>QXTE01000015.1:7359449-7750352 GCA_003942145.1 Platysternon megacephalum
CCCCCCCCCCCCCCCCCCCCCCCGGAGCACTGCTTTACCGCGTTATATCCGAATTCGTGTTATATCGGGTCGCGTTATATCGAGGTAGAGGTGTATCTCCAATGACCAGTGATGGGATACTAGATGGGGAAGGCTCTGAGTTACTACAGCAAATTCTTTCCCAGGTGTCTGGCTAGTGGGTCTTGCCCACATGCTTGGGGTCTAACTGGTTGCCATGTTTGGGGGGTCAGGAGGGAGTTTTCCCCAGGTCAGATTGGCAGAGACCCTGGGGTTTTTCGCCTTCCTCTGCAGAATGGGATATGGGTCACTTGCAGGTTTAAACTAGTGTAAATGGTGGATTCTCTGTAACTTGAAGTCTTTAAATCATGATTTGAGGACTTCATTAACTCAGCCAGAGGTTATGGGTCTATTATAGTAGTGGGTGGGTGAGGTTCTGTGGCCTGCAGTGTGCAGGAGGTCAAACTAGATGATCATGATGGTCCCTTCTGGCCTTAAGGTCTATGAGACATATAAAGGGTGAGGGAAAGGATTACAATTCACAGTCTATTATAGTTAACCTTATTTGTGGGGGCAGCTCTTGAGTCCTTATCTGAGGAAAATTCCCTCTGAAATCCATGGGGCCCTTAGAAGAAGCACATGCCTAAGGGTTATTGTTTTACTCAATGAGCTTAGAGATGAGCCCAACCAAATTGCCATACATTCAAACACTGAATTTTGAGAGAAGTTTCATTCTGGATCCAAACTTCTTACCTGGTCCCTATCTCTAAAAGGGGTTGAAGCAAAATGCTAGATCCAAACACTCACTCTGAACTTTAGGAAACATCACACCCAGAACTGGTATTTGTGGTTTGGGCCTGTCTTGAAAAGAAAGTACATCAAGATTCCTTGTGGCCAGAAATGTGTGTTACATTGTTTCAACAAGTTCTTTTCTTTTCAGTGCTGGAAATACAAAGGCTAGTTAATTTATGTCCCTGTTTTGTATTAATTTGCAAGATTATATTGTGTTCAGGTTTATACACATTCATTGCCACTAGTTTCATTCTGGGAACTGTCTCTCACTATTTACTTGTACAGTGCCTAACACAAAGGGGTCCTGATCTTGGTTGTGGCCTCTAGGGTATTACTGTAATACAAAATACATACATTAATAATATGCATGCAGAATTCAGAAATAGTCAACATCTTTTGCAGAACAACCCAGCCTAATCCCCTAAATAATCATGTATTATCTGTGACGGAGATGTCAAACTCATTTGGAGGAGAGGGCTGAATTCCACTTCTAGTTATGGCCTGTTGGCCAGAGGATACATTTAGGACCCCATATAACCTTACCCATAGGTGCTGACTCCGTGGGTGCTCCGGGGCTGGAGCACCCACGGGGAAAAATTGGTGGGTGCTCTGCACCCACTGGCAGCTCCCTGCCCTCCCGCCCCAGCTCCCCTCCCCTCCGCCTCCTCCCCTGAGCGTGCCACGGCTCCGCTTCTCCCCTCTCCCTCCCACCGCTTCCCGCCGCGAAACAGCTGATTTGCTGCGGCAAGTGCTGGGAGGGAGGAGGGAGGAGAGGGAACGCAGCGCGCTCAGGGAAGAGATGGGGCCAGGGTGGGGATTTGGGGAAGGGGTCCAGTAGGGGCAGGGAGGGGGTGGAGTTGGGGCGGGGACCTTGGGGAAGGGGTTGGGATGGGGGCGGGACAGGGGCAGGAGGGGCCGGGCCGGGGGCGAGCACCCACCGGTGCCTGGAAAAGTTGGCACCTATGCATATAACCCTCTCCATCCAGAGCAGAATGCCCACTGTCAATGGGAGGTTTGCACAAAGATCAAGGAAAGAATCTGGCCTTTATGTAGTAACATGTGGTTACTATTATTTATTAAGGGCTTTGTTGTCAGTATCAGTGGGAAAATATGCTCCCTCCCTTTGAGCCATGGGTATTTCTTCCCTTTGATTTTCTTCCTTCCCCATCCTGTTTTCTCTGAATCTCTTACTTGTCCTTAAAAAGGAATAGGAGTACTTGTGGCACCTTAGAGACTAACAAATTTATTGTAGCATAAGCTGAAGTGAGCTGTAGCCCACGAAAGCTTATGCTACAATACATTTGTTAGTCTCTAAGCTGCCACAAGTACTCCTATTCCTTTTTGCGGATACAGACTAACACGGCTATTACTCTGTTACTTGTCCTTGTATCTCTCTGTTCTTCCTTCTGTGTTTCCTTCCCTGCACAGAAATTCTCAATTCCCACCCACATGGGCTTCCATGTGCAGCTTCCCATTCCATCAGCTAAAACAGGGGTAGGCAACCTTTCAGAAGTGGTGTGCCGAGTCTTCATTTATTCACTTTAATTTAAGGTTTCGCATGCCGGTAATACATTTTAACGTTTTTAGACGGTCTCTCGCTATAAGTCTATATTATATAACTAAAATATTGTTGTATGTAAAGTAAACAAGGTTTTCAAAATGTTTAAGAAGCTTCATTTAAAATTAAATTAAAATGCTGATCTTTTAAAAGGCATGGGGCTGGCAGCTGGGACCCCAGACCTGGGGGGGAGGAGGGGGGNTGGGAGCACAAGGAATGCAGGATCTTGTATGCTCTAGAATAACGGGAAGCAAGAGGGTATAAATTGATGGTTTTGGACTGTTTTGGTTAACAGCATGTGGGAGAAACAGAAGGGTGAGGAGGGCAAGTCAGACAGCAGTAACTTTACTTTGAGAAGGAAAGTGCAGTGATTCCCAGTAATTCCTAGATATGGATTAGGATAAATCTGTTATTGCTTAAGAGACTGCACAGGCTTTTTTTCTGCAAGTTCTGCAACACAAAGCTTGTTCAGAACCTCTAATGAACTCTTCTGTACAACTCCCAGTTTATTTTGTAGTCCGAGAACCAAAAGTATAATTGGGAAAATAAATTTAAAAAAAGAAGAAAATTTTCTGTTTATCAACAGAAAAAATCAACTGGTATAAAATGGCCCTTTTTGAGAGAGACTTTGAAACCAGAGACTTTAAGATTTGTTCAGGATCACACGCTGATTATTCAATATGAAAATTGACTTTCTGATGAAGGAGCCACCTTATGTTATGTGGATGAAGGCAATTGCACAGAATTACTAAAGTGATAACTTAAAACATTGTGACTGGTGCCTAGTAATCATTCATACGTAACTGTGTTTTTCTTGGGTTTTGAACTGGAAAAAAATCCTCTAATGATTTTTTTCTTAGACAAGGCAAATAGTGCTGCAGTCCCTAATTAGAGTTTTGGAATAAAATCAAGACTCTCATCATTTGTTTAAACCTCTTCTGTAGAAGAACAACAATAATAGAAAATGTGTCAATCAATCCTTTTTCAAGTACAAAAAGACTAATCTAAAAATACACAGTCTGCATGCAAGGAGCTGGGTTGTGGCAAAATGTTGACAATGCCCTTTCTTTAACAAGTCTCTTAAATAAAACTGAAGATTTTCTTCAAAAACTATGATTTACAAATGTATCTACAATATTGTAGACTCCATGTCCCCTTATTCTTTTATGACAGCTTCAGGAAATAGTTCTTTTCAGTCTAGTGTTGTATGGTCACTGATTTTCAAGTGGTCATTCAAGGAATGAGTATTGATTGGCCTTTTTGGTAGGCTTTCCAGTACTCACTCTCTCTGATTTCTGACTGAAAAAAAGGCCTATGGCTGCATACTATATCCAGTGTTTAAATTACTGATGATTCTCATCTTTCAGGTGTTGAAAGGGTAAGAGTTCAAATGATAAAGCAGCTCTATGTGCTCTGAAATGCCATCTCTCTGCAGTGGAACAGAAAGGGCTGGATTCTCGGCCAGCGTAAACTAGCATAGCTTCATTGAAGTCAAATAACGCTGGCTGAAGATCTGTCTCTAAGAAAGCTTTTTACATTTGAGTTAGAAATGATGTTACTGGCATATTGCAGGATAATGCTCAGAGAAAATGGGTGATGAATCTCACTATTCTAGAACATGTGGAACAGGATCAGACAATATTATCTGTTTTATACCTAGCATATACTCAACTCACTCACCAGTGGGTTACACTGAACTGAGGCAAGCTTCCTTAGTATGCTGAATTGGGATGATCCATGCCCAGAAGCCACTTGTTCAACCTTTTAAAGATGAGACTTGCCTTGCTCACCATCCTGTGCAGTGCTGGAATGCAGTCATATGGTCTCAGAATGCTTCTTTTCAAGTCAGCATTTGAAGAGATTTTACTTTTAATTGCATGGTAATACTTGTATAGCACCTTTTGTCCAAGGGCCTTGAAGCATTTTACAAACATCGAGACTCATCTCACCACTAAGACAGAGTTTTATATATGGATAAACTGATGAGCAAAGAAGTTAAGTGATGTGCCAGTGTCACAGAGCAAGTTATTATTTATCAAGAATCAAGGAATGAATCAAGGTGTCTTGATTCAGTCCCATGCTCTAGCCAGTATAAAATATTCCCACCAGAGTTGCTGCTGAAAAACATCAGGTTGTACACTTAAGATTATTAAATATAGGTTTATAGCTTACGGTAGCTTAACTCAGTGTGTATTTTGTGTGTGTGTGTGCGCCCATGCATGCACACACCTTGGTCAAATGTACTAAGAATTCAGTGAAACCTGAATAACAACGTAAGTGTCATAACAACCAACAAAAGCTAGGAAAAATATGGTAGATGTTTTGTCCTTAAATGACAGGTTTGCATTAAACTAAAACAGAGTAGTCTTATGGAGTGTGTTATTTATACACAGTGATATACTGGAATGACTTCTTAGCTCTTCAGAGTATACCATGTAGGTAACTGTTTCCAAGTTATTTATACTATCTATGGTACCTCTTCTGGTATCTAATATGGATGGTACCTCAAGGGAGTGGTATAGTCTAGTTATACGACTGTAAGATTGGCAGTCAGAAAGTCCTAAATTCTAATGCTGGCTCATTGTTGACTTACTTTGAGTTCTTGAGGCTAAGTGATTGTGTCTCGTCCAGCGTCAATCTCTTTAAAATGGGAATACCTCACAGTGGTGTCATGAGGATTAATTAATTTCTATAGACTGGAGGATGAAAATGCTAATTATTAATTTGGCCCCAGTAAAAGAACTGTGAAGCAAAGTTCCCCAGGGAGGGTACCTCTGAATTGCGTTTATCAATCATTCTATCTGTGTCTACCCCAAGTTCCTAATAGTTATAAGAAATACCATGGTGGAATATTCTCTCAGTAGAATATTCTGACCTCCTCACCTGCCACTCAATATGAGGAGTGATATAGGAGTGCTTAACAAATTTGTGGCATGGCTGGAGAAGCAGAAAGAATTTACAATATGTATAACACTTCTCTTGCTGATGCGGTGGTCTAAAAGTATGAGCACAACTATAATTTGCTTATATAGTTAATAATTATACAATCATAGATATTAGAGATGCAAATGACCTGTGAGGTCATCCACTTAATCCCACAGAGGCCATTGCAGAATTGTGTCCTATTTACTGCTGATTAATGGTGAGACTGATACCTACTTATAGTTAGGTTTTTCAGATCTGAGCCTAAAGTTTATATATTTCCTTTAATGAGTCTAAACCCAAAGCATTTACATTACTGACATGTAATTTTTGTTAACTGAATATCTTCTCTTAAAAAATTTATACATTAAAAAAAATCTGCATAACTTTTCTAAACACATTAGACCATAGCCATATTTAATATGTGGCTTAAATTTTCATGCTGCATTTAAGTCAGACAAGTTTAATATGTGGATTCCAACAGTGTGTGAAAATGTTAGCAGAGTTCAACATGCTAAATGCTGTTACACACCATGAATGTGATGCTCTCTTGACTGAAAGTCTGTGGTTTATACTCACTATTGGGAAAACCTACAAGTACCAACATTGTATCACTATTTGGACTCTTCTTTACAATATTTATGGGGAATAACTCTGTTATGTAGGAATGCTACCCTGTGTAATATTTAAGGTGTAGTTATCTCTGGGACTACAGAGAAGGAGTTGGGAACCGGGGGAGGGTCTGTTTGAGGCAATGTTGAAACTGGATGTACAATTGCATGCGGATGGTGGAAATGAGTGCTAGGGACCTTCCACAGGTCTGGACTGTTGGTTAAGAATCCGATTCGAACCAATGAACCTTTGGCAGTTCACTTGTTGCTGATTTAGAGCCCAACTCTTCATTGGCTTACACCTGCTGGGGCCAACAGGGTGCAGAGTTATGTAAGCAAGCACAGAATTTAGCCCAGTATCTTCTTTTTCCCCATCACTGCACAAACTGTCATCTCCTGGTTGTGTATTACTAAACCTATGAAAGGTCTTCATAACATACATCTTTATACACATAATTGATCTTTGATGGACATGCTCATTTAATAGTGTCATTCTTAACAAAACTGTAGGTGTATCAGAAGGTTTTACAAAGGCAGGACAAAAAATGGTTTTGTTTGGAAGAAGAGTAAATCTCAATTGGAGCATTGACTTTTTTGCATATGGTAGTGACTGCTAAATCATAAAAAGGGTAACTGTCCAAATACAATATGGTATAGTGGTCATGTGTTGAACTGACAGTGTCTATTGCAGCAGAAGGGTGCTGGCATAAAACGTTGCTCTATTTGCCTAAAAGGGTGTGGAAAAAGTATGGTACAGTGGGGTCCTGGTTCATGATTGGGGTGTCTAGGTGCTACAATAAAGCAAATAATTATTTATTATAATAATTATGGTGATGAACTGTAATTTCTTTGGACTTGATTCTCTTCTCACACTGGTGTAAAACAGAAGTGAGTCCATTGACATCCGTGGAGTTACCTTGGTCTGAAACTGGTGCAAGACCCTGTGACTTTTTTAATGTTTGTGGTAAAGCATGGCTTTTGTTTTTAACTACCTTAAATTCTCATGCTAGATTTGATTGACTTCGTGAAACTTCTAAATGGCTTGTAGTACTTTGTATCAGGTTTGCAGTACTGTACACTTACTGCAGGTTTGATTCATGTCAGGATAGACTCAGCCCTTGTTATGTCCAAAGTAGGTGAAACCACTTACTGCATGAGGTACTTCGGAAGAGACTGTCAAACTGAGGTCCTCTCAGTGTCCCATATATATTAGAGATCTCACAGCACGGTTCATAAAAGGGATTTGTCTCATTGCCCTTAGCCAAGAATACCATCCCATAGACACAGCTGTGCAGCATACTGTGTATTGTATGCTGCCTATGTTTATGTAGTGTTTAATGCAGCTCCTTTTGACAGCTGTGGCAATTTTGCCATTGGTCCAATAATCTGTAAAGTGCTTTGAGATGGAAGTTGCTTTTATATATATATATATATATATATATATATATGGAAAATAAAGCTGCAAAAGCAAGGAAATGCTGAATTAAGGCAGTCTCAGCATTCTGAATTCACACTGTTATTGCCTACTTTGGCAACCCATGGTACTGTATGCAAATTCAACCATTGATCTTCCACCTCTTGAGAAAGACTGATGTGTTACTATTCTTTATCCTAACAGGGTGAGCTAAGATTCTCATAACTCATGACTCCCTTGCTTCCTTAGGTTACACTGTATCTGACCCTTAGCGTTGTGTTGATTCTCTTAATTCATTTCCTTGTAGGAGGCCTCTAATTGCCCTTCAGATGCCTGGTTTTTAGAGCTGCTGAACACCCAAAATTCTAACTGAAGTTAATTGGAACTGTGTGTGCTCAGCTCCTCTGAAACTCAGGCCCAGCCAAATGGTGGTAGTTCCCAAAGCATTTTAATGAGACTTGCCAAAGATCAAAACCAGATTTGTTAAGCCATAGCAAGGGGTTTGTTATATTGAACAAGGATAATTATGCAGTTGCAAAGGTCTGTTAAACCCTAACAAGGTTAGTTATTCTGCTATTGCTTCTTATTAAAAAAGAAATAAATCAATGAAAACTCAACCGTTAATCAGACTCAATAGCATGTTTTTATAGCTTGAACATTTTAGAACTTTCATTTTCAAAATAATACTAAAAGGGGGTGGCTTGGTTCATGTTAAATACTCAATGACTGTAAATTCTATAAAAATTAAGCCACGGTTACTGTAGAGTATGGCAAAAAAGGAACATCTTATGTCATGGAATAGGCCTCAATCCTGGAATGAACTCCAAGCAGACAGACCTCAGCGCCTGTGTAGAGCTTGCTGCAGCATCACGGCCCATTTTGGCTGCTGAAGTCTTCAGAAATGGCTTAACAGATAAAAATCATCTTGTGGCTTGGTGGTAAGTGTGGCCTAGTAGATAGTGCACTGGACTGGGACTCAGGAGATCTAGCTTCTAGTCCCAGCTCTACCACTTGCCTGTGGATTACCTTGAGCCAGTCATTTCACCTTCCTGTGCCTCAATTTCCCTATCGGTAAAATGAGGGAAATGATACTGACCTTCCTCCATAAAGAACTTTCTGATCTAACGTTAGATATTATCATTATTATTATTCACTACCATGCAAAGAGACCAGGGTTAGAGTGCAGTCTTGGTCTCTTGCACTATACGTCAGGAATGCTGTGGAGAGAATACACTGGGCAAGCACAGGTCAGAGAGCCTTGCTGAGCTGCATCCCTTCTGGATGGACTATAAAGGGAGTCATGTCCAGCACCCTTCAGACACTAGGATGGTGGCACCAGCAATGATTTGCCGAGTGTTCTGTGAGCATTGGAAGGGGGAGCTCTCTTAAATTGAATTAAAAGATAAGTAATAGAAAGAGTGGGACATGGAGGAGTTCCGGGGTGTGTGTGTGTGTGACATGCTCCCAAAATATTAAAATACAACATTCGGGATTTTAGTGGAGATGTAGAAATGGATATTTGCTGCTGTAATAAAAAAATAAATACTGTGCATTACTGTAAGAGATGGCCATGAACCCAAAGAAGTGAGGACGTTTGGAATCATATCTGCCATAGGAACCCTAAACAAGCTTTGTTATACTTCCCAGTTACAGCACATGCGGTACACTGGAGGTCAAAGAAATGTGTATGCCATATATGCTGTAACGCAGGGATGCTGCATGGCTGAGAAAGTTGTGCTTTTCTCAGTGCTGACTTGCTGTGCTTTCTGTGTATGTCAGAATTTCAGTGCTATTTTAACAGAGCTTTTGTGTGTAGGTTTCTTCTGTTGTCAACAGTGTAGTGACAGTACATATCAAATATGTGTTCTTAGGGCTTGATTCTGCATTGACATAAATGAGAGCAGAATCTGGACCAAAATTTTGACTTTTTCCAACTATATTCCCCCAGAATCCAAACAAGGCTTTGTCTATATTAAGGACTATCTGCTTTCACCTAGAATTTAGCAAATCAAATGAAAAAAAATTATACCCCCTTTAACCTCAAAATGACTAAACCAATCTATACAATTAAAAAAAATGCATCCAGGCTGATAATTGTCAAGCTTCAGCCTCATGAATATGATATGAATGATCTATAGCAACTCCTTGAAATTAGAACTCAGCAAGAGAAATGCTGACAAATCCTAACTGTTGCATGTTAGAAGCAAGATTATAATATTAGTGTGATTACTGACAGATGTGAGCATTCCTCAGTGGGCAACATAAAGAATTTCAGTATATTGAACTCCCAAAGATTTATTCACCCAAATGACAGCCTCTCAGAATAGAATCACTCATACCCAGAACACTCCTTTCAGCAATTCTTGAAAATAGCCTGTTCAATGTGCCATTCCATTTTGTATGCAAAATGCATATAAAATATTAAGGCCAAGATAGGTGCTTCATGACTGAAAACTTGCATGTATTTCTGGTGTCGTGTACTTTACAGTAACTTTTTCACATAATTAAATCTGTGGAAATTCCACTCTGTTGTGTAGGAACTGATTTCCCAGTTCATAGGTTTCATTCTCTTGTGTAAGTCACTAAAGATTACTTGGCTGAGCAGCTCTCCATTGTAATGGCTCTGACCAGCACTGGTTAGATAACCAAGTCTGCGTTTTCCCCCTTTAGGTCTTAGGCTTTATCTTGGTATTCAGGCTTTTGAATTCTTATTATGAAAAATGTGCATTATCTTTCAACCTTCCATGAGTAAGATACCATAGGAGCAAGATTTAGAATAGATCAAAGTGGCAGCATAAGGAGAAGACACCTTTTCCAGTGTCTTGGTCTCACACGAATACCAGATTTATGAGAGACTCTGGGGTCTGTGGATATCAGCTAATGGCATTTTTAGAAATCCATTGGACTTTCTGCTTTGGTAGAATGCCATGTTCTGTCTTGGTTCCGCTTCAAATGTTCAGATATAATTAAAATTTTAAGGCTTTCCTTAAATTTGTCTGAACCCTATGCTTAACTCTTTGTTAACCTTCAGGCTATCTTAGCAGCAGCTTCCCTTTTGTTTCTCTTTTGCTGCTGTTATTTTCCTCCACTGATAGTGATTGTAGATCACACTTCTCTCTGCTCCATATTAGTGCTCTCATAATGGCTCTCCTAAGTTTCTTTCAAGTGATTTAGACAGTTCTGTTGTGACAGGAGATACCCCTATTCCTTAGGACCTCCCCGCCTCCCATTCCTTCTCTGTTACTGGAAATTCTAACAAAGGTCATAGAGAACCTGTTTGTTTGCTTGCTTGTTTGCTTGTAGTGTTTCTTCACACACATTGAAAAAACACACCTTTAAAAAAAATCTGTACTTTTCACCAAAAAAAATAGTTTCTATTTATTTTTCCCTTTTGACAAAATTGGGAAATGAAAAATGTAGTAATTTAGCTTTGTTTGGAGGGGGGTTTCTTCTTGGTTTATCATTTTTTCTCTCCCCTCCCCTCCCTCCCCTCCCCCGTTTGTCAGTGGCAAAAAAGGGAGATTAGGAGGACAGAAAAAATGAAGCATTTACTGAAAAATTTCAAATGCCCGAAAAATCATTCTTTTCCCAAACTTGTGAAACAAAAATGAATTTGACATTTTCAAAATTTCTCATGTTTAAATTTTTCCATTTGTGACCAGTTCTCTAACCCGGGAGTTGCATCCCCCACGGGATTCGCAAACAGTTTTGAGGGAGTCAATCATGACAACCCTCCCTTTCTTTATAGCTGGATGGGAATGGGGATCGCAAAACTTTTTTCTGTTGTAACATGGGGCCATGGCAGGAAAAGGTTGAGAACCACTCCTCACACATTTCTTTCTAGATTAATTTTTATTTTCTTAAACAACAGATAAAATATACTCTGTAAGGATGAAATACAATATAATTATAAACTAAATTTATATCAATATGTAACAGTATTTTTGTTTTATGCAAATCAGATAGAAACCTTAAACTATAAACACTCTAAAAAATACAATCTTGCAAAATTCCACTCAGGATTTTTGTTGTTTTGTTTTTGTGGAGGATGAATGATGATGATGGACAGGAGAATAGTTTTTGTGAATGGAGTAGTGAAGTTTTATGACAGTTTTGGAAGGATGAATATAAAACGCAATATATTTACAATTGAGATTGTATCAAATGTAACCTTAAATATACTGTAACATTTCAACGCCTCTCATACTTTCATATATTGAAAGTTTGCACAAAAGGTCTGTCAAACTCAGGCCTAGTGTGGTCTAGTGGAGAGTCCTGGACTCGGAGTCAGGAGACCTAAGTTCTCTTCCCAACTTTGCCAATGAGCTGCTGCATGACATAGGACAAGTCACTTCACCTTGTGCCTCTGTGTTTGTAGATCAGGATCGCGCTAAGGAACTGTTAGTGCATGGCAGCATGGTCCACAAAAACATTTAGAACATAAGAATGGCCATATTTGATCAGACCAATGGTCCATCTAGCCCAGTATCCTGTCCTCTGACAGTGGCCAGTGCAGGTGCTTCAGAAGGAATGAACACAATACGTCAATCTTCAAGTAATCCATCCCCTGTCCACTTACTGCACAGCAGCTAGTGCAGGGTAGATTTACTTCCCAGCTTGGTGTGAATTAAGTGTTTGTGTGCACAAGTCACAGATAATAACTGTATAACACATAGAAACTTTATAGGGGAAAAGATCTGGATAAAGATTGATCTGCTGTACCTCTCTCTGTATACTGGGCCATAGTTATTAGTTAGATTACTGCACCAGAGGTACTTAAAGAGATCTGTCCAGCTGGGCATCTTTACACTGTCAAGTGTACATTTTTATTCTGTCAAGGTTTTGGTATGTCACTTGGTTCTCAGCCTTGCTGTTCAGCTAGCTCCCTGCCATAATTCAACTTTATACTCATTGCCAACCATTCTATGTAGATGATCATGAATGAGGCTCTGTTTTAGGTCAGCTCTTTTAATACAGTCTTGACAGTAGGTCTGTATTTAAGTTCTCTGTATTATTACGCAGGAGGATAAAACTTGCCCTCTGCAACCTACATGCCAGGGTATGTTTGCTTTTCCTCTTTGAACCATATGCCAAATGTTCAAAAGCCAACATGGTGTAACTCATTTTATCATGAATCTGCCTGTTGTCTGTAAGGTTTATCTGCAGTATCTGTATTGTGAATTTTCTGAAATGACATTTCTCTCTTTCAAAACAGCATGTTGTTGCTTCATCATCTCTTCTGAAGGCTTGATTCTGTCAGGCACTGATCACTCTTGACTGCCTGATAAATTTAAGATCAATCCCTCTGTTTGTATAGCATGATTTTACCCAGTGCCTCTATGTCATGGATTCCCCCCCCCCCCTGCACTTCTCATAAGAAGTTCCACTATAAAGAGACTTAGCAAGATATTTATCACTGGATTCTGGTGTGTCAGCCCTTTGCCAGAAATGGATATTACTGTACTGCCTTTGTATGTTTACCTTGGCAAAGAACAGATCTTTGTCTTGTGATGCAGATTTATTGCTGAATACATCCCAGTCACAGCAACAATATATTTCATGTGTAAAGTTTGTTATATATCATTGTATTTTAGCTCCAAAAATGTAGTTTGTTTTTTTAATAGCAAATTCCAGATTTTCTGAAAGAGGAAGAGTATTCTGAATCAGCACTGCAATGAAAGAAAAGGCTAACAACTGTCACCCTTTTGCTACAGACATTTCCTCTGCTGAATGTCCACCAAAAAGAAATTAAAAAAAATACTTTGGCCATTGCCCAGTTATGCCTCCTGAGCCCAATCCTGCAACCCTTGCTTATGGGAGTAATACTTACTCCTGTAAAGAGTCCCATTGAAGTCAGTGGTACTGCTAACATGAATAAAGACTCAGGGGGTAGCCGTGTTAGTCTGTATCCACAAAAACAACACGGAGTCTGGTGGCACCTTAAAGACTAACTGATTTATTTGGGCATAAGCTTTCGTGGGTAAAAATGACGAAGAAGTGGGTTTTTTACCCACAAAAGCTTATGCCCAAATAAATCGGTTAGTCTTTAAGGTGCCACCGGACTCCCTGTTGCTTTTATGAATAAAGACTATTTGTTTAAGGTGCGTAGGATCAGGCCCTTTACTTATAAATATAAGTACAGTCAATGGGGCTGAAAAGGATATTGACCCAACAGTTGATCCTTGTTTGGATATCTCAGGGATGGTCTTTTCATAGTGCTCAATGGAATCCTGTTGTTATAAAGACTGATTTGGGCCACTCCCATTGGGATTATTGTACCCAAATAATCCGGATCCATGACCAAACTCAGATACACCTTACTTGTTGTTGACTCTGAGCACCTGGTAATATGCACTTACTGCCTTTTTATTTGAGGATCTTAGGTTACATCTACACTGCAGATGGGAACCTGCCTCTGAGCCCGTGTAGACAGACTTTTATGTTAGTTCTGCTTGAGCTAGCACTGAATAGCAGTGTGCACAAAGCAGCACAGGTAGCAGCTCGGGCTAACCACCACAGCTCAGACTTAGGAGGTCAGATGGTCTTGGACTCAGGCAGCGAGCCTGAGCCACCAACTGTGCTGCAAAAATGTCCCTACTGCTATTTTTAGTGCACTATCTCGAGCTAGCGTTAGTCTGTCTACCCAGACTACATCATCTGTCCCCTGTCCTCAGCTAGTCCTTCACGCCCATGCTCCCACTTTGGGAAACACTTGTGTAGATTTTCACCATGTGATGCTTTCTCACCTTTCTTACATGTTCAATGAGCAATGAAATAGTTAACAGTGGTGATATTTAAGGTATCATCATTGGAATCTGAGTTAGCATAAAAAGGAATAGGGCAGTCCATACCTCAGAATGTGTTTCAGGCTCTCTGCAAACTCAGGTAGATAGCTTTGCTTCAGTTACACTCAGGTCACATTTTGAAGGTTTCCTTCACAACAGTAACAGGTAGAGACTTACTCTTTTTAAAAAATGAAAGATCAGACTCTGGAGAATAATTGATAGGTCTGGTTGTGCCCTCCCAGAGGGGCATGTCTTCCATTTTGGGAAACACTTCAGTAGGGCAAACCATGTAGGAAACAACTCAGCCTAGTACATGAACTTATTTAGCTCTGAATAGACACTAAGAGCTGCTTTACTTTATGGCAGGGACTGCCCCTCTAGCTGACTGGCCATGCAAAAACTAGGAAAAAGGTGTGTTTTTAATTGTAGTGAACATGTGTTAAAATCCTAGTGTAGACAAGCAAGTTGTAGTTTTAACATGTGTCAGCTGGTCAAGGGGGACCTGAAGTACACCTAGGATTTCAGCCAGGATTTTAATATGGGTTTATTACCATGTTAAAAACATAGCTTTTTATAGTAAAGGAAAAGCCCACCTCAGGAAGGTCATGCATATTGCTTAATACCACTGACTGAAATGAGCACAGCTCATATGCAGTGCAGAATCCAAGCTATAAGTCACACATTAGTTAAAATAACTTGTAGAGTCCTCCGTTGAAGCCTGTAGAGTTGTAAGCAGTGCAGGCTGATTACAGACAGATTTATTTTTTATCCTCTTCCCCCTTTTTTTTTAAAAACAAACAAACAGAACCACTAGGAAATTAAATTAAAAATAAATAACATAAATGCAGTGTTGCGCTTGCAGGATTAAATGTGCAGAAGTCAGGAAATTCCAAAAGATACGGTTGCATTGGCAATGGCAACTCAGCCACGTCGCATACATGTAGCATTTTCCATTCAGCTTTCCCTTGTTAACTGTAACATAACTTTTTTTTAGCATACCATAAAATATGCAGAATATGTCATGTGAGTAAGTGCACATTGCTGGATCAAAGACACTCAGAACAGAAGTGCCAAGTCATATGTCAGTTGCTGGGGCACAGCGGTAAATATACATGAGTTCCTAAAAAAGAAAATAAATGCTTAAATCCTGAATAAATTACCAGTGTACTGTAAAAGGTACTGGTCTGCAGACCCTGGGCCAAATTCAGATCTCCTTTAGACTGGGGTAAATGTGATTTAATTGGAATAACTCCAGATTTACGACAAAGTAGATTAATTTAGCTCGATGTCATCCAAACTCACAATTTAAAAAAATAATTTTATTTTTTCATGCTGTTTCCCTTCCAAATACATATGTTGTCCAACCAATGCCATTTGTGGAAGAGTGAGACCAGTGATTCTACTTATTACCAGGCAAAAAAAGCTTGAAGAACATCAAAAGAAATGGTAAATTCCAAAGTTAAAGTTTGCTCCCAACTTTTTTATTTATTTACAATTCTCATGAAATTGCTGCTTTAATGCACAAATTATTATTTCGTAGAGCCTTCTCTCTTTGGATTTGGAGAGCTACGTGTGACTCCTTTTGTGATGTGAAATACTGACCACGTGGGAATGAGTTTTCTCATTACACTCATGATTATGTCCACTGAAGGTCTCACTGGTAATTTTGCTCCTCCTCTGTATGACAAACATCGGTCTAATGCTATCGTTACATGTGTAAATTGAATTCAGTATTCATTTCTCTGTACAAACATCACACAGTTCCATTACAACCCCGTTCTTAGAATTTGTATGCAAGAATGAGAGGTTTTTTGTCTTCTAAATGGAGTGTTTAATAAATGCCAGTGTGCTCAGGGCTTTATACCAGAGGGAAAATTTGTAACCCAGAGAGCTTCATGATGTAAAAACCCAAACACAGAAAAACACTGTACAGAAAAATATACAGTGAGTCAGACAGTGATCTGCCTCTGCATGAGTGCATGGGATGGGCAGGTGTGCAAGGGCAGCAGTCTCTGAGAATGCTCAGTCCTGCCTCCTTCCAGAGAACACACCACCCAGATAGGGGTGGGAGGAGGTGGGGCCATGCCCCATTCCCCACTACACTGGCCCATGGACCCAAGCTGGTGCACTGCTGGGAGTAATATGCACCACCCCTGTGGATGGTATAGAGCGATCATTCCCCTTCCCCTGCACACCAAGTAGCCCTGGGAGAGATTGTGTCTGCTCCATTAGGCTTTGTGCCTGATTATGCAATAGTATATATATAGGAGAACTTAGTGCAGATGGAAGATGCTGACTTGACATCCATGGGGCCTGAAGTCTCCTCTTGACCAACAGAACAAGCACAGCAAAGGCCGCCGCAGTACAAATTCCCCAAACCACCCTGTCCGTGCATCTCAGTGTGACATGAAAGGACTGCTGCTGCTAGGGGTGACTTTTCAGTATGTGTCTACTTGTCCATTGGGGACTGTATTGAAAAGATTGAACAGTATGATTTTTTGTCCCTACAGACTTGGCCTGGTTTTAAAATGGTGACCAGGAAAGCCAAAGCTGTGAATCGGATTACCTGTCCCCTCAACTATCCAGTACTCACTATATCTGTAATATTTTCTATATCTTCCAGGGTTTTTTAACAACATATATATGCCCATTACATTTAGCCACTGTATTTCCCTCTGCTAAATTGCACCACAGACTCAGTATATAAGGTGTTAGTATCTTTTGCATCACACATTATTTGTTGTACGTGTGATATACACTTTGCTTTGTCTCCTAAAATTCCAGCTCATGCTTAGTTAAAACACTTTACACATTCAGACATACGTTTTCGGTTTAGCGTTTGTTTTGATTAGTAATTCATTTTATCTTTAAAAAAAAGGAAAAGCACTGTTTATAAAGTCATATCCTGACATCAAAGGATTTTCTGAATGTGCCTGCCGTGCTGTTTCCAGATACAGTGGAGTGATTTAAAAACAAACAAAAAAGCGTATTGGGATAATTATTAAGGAAATCTCTAGTTTGTTGTTTGGGCAGCTGAAAAAGTCAGTGTGTAACTTCTGGCAGCCCTTTCCGACCAACAGAGTGGGGGCACAACTGGTTCCACTTACTTGGGAAAGATATGAAATAAAACTTACTTCAGAAACTCCTGTTATTCCGTTGGGGGGCCAGGGACAGATTAAGTGGAGGACTTGCCAGTTGAAAACAGTTGCAATTGCATTGTTAACCGTGAATCAGATAACTCCAGTTGTTAATCATAGTAGATGTAAAATGCTTAATTGTTCTGCTTTGCTAGAGATGGATGGGGTGACAATTTGTGCCCAGAATAATGCCACTGTGGGTATTTGTTGGAACACACTTTAACTTTTTTTGATGATCCTTTCTTAAAAATAATTTTTAATTTAAAATAATTATTAGATTACGTTCCGTGCAAGTTAGCACATTCAATAACATTTATATGGGCCGATTCTAGGGATTTTCTAATTCCACCGTGGAGCGTTTTTTTAACATAGGTCATAGAAATCCATTTTAACTGTGAACCATGACACTTCTCTGAATATTTATCTGGCCACACTTGACATATTGGGATTTAAACCAGACCTATAGAGTAAAAGAATTAGGGCCTGATCCTGAAAGGTGCTGTGCACCCTCAGCTCCCAGTGAAGTCAGTAAGAATTGGGGGCACACTGCACCTCTCAGCATTGAGCACTGGGTGGCTAATATGGGTACCCAAGGGTTGTCTTAACTAGCTCTCCCAGGCTCTGTGATGTTGCTTGATTACAGTCAATCCCACAACTTTCAAATAAAGTAGAGCAAATGTAAATACTGGTTTCTATTTATGGGCTGGGCTACTGTACAGATCCAAACAAAACCAAACCATTCATTCGCTGCAGCTTCTGTAATGGCCTTCTCTTTTTGCCTCAAGTACTGCATTGGGGTAGTAAGATAAGCTTTCTTTTAAGATATGTTTTCCAATATATTATATTATCTGTGTGTAGAAGCAGTTTCTAGGCCTCTTTGCAGCTTGCTAGGTTCCTCTGCTGACACACCCTGAATTCAGGTACTGGAATCCTACATAAAGATACAAACTGTGCTGGTTCATGCTGGGAGGTGGCTCTAGTTACCTCCCAACCAGCGTGTAAAAAGAGTGGAGTGTCTTTCTGAGGCAGCCACAGCTTAGAGCTGGAAACTTAAAATGAGTTTTGTTATTATTTTAGTTACTGATAAAGCCACACCCCTGGAAGGGGGTAAGTATATGTGTATACTCTGTTTGGAACAGGGAGGGAAATGTATATGCTTAAACTGCTGTGGATGTGCTCTGGCATATCTGGGATAGTAACAGTAATTATTAACGATACTGTGCAATTTTATGCAGCCTCCACCTGAGCATCTCAAAGCACTTTACAAATATTAATAAATGTAACTTCACAGTAATAGAGGGAACCATCCAGAAGTGTGGTCTCCTGTATTCTTTGCAGAAATTCTCACCTCGGATCAAGTTAGCAGATCTTGATTCAGCCATATGGTACATAGGCATCACCAAGATGAACACAGTATAGACACCTACCTAGGGCTTGTCTACAAAGTGCCATAGTCCACATTAGAGGGGTATAAATTCTAGTGCAGGCAAGTGTGTTGTACACTAACTGGCCCATGTGGACCCTGCTGGCTTGCACTAAAAATTCCCTAGTACACGTTAATGTAGCCCTGTTTCAAACAGTACTCTGCAAGTAGGCTGCAAGAGGTAACTGCTCCAAGACATGTGATAGTGCATCCATTGATATGATTTATACACGGTTTTATTTTTAAAAAATTCCCCAAAGAATGCTGCTTCTCTGGAAGCTCAATGCATGACCAGTTTTCTTGGTGAGGAGAAAAAGAGTGATTTACATGCATCTGGGAGAGATGGGGAATTAGTCTGTCCCGTCGGGTTATTAATAATACACCTGTAATGCCAAAAAAAAACCTGACTGTATTTTCTGCAACAAACAAACAGAAAACAGGCTAAACTGCCTTTAGATAGCAAGTAAACATCACAATTATGAAAAAATTTACTCTTAGGTGTTGGAAGTATGATACTGTAGGAGCTTGTGAAGTAGGTAGAATTTGTTTTATCTAATACCAATTTTCTGAGGTGTTATGCTACAGCAGAATCTACAATTCATCCTTTTAACAATCTTGGAGCTTCCAGTGGTTCCAGTATTTTACAGTGGAGTTATAAGAATGATTTACTGTTAAATATTTAAGTGCTTAACCATGTAATGATGAACTTCTGTTGACATGTGGCTCACAGGTGTTCCTGCTAAGGGTCCAATCCAAGTCCCAATGGTGTCATCAAGAGTTGGATTGGGTCCTAAATACCCTGAGAAGAAAAAAATACTGGCACCAAATCCACAGAGAAAAAGGAATGAAATAATGACTAAATACTGGGATGGGGAAAAAGAGTGTTTACAGGATGTTTACGTGTTTCCTAGACACATGGTAGTTTTGAATGAGTTTGGGGCCCAGTCCTGACATCCTAACTCATACCAAACTTCTGGTCAGTCAGTGGGAGGTTGAGTATAAGATAGCAGAATTGGACTCTTAGCATTCATGCCCTTGAAGAGCTACATGTCACAGTAACCATGTTGCAACATGTTTATTCTTCATGTTATTTCGTGCTGGACCTGAAACAGTGTCAACTGTGTGCCTAATTACATGGCATGCTCTTTGCTAAAGGATCATACAGAACGATTTGCCTTTTCTTTCTAACAGGTCTCCTGCATTTTAAAACATGCTGGCAAAAGGAAGTCAGAATGTTGCCTGATTGTTAATTGTTCTTTATTTACCATAATTCCAGTATGGATCAGTACTGAATATAGATGTTTTCCACTGGGCAAAATTCTGGCTTGTTTGTAAGAGCTGGTCAAATCCTGCAGGCCTTATGCAGTTGTTTCTCAGTACTGAAGTCCAGTTGCCTGAGTCAGGTGCAGAGCTTATCATTTTGGTTTAGTAGTGGATAGAGGATGATTACAGTTTTGGTGCTCAGTAAATCCCGTTTCTCCCCTCAGTGAAAATATGTAACTCTCTTACAGTAAGGAAAAATGTGCATTATAAACCCCTGCATGATTTGTCCTCAGAGGGTGAGATCCTGCAGGATGCTGACTCTCTTCTTCTCCTGTTGTCTTTAATGGGAGCTGAAAGCACCCTGCACCTCACTGGATCAACAGTCACTCATTCTGGATTAGTAGTAAATATATCCTGAGCACAGATTTACAGGGTGCTTGTACTGAAGTCGATGAGAGTCTGGCCATTGACTTGAAGCCCAGTCCTGATAGATGTTGAGCATCTCCTGCTCCTGTTGACTACATCAGAAGTTGCAGGTTGCAGAAGTTGCTCATTATCTCTGTCAGGATCAGGTCCTTCGTTCACCAGAACTCACCTGCTTCCCCATGACAGTGAGTACCCACAAAGAAGGGTCTCTTGGGTGTTCAATTTTTATAGATTTATAGGGACCAGTATGACCATCTCATCTGACCTCCAGCATAAGAGAGGCCATAGAATTTCACCATGTGATTCCTGCACAAACCTATAACTTCTGGTTGCACTAGAGCACACCTTTTGGAAAGGCATCTGGTCTTGTTCTGTATATTTAAAAAAAAAAAAAAAAGAGGAAAATAATATAGAGACATAGTCTAAAGAACTGTAATAAATTAAAATAATAATGGCAGGCTCTGACTAATGGGCCAAGATCCACCTGAGCTTTCCCCCAATGAAAGCACTCTGGCTTCCCAGTCAAATACTTTCTCCCATTTTCCCAGTCTCAAGACAGACTTAGTCTCAACTCCCCTATCCTGAACTCCATGACAGCCTTCCTCTGGGTCACAACCAAGTGTTAGTGCCAATTATACATAGACTTGACAACTAGGGAGAATATGGGGCCATGCTATGCCCCACGTCCTACTGACTGGATGAGCCATCCTCTTCTACCGGCACTCAAAATCATAAACAAGACCTCACTTGCTCTGCCCTGCAGAGCCTGTATCTGTGGCCTACATGACCAATAGCACCGATAGTTTCTTCTGTGGATTGGGTGAGGTCACAGATGTGGTATCGAACTTCCCACAAGGAAGTGATGCTTAAAAATAGAGAGAGCTATGAGTCTCCACTTCTGTCCTCTATGTGTCTGGCCATCAGTAAGGTCTAGTTCTGCCTCTTGTCTTCTGCCCAGCCATCTCCCTGTTCTTTTTGCTATGCATGTGGCTTTAGGACAGCACTGCATCATGCCTTAAAAGCTCCTTGGGCATTGAGCATACAGTAGCGTGGTGAATTAACGGTTCCAAAGAATTATTTGGGGGGAGTTCTGTGGCCTGTATTATACAGGAGGTCAGACTAGATGTTTGCAATGGCCTTAGAATCATAGAATCTCAGGGTTGGAAGGGACCTCAGGAGGTCATCTAGTCCAACCCCCTGCTCAAAGCAGGACCAAACCCAACTAAATCAGCCCAGCCAGGGCTTTGTCAAGCCTGACCTTAAAAACCTCTAAGGAAGGAGATTCCACTACCTCCCTAGGTAACCCATTCCAGTTCTTCACCACCCTACTAGTGAAAAAGTTTTTCCTAATGTCCAACCTAAACCTCCCCCTCTGCAACTTGAGACCATTACTCCTTGTTCTGTCATCTTCTATCACTGAGAACAGTCTAGATCCATCCTCTTTGGAACCCCCTTTCAGGTAGTTGAAAGCAGCTATCAAATCGCCCCTCATTCTTCTCTTCTGCAGACTAAACAATCCCAGTTCCCTCAGCCTCTCCTCGTAAGTCATGTGCTCCAGCCCCCTAATCATTTTTGTTGCCCTCCGCTGGACTCTCTCCAATTTATCCACATCCTTCTTGTAGTGTGGGGCCCAAAACTGGACACAGTACTCCAAATGAGGCCTCACCAGTGCTGAGTAGAGGGGAATGATCACATCCCTCGATCTGCTGGAAATGCCCCTACTTATACAACCCAAAATGCCATTAGCCTTCTTGGCAACAAGGGCACACTGTTGACTCATATTCAGCTTTTCGTCCACCGTAACCCCTAGGTCCTTTTCTGCAGAACTGCTGCCCAGCCATTCGGTCCCTAGTCTATAGCAGTGCATGGGATTCTTTCGTCCTAAATGCAGGACTCTGCACTTGTCCTTGTTGAACCTCATCATATTTCTTTTGGCCCAATCCTCTAATTTGTCTAGGTCCCTCTGTATCCTATCCCTACCCTCCAGCGTATCAACCACTCCTCCCAGTTTAGTGTCATCTGCAAACTTGCTAAGGGTGCAGTCCACACCATCTTCCAGATCGTTAATGAAGATATTGAATAAAATCTATGAAAGCCATGTTTACAACAAATTGCTGGCTACAACCTCTCCAGCCCTTTGCGATGCATTCAAAGCAGGCGGTGGGGACATCATGTGAGGGACTACGTGGAGCTCCCCAAAGGTCACCTCTGCACTTTGGCGGCCAGAAGAGGTGTAGAGAACAGTGAGAGAGGATTTTCAAGGCTGCTGCTGGCACTGGGCTCTTTGTGAGTGCAGGGCATATGTCCTCCAAGCATCAACTATAAATTTGCCCATGAAATGAACGGAGTTACGCAAAAGATGAATATGGGCTACTATGTTTAAAGCCTCCATTCTTTCCTATGGAGTAAAAGAGCATGTTCCTACTGTAGAGTCTTTTTCGGTTTGAAAATGTGAAGTCACTTCTAAATTTGATCTTTCTTTATGATGGGAAGTTGCCTAAAACATTTTCATACTAAAGCTACAGTATTTTCTTTGATAATAAAAATGAAATGAGCTTCCCTTTTAAGTGTTGCACCTTTACTCTTGACTTCCTCTCTTCTTCCTCCAGTCATTATTTCTTGTATAGTGTTGTCTTTGATTATCCGCCATTGAAAATTTAGAGAGAACAAAATGGTGAGTCAGGAAGGTAGTTAAATTAGGGAGAAAAGTCCCATATTAATCTATTTATTTTTCAGAGGAATAAATCTCATTTTGTCAAACTTGACATATGTGGTATCGTCCAGGGAGAAAACTTTTGCAATATCCATAAAACTTTACTTTTGTGCAAACTTTAAATATGGTATCTAGCGTTTTTGTTTAAAATCACATTCACCATTTTAAAGCGATGAGAGTCCAGAAGATAAGGAGATTCGTGACTTCGAATTATTTTTGTACTATTCCTCTAATTTAAAAATAGCCCACTTCCATGAGAAACCTCAAGGGACAAGAGTTGAAATTCTGACTTGAATCACTTCATGAATGTGATCCTATGCCCTCATGAGTGCTCCTTGAGAACAAGCACATGAGACTATTTGTAACTTTCTAACCCAAACCATTCCTGAAATACAATAGGACAAAAACAGCGAGAACAATTGGCAGAATAGACAGACCCATTCATTTTTCTAAGTCAAGGAACTTGTTTGATGGCTTGTTGGATTTATTTTGAATTTTCCACAAACGTTCTCCTGACCTTACAGTAAGCAATACCTAGACTGAGAGGAGACTCCCCCCCCCCCCCCCCCAGATTTGGGGTTGGGAGGGAGAGGGAATCAAAATTGGGGCTTAGAATATAAAATGTCTTACAACCATGAGTACAGAACCATTGACATGACTCTTTCCCCGCTGCCTCCCCCCTGCTTGAGCCTTTCGCCGCTGCCAATGTCTGTCCTGCGGTGGGAAAGACTCCAGCAGTGGGACGCTGCACTGCTAAAAATAGCAGTATAAACGGGGGAGGCACTGCTTGGGCATGTTGAGCGCCATGTAGGGTATATACCCTGGGGGTTCAGGTGTGTCTGTACACACCTAAGCAATGCCCCACTTTCTGCACTGCTATTTATACCTCTGCTAGGGGGCGTGCAGTGTCTGTACTGTATGCTCGCTGAAAGGAGTGTGCAGTGTAGACATACCCTAATCCTCCAACATGCAATGACTGTAATTGTGCACTATTACCCTCTGTGTAAGACAAGAGTACTAAAATAACCAGCACAGTACATGCCAATCAATAGAATGGCAAAGAGAAGTTACATATGCTGACTTTGAATCTCTAGTAAACCTGTAGGTATGTCTATTTGGGCTCAGATTGTGCCAGGGCTCCATTCAGGCACTCAAATGAGGAAGAGGACACAAGGAGCCTTTTCCATTCTCCCCACCCCCATCCATGTTCCCTGAGTGGAGGCCCGGAATATTCCCTCCCAGCACCAAAGTGGCAGAGGGGAGGTGGGGCCATAGCATTTGCCCCCACTCATACACCTCCCAGAGCTTTCTGGAGGCACAAAGTGGAGCATTCTGCACCCTTCTCAGGGCTACAGAAATGGGCACACTCCCCTTGTGGGTCTGGAGTCTCTGTATGGCTCCCCTAATACTCAGTGCCTACCATGCACAATCTGACCCCTGAAGAGTTTTATTACACTGTAACAAGTTTAACGACTTTCATATTTCCTCAGTGAAGCATCGGACTCTGAAGCATTCCACTCCTCCACTAGATTTTGAATGTAATTGTGATCTAAGATTCAGCTAGCCATGCAAAGTATGTGTTTAGATTGTAAAGGACCCTTCCAATCTAACCTGCAAAAAATCTTTGCAGGGGCAGTAACTCAGTGAGAACCATGCTATTTTGTATGCTGGAGAAATTAACTTTGCATCCTGCTTTGAAAGAAAAGCTGCAGCTTAGGTGGGACTCATGTCCTACTGTAGGACTCCTACAGGGCTCTCTGGGGCCTTTGTGAAAAATGGATTGTTTCCCTGTGTATAAAAAGGGTGAAATATGAGAACAGTCGTATATTCCCATTCTGTAATAAAGAGTGAGTATTCCGTATTATCAAAGGAAAAATGAGTCCAGGAAGACAAAGAAAACCAGCTAGATTTGTCGAAGGCTGTCTGCCCTTCAGGAAGTTCGAGAATTAAGGGCTAATTAAGAGGCCAGTGAGCAGAACTTGCTATCTCTGCTGAAATGGCTGTTCCAGAGCAAGTCATGACAAGGGTCTGAGTGTCTGACTCAAGTGGTGATCGGACCAGTATAATCACAGTACAACCAAAGGTGTCCGGAGTGTGGGCAATGAAGTCCCAAACTCTAGCCCAGGACTGCCCTCCCCCTCTAACTGCAGGGGGAGGATGAAGCTGATGAAGTACAGGTTTTCATTAACAGTGCAGGAAATCAATTTCAATTTATCCATGAATGGGTGTACAAGTACAGACAAATTGTGGTTGCGTACATTTGATTTTGAGAAACTTCTTGTGTACATTTATATGCAAATTGGCAAATTGAGCTGTGGGCCCTTGGCAAACTGCCAACGTGGCTCTCAGCATACCACAATTTAGGCACTGTGTTTGTCTGCATAAGGGGTTGGATGGCAACTGCAATCAGGTTTTGAGATTTGCTCAAGAAAAGCTCACGTGACAAGAGAGCCAGAACAATAAGCAGAAACAGTATAACTAATAATTCTTCTTGTAATTTACAGCTATTGCAGAAGATACAGCCAACTGGATTATCTAGAAAACAAGGGAGAGAAACTGGAGCCATTCAGTTTGGTGAGACACCTGATTTTTTTCTCACTAACGACCTTACAGTTTACATAGTGTTATAGATAACTAATCTCTGAGACTCTTGACTCTACATTCTCATCATCCTCTACTGCTAATTACTTACTGTCATCTATTTTTTACAAAGCTATCCATTTAGAGACTGATTTTCAGACATGCTGAACACCTGCTATGTCTGCTCAGCACATCTGATAATAAGAACTCAGGGTATGTCTATGCTGGGAAAGTCCATCATGTTAGAAAACATATTAGTTAACACAATATTGAACATGACATAAACATGATTGTCCTTGTCCACACTATGGGCTAAGTATGTTAGCTGGTCGTGGTTAACCATAAGTTTGGTTGTTGGTGGTGGGACCCTAATGTTAACCGAGGCCAGCTGACATGTTTTAAAATACAATTATCCTTGTCCACACTAAGGGCGAAGCATAAAATTGTCAAAAGCGCCTAAATTCTGTATTCAAAAGTGACCCATGGCACCTAATTGCCTCAAGCCACCGTTGAGAATGGCACTTAGGCTCCTAAATCACTTTTGAAATTTGTACCTTGTCACGTTTAAAATAAATCAGTTAACAAGTGTTCTAACATGATGTATTTTCCTAGTGTAGACATACCCTTAGTGTCTGCACACAGCCTGAATTTGCGTGCACGAGTGCATAGGATGATTGCTGGTCTAATTATCCCCTTAACTCCTACAAATGAGAGATGTAGGAATGTTGTATGGCCCTTGATATATCAATGTGATAAACAAGTAGCCCAATGAGAGAGAAATCTGCTAATAATAATAATTCCTTTATTATTATCTCTATCCTACTGCCATGCCGTTTGTTTTTCATTTTACTGTCCCGTTAGACCATCAGTGTTCTCCTGATGTTTTCCAACATCAAACACCCACATCTTGAATACCGTGTGCAGATGTGGTCGCCCCATCTCAAAAAAGATATATTGGAATTGGAAAAGGTTCAGAAAAGGACAACAAAAATGATTAGGGGTATGGAATGTCTTCCGTATGAGGAGAGACTAAGAAGATTGGGACTTTTCAGCTTGGAAAAGAGATGACTAAGGGGGGATATGATAGAGGTCTATAAAATCATGACTGGTGTGGAGAAAGTAAATAAGGAAGTGTTATTTACTCCTTCTCCTAACTCAAGAACAAGGAGTCCCCAAATGAAATTAATAGGCAGCTGGTTTAAAACAAACAAAAGAAAGTATTTCTTCACACAATGCGCAGCCAATGTGTGGAACTCTTTGCCAGAGGATGTTGTGAAGGCCAAGACTATAACAGGGTTTTAAAAAAGAACTAGATAAATTAATGGAGGATAGGTCCATCAATGGCTCTTAGCCAGGATGGGCAGGGATGGTGTCCCTAACCTCTCTTTGCCAGAAGCTGGGGATGGATCACTTGATGATTACCTGTTTTGTTTGTTCCCTCTGGGGCGCCTGGCATGAGCCACTGTCGGAAGACAGGATACTGGGCTAGATGGACCTTTGGTGTGACCCAGTGTGGCCGTTCTTATGTTCTTAAATGATGTTCTACCACAGGTGCCGTTACTGACAGTGAAAAATCCATTAATGCAGCCCCCAGTCATTGGACTCCCATTGCTGAGGCAGATGCAGGAAATGTAAATGTCTGCTCCAAGGCAAAATGGCAACATTAAACCCAATTCCTGAACTGAGGGTGTTGTGCCTGCTCACTGCCCTACCAGGAGCTCCAGGAAGCATTGTGCCTTCTGGAGCTCCCAAGGGTCACAGTCACTGTATCACTCTTAAACAGGGTGCGGTGTGTACTTCCCCACAGCTGTAGCCCTGCATCCTCTCTGCTCCTTTGGCAGTGCTAATGCTGCCAGCCCTGAGCTCTCTCTGCACTCTTGTAATAGCAGGCAGACACTTCATAGGCTAACGTGGAGAAGCTCTTTGATCCCTCTCTACCTTGTGTGCTCATGCAAGGACTGGCCACAATCTGGCCCTAAGCTTTTAAATCCTAAGAGACATGTTCTATAAGAAATTAAAATCCCGTTTTTTGTTTTTTTTTTGTGGGTGTGGAGGTTAAGTTAAGTACACTTGATGGGACACATTATTTTGCTACAGATATGATTCACAGTTGTCACCATGATGCACATCACAATAGCATTTCACTGCTGCAGCAGGGATAGTACACAGATCTTCCTTCTCCAAAAGCACAGACCTATGCTGCCTGAGCTAAGGGATGATCTCTATTAATTGTTAGCAGTACAGCGCTTGTGATGCTCAGGGAATGTCTACAAAGGAGCTGAGAGGTGTAATGCCCAGCTTGGGTAGTCATACATGGGCTAGCGCTGCTCGAGCTAGTGTCTAAAAATAGCAGTGTTGCCATGGCAACATGGGCAGTGGCTCAGGCTAACCTCCTGAGTACAATCCTGTCTGACTCTCCCCCCCCCCGGGATGTACTTTGGTGGCTAGCCCGAACCGCCCCCTGTGCCATCAAAGACACACTGTTGTTTTAGGAGCTAGCTTGAGCAGAGCCAGTGCATATACATGTAGCCAAGATGGGAATCGCACCTCCCAGCTGCTGTGTAGATGTATGGTCAGTTGCACAGTTCTGATTCCATCCAGTGGAGGCAGTGGTACATATCTTGTCATTTCATCACAGTGTTCTATTTAATATTAAACAACCTTCGGTTTATGGTGGGTATGTTAAGTTGTCATGGTAAAGCTGCATGGAAAATCTTGTCCTTTTCTATATTTTATGTGTGTATAGGATAGAACAGGGGTCGGCAACTGTTCAGAAGTGGTGTGCCGAGTCTTCATTTATTCACTCTAATTTAAGGTTTCGCGTGCCAGTAATACATTTTAACGTTTTTAGAAGGTTTCTTTCTATAAGTCTATAATATATAACTAAATTATTCTTGTATGTAAAGTAAATAAGGTTTTTAAAATGTTTAAGAAGCTTCATTTAAAATTAAATTAAAATTCAGAGCCCCCTGGACTGGTGGCCAGGACCTGGGCAGTGTGAGTGCCACTGAAAATCAGCTTGCGTGCCGCCTTTGGCACACGTGCCATAGGTTGCCTACCCCTGGGATAGAAATTGGAGTGACAAGGCATTTCACTTATTTATAGATTACATCACTGTGAAACCTAGGCACAGGCAGTTTGCAGAGCACCCATCAGCATAGCACAGCAGCTAGTAGGAACAATTTTGAAACTAAATTGATTTGTATTTTTTTGATTGTATGTATTCTTTCCCACTTGGTTTCATTTCTGTTTATTTGAGTTGTTAGCTCCATACCCATTGCCTTATGATGAAACCAGAAGTAATTAGGCTCATATTATATTGCTGCAGTCCTCACCCCATCCCTTTTTTCCTAAGTGTTTGAGTTTCTGTGAAGGTCTATACGGTTTGCAGCTGAACGACATGCTGAATTTATATTCTGAGCTCATCCAGTACTTTGTGCAAGATGATCCTTTGAGGAAGATAGAAAAGGGCAGCTACTTAGAGGGAGAGAAAATGAATTTGATCAAGCTATAAAGTAAAATGCAGTAAAGGTTTATTTTTGTAACCACAAAAATTCAAAGGTGACCAGAGCCCAATATTTTTATCTCTTTGGAGAATATATTTGTTTAAACATATCAAGGATTTCTTTCTGCTAATCAGTGTCTGAAACCAGCCCATCCATTTCTGTTCTGTATGTATGAGAATGTGAGCTGAAATCTGTAGCAAACTGGACTAACTGTGAGTACATGATTCCAATGCGGTTTATAAGTTTTTAATATTTTCAGGGACACAGAGGTGAAAAATAATTTAATAATAGTCTTCAAGGCTGATACATTGACTTGGAACTCAGTGCATCTGGGTTCACGTCCCCTCTCTGTCACAGACTTTTTGTGTAACCCGTGTGCTCTTCCAGTACATATTCAGCTATTGTCAAGATGTGTAGAAGAAATATCTAGTCTCTGCGTGTTGAATGAGTTATAAATCCAGTTTTTGCTTTTTTCTTGCTGTATTTACCAACATATCAACCCCTTTTTATGCTATAGTCAACTAGGCTACCAAATTTTACAAATTTCATAAAGGAGCCTCCAATAGAATTCACTTACTGTGCCTTGCAAAGTAATTTTTCTTTGAAAATGTGCTTTGACAGGCTTAAACAGAGAGTTGTTACATGGCTTTGTAGTTTTGCCATGTACAGCTGAATGTTTAGAGAAGGTGGTATCGTAGACATATACTCCCATTATTTAACAGTTTAAAACCCAGGGGCCATAAATTGTAGCTGTCACAGAGGAAAGAAAAAACAAACAAAACGTGGTGGTGTGAAGCAAAGCCTTCCATAGACAAATTCTGTTCTCATACATTTGCAACCCCGGAGTATGGCCACATATATGGTAAATAATTACTTGTCTAGGTATTAGCTCTACCCACTAGAGTTGAGTGAATGATCAAGTCAGTTTCTGACCAAGCTTTGAGCTGTCAGAAACAATGGCCTGTCTGTCGTGCAGGATATTGTGTGGCGCATCTCCATCCCTCTTAGGAAATGGTATAACACAAGAATTTCTCAGTAGAGTACTGCTGGCTTTCCACAATTCCGTTAAGAGGTTATTGACTTCCTGCTATAGTTGGTCTTCCAAATAAGAATCATAACTTGCACCTCTGTGAAAACAATGTTTGTCCATGGATAATCTGTGAAAGACCTAAATTTGTTAAATGGATTGTCTGCCCAGCTCTGGATGGCAGTGTACCAGAATACACAAACCACTACAGGAATCTCCTCGTTAGAATCCAGCTGGCTGGAATTCCAGACCAAAGGTCTCACCCATGGAAGAATGTGTGAAAGTACATGGTTTAGTTAGCAGGATGTATGCAACTGTTTTAGTTGTGACTTGTAGTTTTTATAGTGGATGCCTTCCAGACCTCCAGAGGTAGTGCATGCTCATGAGATTAGCGAACTCCCCTCGGAGAGGCTGGCCAGCTGGTGTGTATGAAGGTGGCATAGCCATTGTCTCACCTTCTCCCCACCCTCTTTGGAGCACCATGCATTAACAAGCAGCTGACCCTATACTCTCCTGAGCACAGAGACAGCACCTGCGGTTGGCCCAGGTTGGCTGTGCCTGGGAAGGAGGAAGATTTGGAGCAATAATCAAGCAAACACCTAAAAGATAATAAAGTGATAAGTAACAGCATGGATTTGTCAAGAACAAATCTTGTCAAACCAATCTAATAGCTTTCTTTGACAGGGTAACAAACTTGTGGATGGGGGGAAGTGGTAGATGTGGTATATCTTGACTTTAGTAAGGGTTTTGATACTGTCTTGCATGACCTTTTCATAAACAAATTAGGGAAATACAACCTAGATGGAGCTACTATAAAGTGGGTGCATAACTGGTTGGAAAACTGTTCCCAGAGAGTAGTTATCAGTGGTTCACTGTCAAGCTCGAAGAGCATATCAAGGGGGTGCCGCAAGAATCGGTCCTGGGTCTGGTTCTGTTCAATATCTTCATTAGTGATTTAGATAATGGCATAGAGAGTACATATCTTAGCAGAATAATGTGTCCCATCAAGTGTACTTAACTTAACCAGAACTCTACGACTTAATAAGAATTCTGGATCACATCACAGACTTGTGCCACTCCTATGAAGAAAATAGCATACATAACAGACAGATGGAGATTAAGGTCATTTGGATGAAACTGCTGCTTTCTGATTTGTGTACATGGCACATAGATGTTGTGGCAATGGGCATATCACAAAATGCCTAAGCTAAACAGACGTAAAGCTGATTCTAGCACTATCTCCTGCTGTTGCACATTTACACTGGGGAGATCATTTAGGTGAGTCCAACAGAAATCAGCAGTATTAAAAGATAATTTTTCCTGGTGGAGTTGTGGTTTGTAAAGTGACTGGAACTGTTTAAGCTGGTAGTCTCCTCTACACCCCACAAGGAAAAAAGGGACTTCTCATTTCTTATAGAACATGTCTCTTAGGATTTAAAAGCTTAGGGCCAGATTGTGGCCAGTCCTTGCATGAGCACACAAGGTGGAAAGGGATCAAAGAGCCTATGTTTACAGATGATATCAAGCTGGGAGGGGTTGCAAGTGCTTTGGAGGATGGATTAAAATTCGAAATGATCTGGACAAACTGGAGAAATGGTCTGAAGTAAATAGGATGAAATTCAATAAGGACAAATGCAAAGTACTCCACTTAGGAAGGAACAATCAGTTGCACACATACAAAATGGAAATGACTGCCTAGGAAGGAGTACTGCGAAGAAGGATCTGGGGGCTCATAAATAAGAGTGAATGGTGTATTACTGTTGCAGAAAAAGCGAACATAATTCTGGGATGTGTTAGCCGGAATGTTGTAAGTCAGACACAAGAAGTAATTCTTCCACTCTACTCTGCGCTGATTAGGCCTCAACTAAAGTATTGTGTCCAGTTCTGTGTGCCACATTTCAGGAAAGATGTGGACAAATTGGAGAAAGTCCACAGGAGCACAACAAAAATGATTAAAGGTCTAGAAAACAAGACCTATGAGGGAAGATTGAAAAAAATTGGGTTTGTTTAGTCTGGAGAATAGAAGACTGATGAGGGATATGATAACAGTTTTTCAAGTACATAAAGGTTGTTACAGGGAGGAGGGAGAAAAATTGTTCTCTTTAAACTCTGTGGATAGGACAAGAAGCAAGGGGCTTAAATTGCAGCAAGGGATGCTTAGGTTGGACATTAGGAAAAACTTCTTAACCATCAGGGTAGTTAAGCACTGGAATAAATTGCCTAGGGAGGCTGTGGGATCTCCGTCATTGGAGGTTTTTAAGAGCAGGCTAGACAAACACTTGTCAGGGATGGTCTAGATCAGGGGTAGGCAACCTATGGCACAGGTGCCGAAGGCGGCACACGAGCTGATTTTCAGTGGCACTCACACTGCCCGGGTCCTGGCCACTGGTCCGGAGGGCTCTGCATTTTAATTTAATTTTAAATGAAGCTTCTTTAACATTTTGAAACCTTATTTACTTTACATACAACAATAGTTAGTTTAGTTATATATTATAGACTTCTAGAAAGAGATCTTCTAAAAAGGTTAAAATGTATTACTGGCACGCGAAACCTTAACTTAGAGTGAATAAATGAAGACTCGGCACACCACTTCTGAAAGGTTGCCGACCCCTGATCTAGATAATCCTGCCTTGAGTGCAGGGGACTTGACTAGATGAAGTCCCTTCCAGTCCTATGATTCTATGATTTCTTCAGCACTCAGCCTCCACCCCGCACACCTATGGGCCTTAGAAGTTTCCCCCAGCTTCTGCACCGTGTGGGTGCTGAAAATAGACCAAGGGTATGTCTACATTGCAACTAGAATGTGATTTCCAGCATAAGTAGATAGACTCGCGCTAGCTCTGCTCGAGCTAGCATGCTAAAAATAGCAATGTGGACGTTGTAGCACCAGCAGCAGCTTGATCTGGTCACCTGAGCTGAGACTCAGAGGGTTAAGCAGGCTTTGACTCAGGCAGCTAGCCTGAGCCTCTGTTCATGCAGCATCATCCACAATGCTATTTTTAGCATGCTAGCTCGAGCAGTACTAGTGGGAGTGAGTCTGTCTGCTCTGGGAATTACACCTCCTAGCAGACATACCCTGAAAGGCCCACATGAGTTTGTATGAGCTTCTGCATCATGAAAGCTGGGCAGGTCTTTTAATGAATCTCACTTCATGAACAATATTGTGCTCTAGGCTCTCAAATGGGAGATTTAGACACACATTTTCTACTCCAGTCTCTGTGCATTTTCTACCCCATGGAAGGGATGACATCCCTCTTTCAGTTAATCAAACCACCATCCTTCATCTCATCCAAATCCCTCCTGAACATACACTCCTTGCACAATCCCCACAGGAAGATCTTATAATGTCTTCAGTAAAATCAAAACGATTTTTATTTCTGAGTCTGGGCTCCCCAGTGCTTCCTGTCTTAGAATCATAGAAATGTAGGGCTGGAAGGGATCTCAAGAGGTCATCTAGTGCATCCCCCACACTGAGGCAGGATTAATTCGTCTGTCTTGTAGAATGCAAGACTTCTTGGCAGGGACTGGCTTTATGTTTGTGTTGCACGGCTGAGGCTGAGAAGTGTGCTCAGGTGCAGAGTCTGTCATGGGCAGAAGAGCAGTCTTGTGGCTAAGGCACTGAACTGAGACTCTGAAGCTCTGGGTTCAGTTTCTGGCTTAGCCTCCCATAGACTTTGTGGAGCAGGTCCTCATCTGGTAGAAATCAGTGTAGCTCCACTGAAATCAATGGATTCTGTCAATATATGACTTTGGACAAATCACTTAAACCAAGATTTTAAAAAGTGAGTAGTGGTTTTGGGTGCCCATACCTTATAAGCATTTATTTTCACAGGGTAGATGCTCAGCACTTTCTGAAAATCAGATCTTTTCCAAAAACATTAGTCTGAAAACCTTGGATATAATCTCTCTGTACCTCAGTTCCCCATTGGTACAATGAGAATAAGAATACTTCTCTACCTCACAGGGTTCCTGTGAGGATATGTTCTATAATTATAGGATGCTACGGTGCTGGGGGCCATGTAAGTAGGTAGATAAATAATAGGAAGTAGGGAACAGTGAATATTGGAGGCAAGCTCTACCTCACATATTTAAGATGAGTATATTGCTTTATTTCAGAATGGCTTTGGGGTGATTTTTTAGTTGAATGTCACTCTAAAAAAGAATCTCAAGTAGGTAAAAATTCTGCTCTCGGATCTTCATCATGGCGGTTTCTTGGCTACGGTGTTCTCCCTCCGTGTGAGATTCTCCTAATATCACTAAAAAGAACAAGGAGTACTTGTGGCACCTTAGAGACTAACAAATTTATTTGGGCATAAGCTTTCATGGGCTAAAACCCACTTCATCGGATGCATGCAGTGGAAAATACAGTAGGAAGATATATATACACAGAGGACATGAAAAAATGGGTGTTGCCATACTAACTATAACGAGAGTAATCAATTAAGGTGGGCTATTATCAGCAGGAGAAAAAAAAATTTTGTAGTGATAATCAGGATGGCCCATTTCCAACAGTTGACAAGAAGGTGTGAGTAACAGTAGGAGGAAAAAATTAGCATGGGGAAATAGATTTTACTTTGTGTAATGACCCATCCACTCCCAGTCTTTATTCAAGCCTAATTTAATGGTGTCCAGTTTGCAAATTAATTCCAATTCTGCAGTTTCTCGTTGAAGTCTGGTTTTTAAGTTTTTTTGTTGGAGTATTGCGACTTTGAGGTCTGTAATTGAGTGACCAGGGAGATTGAAATGTCCTCCGACTGGTTTTTGAATGTTATAATTCTTGATGTCTGATTTGTGTCCATTTATTCTTTTGCATAGAGACTGTCCAGTTTGGCCAATGTACATGGCAGAGGGGCATTGCTGGCACATGATGGCATATATCACATTGGTAGATGTGCAGGTGAACGAGCCTCTGATAGTGTGGCTGATGTGATTAGGTCCTATGATGGTGTCCCCTGAATAGATATGTGGACAGAGTTGGCAACGGGCTTTGTTGCAAGGATAGATTCCTGGGTTAGTGTTTTTGTTGTGTGGTGTGTGGTTGCTGGTGAGTATTTGCTTCAGGTTGGGGGGCTGTCTGTAAGCGAGGACTGGCCTGTCTCCCAAGATCTGTGAGAGTGATGGATCGTCCTTCAGGATAGGTTGTAGATCCCTGATGATGCGCTGGAGAGGTTTTAGTTGGGGGCTGAAGGTGACGGCTAGTGGTGTTCTGTTACTTTCTTTGTTGGGCCTGTCCTGTAGTAGGTGACTTCTGGGTACTCTTCTGGCTCTGTCAATCTGTTTCTTCACTTCAGCAGGTGGGTATTGTAGTTGTAAGAATGCTTGATAGAGATCTTGTAGGTGTTGTCTCTGTCTGAGGGGTTGGAGCAAATGCGATTGTATCGTAGAGCTTGGCTGTAGACAATGGATCGAGTGGTGTGATCTGGATAAAAGCTGGAGGCATGTAGGTAAGTATAGCAGTCAGTAGGTTTCCGGTATAGGGTGGTGTTTATGTGACCATCGCTTATTTGCACTGTAGTGTCCAGGAAGTGGATCTCTTGTGTGGACTGGTCCAGGCTGAGGTTGATGGTGGGATGGAAATTGTTGCAATCATGGTGGAATTCCTCAAGGGCTTCTTTTCCATGGGTCCAGATGATGATGATGTCATCAATGTACCGCAAGTAGAGTAGGGGCATTAGGGGACGAGAGCTGAGGAAGTTCTAAGTCAGCCATAAAAATGTTGGCATACTGTGGGGCCATGCGGGTACCCATAGCAGTGAGTTTTGCGCACAGTTCAGAAAAGCACTAATGCACATGCTTGAATTCATCCCTATGTGGAAAATTACTTAAGCATTTATTTACGTCCCATAGAATTCAGTAGAACTTCAGCATGGGCGTAAGCAATTTGCTGACTTGGGGCCATAGAGAGAAGAGCATGTCAGAGTTCCGCTATGTGGCTTTGGGAGCAGAAGTCTGAAGTAAAGGTGGCCATTTGGCTTGAACAAGAAAAGTGTGTGTAATTCTGTGACCACTTATAAACACGCAGCTATTGTTGGCTGATCTCTTGTGCAGTTTTCCACATTAACAGTGAGGAACTACTCTAGTTTTGAAACAGAAAAGCCTGTGTTTATCAGAAGGCCAGATAGATAAAGTCCTTCCAAAACTAACATACGTTAAAAATTAAAGTTGTGCGATTACCTCAGGAAATGAAATAACAAAAAAATCTGAAGCAGGGTGAAAAACTGAGTTCAGTTTTGTGGAGAACTTCGATGAGTCACTTCCTTATCAGTATCTCTATTCTTCCTGGCAACGTTTTATTTTTGACTCTAAATGCTGTATTAAATGAAAAATTACACTTGGGGTTGTCTGACGCAAGAAACACAATAAGCACTTCTCCTGTCGGATTTAGCTGATCGCACTTATGTTAAAATAGGAACTTGAACTGGGGTTTCACAAACACTTTATTAGGAAGTCACAAAGGTTAATGAAGTTCTTCGTTCTTTAAGATGAGCTTTATATTTAGAATATATACTGAGAATTTGCTCCATTGTTATTCATGGCCCCTCTTATTTCCTTTCTATGAACAGTAGTACAGATGAGTTTTAGGTCTTGGCAACAGAAAGTGTCACCGATGCTTGTGTGAATGTATTGTTGCCCAAGAATTTGCACCATAAGTGCTCAATTTGGGCATCTTCAAATCTCTTAGTGGGTCTATTGTTGTAAGATCATCCAGTTGGGGAATAAAAACAGTGCCTTGTGACACACATAACCAATTCACACAGTACAAACATCAAATTGTGAATATCAAATGTGTTCACATATACTCGCATTGAAAAATTTGCAAGCAATCTATAGGTTGAAGAAAAGATTCATTGAACAATTGTGATGAGTGAACTTATTTGTAGAAATACAGCAAGTCAAACTGCCAGACTGGGAGCTGCACCTCTCCTCTAGGGGAGCTCTCAGAGGGATTGTGATTTAGAAGGCACAGTCCCTCCCTGACATGCAGAGGGAGCTGGATGCTGTACCATCCCTTTGGATTGTGCCACTTGTTCATCCCAGTGCACCAAGCCAGCTGTGCAGGACAGTGCAAAGGGGGTATAGCCATAGGGAGAGTAGGAAGAAGCGATTCCGAGAGTGCATGGACTGTGATCTGTCCCCTGCCCCAATGCAGGGTGCACAAGGGGCTAGAGGGAGGAAACATTCCTTGCACCTTCCCTCCAGCCAGCTCAGTGTGCTTGCGCACAGTTTGAGAACAGGGAGATGGAATGAATAAATCATTCATTGTTCACTCAGCTCTGGATGTGAGGGAGGAGGCTACTGTTCGGTCCCCAATAGCGAGGAACCCCCCTGACAAACTACCATGGACGCAGTTCTGCTCTCAGATCCGCTGTCCCACATTGCTCTCCCACTTTTTCATGGTTGCGACCTCTGCCCATCTAAGGAGAGCAGCAACCAGTGAAGAGCTGCTGTGTGGCTATGGGAGCAGAATCTTATCCGAAGTAAATTGCTTTTCATGTGTGTGTCTTGTTTTTTCAAGTTTGTTAGTGTGAGAAAGTCCACATACGGAGTAACCACAGAGAGCTGTTTCTGTTCAGCCAAAATTGTTGGGTCCAGTGAGGCGAGGAACACAGCTCTGTTGTGTTCTGAATCTAACCACAGATCTTGTCTGAAGCCTGCCGCGCCAGGGCTGCACAACTCCGAAGTGGCTAAACCATAGACACAAACTCATGGCAGGGCTGATGAAGTGGTTTTACTACATGCTGAAGCCTGTTGTCCTGTCTGCCAGGACAGTTAGTTGTGAATGAAGACTTTAATACTACAAACTGCTTAAAATATTATCACAGTTCAAAAATAGTACTTGCTGGGTGCCGTGTTTAAGAGGAATCTGTGTGTATCAAGGGTCACAGCAGCAGTTTGAGTCAAGTGAGAAAATGTGAACTACTGGTACAGGTCCATACTGGAAGGTGGGGAGCCTGGGCTGCTGCCGAGACTCTACAGAGCACTGGAACTGCATTCCTCTGTTTAGTGAAATTCACCCATCCCCACATACTCTCTGAGTTATTTGGGGATTAAGTGGGAGGTGAGGGACTGAAGTTCCACCTCCTCCACCCTCACATACCTCCTTAGGGCTGCACTGCAGCCCTTCTTTGGCTTTTATTATAGCGTAAGGCCATGAATCAGAGCTCATTGAAGTCCGTGGGAGTCTTTCCATTGAATTCAGTGGGCATTGGATCCCTAGCTTGAAGTAGCAGCTGCTGCCCTTCTGCACCTCTTTTTGTAGGTGCAGATGGATCCTTAGCCCCTCCTCTGTCCTGCCCCAAACTGCCCCCTCCAAGGCTTGCAGGGGGTGCAAAGACTCCCTAGTATAGCCTGCCTGCCTACCCCCTTCCCCTGTGGAGAAATGTGCAGCGGAAGTACAGAGAAATCTCATTTGCAACTGGGGAAGCAAAACCACAGTAAATTGAGGTTTCTTTGCATGAAGCTTTGTATACAACAATAATAATAATTAACCTTTATACAGTGCTTTGCATCCATAGGTCTCAAAACCTTTTACAAAGAAATCAGTATCATTTATCCTCCATTTTACAGATGGGGGAAACTGAGGCACCAAGAAGGCAGTGACTTTCACAGGACCACCCAGCAAAGCAGTGGCAGAGCCCAGGCATTGAACCTAGGTCTCCCGAGTCTCCGTCCAGTGCCCTGTCCAAGGAGTTCTTGGTATGGCCTAGGGCACAGACTGTGTTTGAAATGGTGTAGCCCTTGTTTTGTTGTTGCCACTTGCTTTCTTGCAATGTTGAGTATAGTTCTAGGGACAGAACGAAGTGCTCAGCACCCATAATTGGGGCCAGATTTTCAAAAGAGTTCCGCTCCTACCAAAGCATCTACAATGAAGAGGCCAGATTTCCCCAAAGTACTCAGCATCCAGCAGCTCCCATATGGCCTGAGCACTGTTGCAAATCTGGCCTATTTAGATTGTCAGCTCTTTGGGGTAGGGACTGTTATTTCCACATGCTACACGTACACAGAGTAAACAAGGCCCTGATCGCAGCCTGGGCCTGTAGGCACTACTACTACACCCAGGGCCGCCGAGAGCGGGTTCGGGCCCCGGTGAAAAAAATGTTTCGGGCCTCCCAGCAAGGGCGGACCGGCTAAACAGGGCCGACGAGAGGGGGGGGAAGCCGGGCCCTGGGCCCCCTTCCCGACCGCCGGGCCCTGGTAATTTGTACCGGCTTCCCCCCCCTATCGTCGGCCCTGACTACACCACTAATCGCATTGGTAAATGGAAGCTGTGGGACGCTGAGCACTTCTAAAAATCTGGCTCTTAAATCCCCATGATACCTATATTGACCCTGTAATTTATTAAAAAAAATACTAGGGCTGTCAATCGCAGTTAACTCAAAAAAAATTAATCGTGATAAAAAAAATTAATTGGGATTAATCGGAGTTTTAATCGCACTGTTAAACAATAGAATAGCAATTGAAATTTATTAAATATCTACATTTTCAAATATTTCAATTTCAATTACAACACCGAATACAAAGTGTACAGTGCTCACTTTATATTATTATTTTTATTACAAATATTTGCATTGTAAAAATGATAAACAAAAGAAATAGTATTTTTCAATTCACCTCATACAAGTACTGTAGTGCAATCTCTTTATTGTGAAAGTGTAATTTACAAATATAGATTTTTTGTTTTGGTTACGTAACTGCACTCAAAACAAAACAATGTAAAACTTTAGAGCCTACAAGTCCACTCAGTCCTACTTCTTGTTCAGCCAATCGCTAAGACAAACAAGTGTGTTTACATTTATGGGAGATACTGCTGCTGGCTTCTTATTTACAATGTTACCTGAAAGTGAGAACAGGCATTCACATGGCACTTCTGTAGCCAGCATTGCAAGGTATTTACATGCCAGATATGGTAAACATTCCTATGCCCCTTCGTGCTTTGGCCACCATTCCAGAGGACATGCTTCCATGCTGATGACGCTCATTAAAAAAATAATGCGATAATTAAATTTGTGACTGAATTCCTTGGGGGAGAAAAGTATGTCTTCTACTCTATTTTACCCCCATTCTTCCATATATTTCATGTTATAGCAGTCTCGGATGATGACCCAGCACATGTTCGTTTTAAGAACATTTTCATTGCAGATTTGACCAAATGCAAAGATAGGTCCAGGGTCCCCTGGAGGGTCGCGAGCAGGTTTCAGGGGGTCCGTGAAGGATGGCTGGTGTTAGACTTGCTAGGGCCCAGGGCAGAAAGCCAAAGCCCCGCTATGCAGGACTGCAGCCTGAAGCCCCACCACCTGGAGCTAAAGCCAAAGCCTGAGCAACTTAGCTTCACGATGCCCCCTGTGGAATGGGGCCCTGGGCAATTGCCCTGCTTGCTACCCCCTAATGCAGGGGTCTCAAACTCAAATGACCACGAGGGCCACATGAGGACTAGTACATTGGGCCGAGGGCCGCATTTACTGACACCTTCCCCCCGCCGCCCTCAGCCCCGCCCCCACTCCACCCCTTCCATGAGGCCCCGCCCCTGCCCCGCCTCTTCCCACCCCTTCCCTGCCCCCATTCCAACCCCTTCCCTGAAATCCCCACCCCAACTCTGCCCCCTCCCTGCCCCCAGGGGGCGCAGGAGGGGTGTGGGGTGTGACGGGGGCTCAGGGCAGGGAGTTGGGGTGAGGGGTGCAGGAGGGGGTCAGGGTGCAGGGTGCAGCAGGGGGTTGGGGTGCAGGAGGGGTGCGGTGGGGGTTCAGGGCAGGGTGCAGGGTGCAGCAGGGGGCTCAGAGCAGGGGGTTGGGATGTGGGCTGTGGCGGGGGTTCAGGGCAGGGTGTCGGGTGCAGGAGGGGTGCAGCAGGAGGATCAGGGCAGGGGGTCAGGGTGCAGCAGGGGGCTCAGGTCAGGGGGTTGGGGTGCAGGGTGCAGCAGGGGGCTCAGGGCAGGGTGTCGGAGTGCGGGAGGGGGTTCAGGGCAGGGGGTCGGGGTGCGGCAGGGGACTCAGGGCAGGGGGTCGGGGTGCAGGAGGAGTGCGGGGGGCGGGCTTCGGCCCGACTCGCACCGGGGGCAGGGCAGGCTCCCTGCTTGCCTGCCCTGCTGCCGCGCCGCACCGGGAAGTGGCTGGAACCTGGAGAAGGAGGGGCGCAGGGATGTGTGTGGTTGTTGCTTCAGGCACCGCCCCCAGCAGCTCCCATTGGCCACAGTTCCCCATTCCCGGCCAATGGGAACTGCTGGGGGCAGTGCCTGAAGCAACAGCCACACACACCCCTGCGCCCCTCCTTCCCCAGGTTCCAGCTGATTCCCGGCACGGGGGCAGGGCACGCAGGCAGCCACTCTAGGTAAACGTTGGGGGAGGGCCGTGAGGAGCTTGCGGGCCGCATGCAATAACCCTGCGGGCCGCATGCGGCCCGCGGGCCACGTGTTTGAGACCCCTGCCCTAATGCCTGCCCTGCCTTTTATATGCAGAAAAACAGTTGTTGTGGCACAGCTGGGCCGTGGAGTTTCTATAGCATTTTGAGGGGGCCTCAGAAAGAAAAAGGTTGAGAACCCTTGAGCTACAGCACTCGACCCAAGGTTTAAGAATCTGAAGTGCCTTCCAAAATCTGAGAGGGACGAGGTGAGGAACATGCTTTCAGAAGTCTTAAAAGAGCAACGCTCCGATGCAGAAACTACAGAACCCAAACCACCAAAAAAGAAAATCAACCTTCTGCTGGTGGAATCTGACTCAGATGATGAAAACGAACATGCATCAGTCTGCACTGCTTTGGATAGTTATCAAGCAGAACCCATCATTAGCATGGACACACGTCCTCTGGAATGGTGGTTGAAGCATGAAGCTACATATGAATCTTTAACTCATCTGGCACGTAAATATCTTGTGACGCCGGCTACAACAGTGCCATGTGAACACCTGTTCTCATTTTCAAGTGACATTGTAAACAAGAAGTGGGAAGCATTATCTCCTGCAAATGCAAACAAACTTGTTTGTCTGAGTGACTGACAGAACAAGAAGTAGGACTGAGTGGACTTGTAGACTCTAAAGTTTTACATTGTTTTATTTTTGAGTGCAGTTACTTTTTGTACATAATTCTACATTTGTAAGTTCAACTTTCATGATAAAGAGATTGTATTACAGTACTTGTATGAGGTGAATTGAAAAATACTATTTCTTTTGTTTTTTAAGCACAAATATTTGTAATAAAAAATAAATATAAAGTGAGCACTGTACACTTTATGTTGTGTTGTAATTGAAATCAATATATTTGAAAATGTAGAAAACATCCAAAAATATTTAAATAAATGGTATTCTATTATTGTTTAACAGTGTGATTAATCACACAATTAATCGCGGTTAATGTTTTTAATCACTTGACAGCCCTAAAAAATACTACTGTAATTAAGAAAAAACTATTGCGCTAGTTCAGGCATTAGTATTCAGACGTGCCACAGTCCATGTGGCAGTACAAATGTGGGCAGCAGCAGAAATAAATTGATCTACAGTTTGTGCTAAGCTGAAATCAGAGACAGTGTAAATTATTTCGAATGACTCAAATACCTGGCTAGAATGACTAGTAGATAATATACAGTTTGTGGAAATTGGAAGTTAACTCTGGTTTTACAGCGGAAAAAATTGTTAGAGGGAGTGTGTAGTTTTTGCAGAGCAGATTTTTATATTTCACTGCTCTTTATCACCATGTTTTGCAAGACTCTTCCAGACACTTAGTGAAGAGTGAGATTCGAATGTTTATTTTGGCAAACTCTGCTATGGAAAGTGAATTTTCTTTCAAATCTGGTTCTTTCTAAAATGCTGGGAGAAATCCTCTTCACGCTGCATATGAGAGAGGACTGTTTTACCTACTCTGAGTAGCTGAGTCCAGCCACTAGTTGTACACAGTTATATCAGTGAGAGTGCATATTAATCCTAGGACTCGAGACATATCCAGTTCATGCTGAATAATAGAGTCAGATTTACTCGTAGAGCGGAAGCCAGGAGAACCCATACTCCAAACCCCAGTGACAAAAGGTTCATCGTCAATGCAAGCTGCTCACAACTCTTGCTCTGCTAGGGGGCCCAGAGCTGGCTGGCACAGTCCCTACAGTGGATGGGCCTTCCCTGGTAGAGGGCAAGGGCTTGGTAAACCAGGGGATGACTGATTCATCTTAGGTAGCCTCTGTCAGTAGGGATGTTATTGGAGTAGTGCAGGAATTTAAAGCTGTTCTTCCCTGCAAGAACCCCAGGGAAGAGGTAGGGGCAACGGTTGTATCATCCCCAGGCCCCCCTTTACTGGTTCTAGGATATTATCTTGTTGGTGTGGGGGGATGGGAGAGGTGGGAGAACAGGACATAACTCATCACATTTTAGTGACTGAATATGAAGTAGTGTTGCATTTTCATTGGAGACTGCTCTTTTCCTTAGATGAAAGGCATTGTACAAGTGCTGTGGAAGAGAATGAATGGATCAGGTAGTCCAAAAGGAAAAAGCATAGTCTAGAATGAAGGAGTGGTTGAAAGCACTGACACCTCAGTTTAAACCAACTAAATCTACACTCTAGTCACTGCCCTGGAGTCTTCCTAGGCACATTTGGATGGCTGTTGGAGGCAAACTGAAATCCATGATCATATACCTTGGGAGTGGATACAAAACCAAAGTAAAAATGAGGCTTAATATGATACAGTGTGATTTAAATAATACAGAAATAAGAGAAGATCCCACTCTCTGCTTCAGTTTCCTACAACTGAGGTCTTGCATGCTGCTCTGAACAGGACATTTCTGTGTAGCCTTTCCGGGGCTGGGATGAATGGAGATGTGAAACTCTCTAAAAGTCAGGATGAGAAACAGAACAGGAAGGATTTTCAGAAGAGCCTATGTGACTTGGGAGCACAAGTCCTGTTGACTTTCATGGGTACTTATGCTCCTAAGTCACTTAGGCTCAGCTCTTCAAAGCTGTTTAGGCACCTAATTCCCATAGATTTCAATGACAGGCACCTAAAAGACCTTTGAGGATCTGGCGTTAGGTGGTTTTCAGACTCTTACCCAGTGTTACCTAATGAAAGAACTGTTCCAAAAATCTCGTAGTATTCTTATGGTTCCCTCTTCCCATTACTTGCTCAGAAAGCATAATAGCATTGTATACTTTCTTAATGGCTGACAAAATATTGGGGTTTTTAAAATAATAACAGAGGGATCATTTGTACTCATTTTTCAACCCATATAGAGAGTGACAGAGTTTCTACCAATCATGCTGTGCCTAAACTGACTGTAATATGGTTTCTTAAAACATTTAGTGTGTTAACTAAACGTTAGGTGTGTCCCTTCTTTAACAAATGCTTGATTAATTTTTCTATAATAAAATATTTTATAAGCGTATAAAGATTGAACTTCTCCATATTTTATAGATGTATTTTTGAAAAAGGACAGGCAGTGAGAGATTGATTACCACATTTTTTATGATACCATAAATGGTCAATTTTAAATGTTTACAATATCATTAGAACCCCCTCAGTTTAATTTAAATTTTATTTCTAGTCTCTTGCCTTCCATTCATCTAGATATCATTATATGGGGTACAAGATAAAATGCAGATTGATGAATTTAATGTTTACCTTCAATAGAGTTTTTACCTTTTATCTGTGATTTTGCCCTGTCTGCTGTATATTTTTTTCACAAAAGTTATTTTAACTGTGACTTTGGTCACTAGAGCAGAACTTTGAAAATGACAGAGGCAGGTTAACCTGACCTGCTGATCAATGCTAAGCACTCTGCCTGGTACTAACAGACTTTTTATGCTTTAACCTGTTGCACATACTTCAGATTCCACTAATGACTGCATGGTGGCGGTGGTGTTTTGTTATTTAATGTTTGTACTTCACAGTCCAAGAGACACAGACAAGGCTTTCATCTCGAGGCCAAAAGACCAAAAACATCAGTAGCACTCAAACCCCCACATCAGGATCAGGGCCCCATAATGCTAGATCCTGTACAAACACACAAGTAGACAAGTTCCCTACCTAAACCCTTTACAGTTTAACTTCCAGCAAGATATGTAACAAGTGAGAATGACAAGCAATAGGGAAGATGAGGATAATAAGGAGATTCGCATAGGTGTTGTGCATAATTTTATACAAACAAAATATCTGTGTGTGTGTAATGCATATATATGTGTGTGTTTTATATATATATATATATATATATATATATATATATATATATATATATGTACTTGTAGTATTCTGAATTGTATAGGGAAACGTGTACTTTTACTATATTGTGTGCCAGCTTCTGCATTCAAGTAAATGGTCGCAAATGACTGCAGGATCTGGCCTTGTGCCTGTGCTGTGTTTCAGGTTTCTTGTACCATAGCTTTAAAATAAATAAATACAAATATGGCAAGAATAATGGCCAAAATTCTGCCCTAAAAGAGTGGATGGGCCATTACACAAGGTAAAACTATTTCTCCATGCTTATTCCCCCCCCCCCCCCCCCCCCCCCCCCCCNATAGCTGAAAGCGATGAGCAGCAGCAAACATGGTACAGTACTCCTCGCATATGCAAGTTTGTGGCAAGTGGATCTGTGCTGCATTGTCTTGTCCAGATGTCTGGCACACTATATTTCCTCCTTCTGTGGTGAGCTGTGGAATTTGCAGCAAAGAGATCCATGGAGGTGAAATCTTCCAAAATGTTTGAAGGGTGTGTCTTTTGCTCCTTCTGTACCTTGCCTATTTTTCATTACTTTTGGCCTTTCCACAGCCACCTAGCACAGCTCAATTGTTGGCCCAATATAAATAACATTTGCTTATGCAGTGTTGCAATTCTCATGCTCTTTTCTTACTGCCCTAGCTACTGAAGTCATGTGATTATATCTGGCCTTACTTTTTCACTACAAAAAAAAAAAACGTTACTAGCTCTCTGGGTTGTGGAGAAAAGCTTGAAAATGTGAATCCTAAAGGCCCCAAAACTAAGAGGCAAATGAAAAGATCCCCATTTAAAAAAACCTCATGATTTTTAAACCCATGTCATAATTTTGGGGGGCCCACCTCATGATATTTGAATGCTTGGAGTTGGAAACACTGCTTACTTTAAAATAACCCCTTAATATTTTTTTTTATGCAAACGTCTTGCAATGTTGTAAACTCACAATATCACTGGAGTAGGGATGGAGATCCAGAAAATGAAACTGACTAAAGTAAAGTGAAACCAACCTGTCTGTCTCAATTGTCTTAGCTGAGTGAAATGCAAAAATAAACAAAAGGCACAAATAGTGAAACATAAATTAGATTTTTTTTCAACTTCTTACAGCCATAGGCCCCAATCCTTCAAAGGATACACTTGTGCTTAACTTTAAGTATATAAGTAATGGGGATTGCTCCCATGCTTACAGTTAAGTATGAGTATAAGTGTTTGATGGATCAGGCCCCTACTAATCTGTTTTTCCAATTCAGTTTTATTAGTCATTTGAAAAAATTACAAATAAGGACTCCAAGGATCCTGCAAAGACTAGGTGTGTGTGTAAATTTACATATGTGAGAAGTCCTATTAATTTCAGTAGGCCTATTCACAGCCATAAAGTTACTTGTCTTTTCTTGCAGAATTGGGACTGAGGCAATTTTTCAATGTTATCACATACAAAAATATCTGTCAGTTAAATAAATCAACCCATTCTACAAAAAGAAGTTTTACTATCGTGAGTAGCTATTAATAACATGAATAAAGAATATTTTTTTAAACTCCATGAATTTTATAGTATATTTTCCCTTTAAAATATATCATTCATATTTCACTTATGTAACAAGTAATACTAAATGGACAAGTCTCTTATACATGTTATTTCAGCTATTTGTCTCTGGAGAGAGTGAATGAAAAATACTTCAAACTCAATTTTAGTATCTTCATTTTGACAGCTGTAATATGCATATTAATGAAAAGTCTGAAGTAACTTGCAATTGTAAAATAGCTGAAGTAACTCTTGATCTGAGCTGTCTTCAATAGGCAATGGAGTGTTCAAAATGGCCCAGTAGCCAGAGAACAAGTCTTAAGAACAGCAGCTGGGCTATGGCTCTGTGTTTGGTGGAGGATTGTGGAAGGGGAATTTCTAATGCAAAATAAGTTGCGGTGGAGGGAGAGAGTGGATTTTGTTATGTTGTGCATTATGGTGTATTGAAACTGTAGAATTCATGGCCGTCCCTCCCTGTCAGTCTCTGAGAGAGGCCACACCGCCTCGCTGTCACATACCCGTAAAGGTGAGCTCAAAGTGGGGAGTTAGCTACACCTAGTGCTCCGGCTGGGCAGAACAGCACGGTAGTCTGAGTCCCGGGCCCTCGGGCACGGCAGGGAAGCAAACAGTTAGTAGGCTCAAACCTGCAATCAGGACAGAGCGATTAAGTAGTCCTTGAGCCCCAGGCCCTCAGCCAGAGCGGGGCAGCAAAGCAATGAGTAGACTCCGGCCTGCAATCAGGGCAGAGCAGCTAAGCAATCTATGAGCCCCAGGTACAGGTGAGCACCAAGAGAGTTTAGAGGCTCAGGTGAGGGTGAGCACCAAGCACAGTTGATGGGGCTCAGGTATGGGTGCCCGAGGAGCACAGGCCTTCTGGCCTAAGGAGGGGGAGTACTGCCCCCAGGAGTGAGGTAGCAGGGGGGACACGGGCCCACCCAACTCCACTGTGTCCCAGCCCAGGGCCCTAACAGTGGGGGATCCGCCCCCTTGTGTCAGCCCAGCCCCAAGCAGACTGTTGCCTGGTTTCCCTGGGCTGCTTCCTACTCTTCCCCCTTGGGTGTACCTGCGTCTGTCATCTCAGGGAGCTCTGGCCAGTCCGCAGGTGGCAGCCCCAGCAGCTCCTCGGCGTCTCACTTAGCCGGCAGCCCCAAGAGATCCGGCCAGTCCTCAGGCGGCAGCCCCGGCAACTCCTCAGCGTCTTGGTCGGCCAGCAGTCTTGGGAGCTCTGGCCAGTACTCAGGAGGCAACCCCAGCAGCTCCTCTGCAAGCTCCAGCAGCAGGAGGATGCGTCCGTCTCCTGTGGTGGCTCCAGCCCAACTGAGCTGTAGGGCCCGCCTTTTGTACTTACCCATCCTGTCCCACCCTTCCGCTTCCGGCAGGGCAGACGTGGCTCTCCTGATTCGGCCCACCAGAAGGCATGTTGTGGTCCCTCCCTGTCACTCTCTGAGGGAGGCCACCCCTCCTCGCTACAAAACAGTCTTCCCAAAAGGAGTTGTAGGGACAAACAATTTAATTAGTTTTAAGAGAGAGCTGGACAAACTTCTGAGTGGAATTGTATGAGGGGATTGCTTGGGATACTGGAGGGCAGGGGCAAGTAGGAGCCAATTAGCTTGCGTACTCATTTTGAGTCATGTTATTATAATTAGGATTGGAAAGCGTTAACTCTTTTTGCCCTGGCACTCTGGGACTGTTTCCAGACAATTTCTAACACTAATCCCTAATCTCTAACCCAGCATTCCCTCTTTGTTAGACAAACAACTCAAGAGTTAATTCACTTTTCTTCCTATTACCTTCCTTCTCTCAGCATATATACCACCCAAATCCATGCTATCTTTGAAAACATGTTTCCATACATCTCATCCTTTTAATTAGGAAACAAATACACACAAAATCCCACAACAAAAATAAATGCTTTCAGCCGGTATTAGAGTGGAGGCACTTAGTTTCTGGAGTTCACACTCCAGTGAAGTGTTGTGCTTCAGAGCAGGAGTATATAAATGATTGTTTGCATTTAACCGTGGTGAGAATGATTTAGTGAAATTATGGGAAATCTGAGGTGCCAAACAAAGGGCTGGAACGGAAAGAAAGGGAGGGTATGGGGAAGGGAATGTTACTGCTTGAAAGACTGGAAAATGGAAATTGCTTCCTTCCCATTTGTTTTCTTATAAATGTATAATATAGTCTGGAATAGGGATTTTATGAGTGATCAAGCTTTTATTCCCTATGGCCAAGCCCTTGTTATAATTAAATTCTCCCCTACCAAAACATTTATTTTTATGTATATATGTATTTTGTAAGACTTGTTTTGAACTGTAAAGTCCAGTTTTGTTCCCTACTGAAATCAGAGGCAAATGACTTCAGTGGAAGCAGGATTAGACCGTTAGGGCTGGTCTATACTGAAAACTTACATCAGCATAGCTGCGTCTCTCAAGGTAGTTAAACTGACCTAACTCCTGGTGTAGACTGTGCTAAGTGGATGCAAGATTTCTTCTGTCGGCCTAGCTACCGCCTCTCAGGGAGGTGAATTACCTACAATGATGGGAGAACCCCTCCTGTCACTGTAGTGTGTCTACACTGAAGCTCTACAGCTGCCCTGCCTGTAACGTTTGAAATGTAGACATAGCCTTCAAACTGCCGTCCCTCTTTCAGTCCTGTGTTGTGTGTGTGCAATTTTGGTCTGTTTTAATTAAGTGGATGTGTAAATAAAAGAGCACCACTGGCATCTGTAATCACGCACATATTCTATTCCTAGGCTGAGATTTTCAAAGCAGACTTGGAGATTTAGCCACACAGCCCCCATTAAAAGCCATGGAGTACTTTTCAGCTGTGCCTCCTACCACTTCCAAGATGCATCAGCTTGTTAAGACTGGATTTTTCAGACTATGGAACCCTATTTTGGCAAAAACGAAGACCACTGCTGACCAACAAAATATGAGCAATTGAATATGCCCTAGATATACCCTGTGTTTAAAGCTTTGAAGATGCACGGCAACAATGACTTTGATGCAAAAGATGGAGATTGGGGATCATTCTTCCATCTGCCTATATCCATACTGGCCATTCTTAGGGTATTACACAGCAGATGTAGGTCATCAAATGAGCTATAGAATATATTGTAGCACATTTTTAAAGCTAATTTGGGTGATGTGCAGCAGGAGTTGTTGGTGAGAGTGTGTGTGATCGTTCAGGAAGCCTTAAGACCGACCCAGTTCCCCATCCTGCCCACGGGATGTCATTGAGACTGCTCACCTGCTTAAAGTTATGCTCATGCGTAAGTCTTTGCAGGCTCTGCCCGATAGTGAGAAGTCATCACTAAACCTGTAAATTAATCTTTTTCTTACTATTTCTCCCCTTCGCAGAGATTATTCTCATCCGAATAAAGATGGCAGAAATCAGTTCTCCTGCAAATATCAAGGAAAAGGTAGGCTCGAATAATTCGTACAGTGCAATCTGTACAATCCTAAACTATATTTACATACGTATTGATCCCCTGATCTTGCACATACCTATTCAACATGCTTAACTTTACCATAAATTGACTTCATGCATAAAGTTAAGCACACACACAAGTGTTTGTAGAGTCAGGTCTGAATGTTGGCTGAAGAAAAAATCTTTATTTTTCTGTGAGAAAACAATATTTGTCATTTAGATTTCTGTTATTCCCCTACATGACATCACACACTCGGAAACTCCCTTACTGACACATGAAGGGATACCATTCCCTTGAAAATCATGTTTCTGTTTTAAAGTGATGTTCCTACTATAGTTACAGCCAATGTCTAAAGTTACGATGATTGAAAAGTTAGCAAAAAAAATATTTTTTCTAATTGTCAGTTTGTGCATTTGGCAGTGCCGGTATGTATAAGTCAATTTCACTGTTTCTCCTGCTTAGTGGTAGATCCTCACTAGCCCTGCACCCCTTTGTAAGGGACCAAGGGCCATAAGGCACATCATTACTCTCTTGCATGGGTCATCTGTACACTTGTTGCAGCACTGCAGAGGAAGCAGGCTCTGAGCTGCTACTCACATCCCCCCTCCACCACAGATGGGGAGGAAGAGGCAGGGCTGGATAGAGCCCTGTCTCTGTTCCCCACAGTGTGTGATGGGTGGAAATGATGTATGCTGTGCCTGGTATAAACTCAGCACAGGACACTTCCTACATGTAGCACAGAGAAGACCAGGAGACAGTCTGTGACCTCTTGCCACAGGTCAGGTCATAAAGTGAGGTTCTAGCCCATAGTCAGTTTCTTTTTTCCTGAGAAGGATTTAGCCAATACCAATAGGAAAGCAGGGAAAAAAATACAGAATTTTTAAAAAATGCTGTAACAGAAACTAGATTTTTTTTTGAAAGTCATCAGTTTGAAAAAGTTCAGATTGGCAGTGCCCCTTTAATATCAGAATATTTTTGTGGGATGCTATTTGGAAAAGTGAGGTGGAGCTTTAAATTGGGGAAGTGCAGAAAGGGCCAAATTGTGGCCTGATTTATACCCCGTGTGTAGTTTCATTAAGACAGATCTGTCTCTCTGTGACACAAGTTCAAGTCAGGAGTAAGTGCATGTTAAAGTCAGTAGTGTCCATTGCTGTCAGGTAAATACTACAGGCATATACAGGTGACTTCAGGTATACAAGTAAATAGAGGTGTCAGTGATAGCAGCATTAAGTCTCTTGCCTTCACAGGAGTTGCACAAGGTATAAAGAAGGGCAGAGCTTGGCTCAAACAGTAGTTTGAAAGAAGCCAGAATAAAGGGGACAATGCAACAATGAAAAATACGCACAAGCCCCATCATATCATAAGACACAGCTATGGCCCACTACATACCCTTCAGGGTGGTGAGAATGTGAAGTCACTCTCTTATTCTTGAGGTTGCCAAAGGAAAGAGAGAGAATATAAATTTGAGAGTTTGGATTCCTGGATGAGCATTTTTTCCCCAGCTGATGTAAAATGATTTGTTTAGCACAGGAAAAGTTTCTCCTAGGTTCAGTTCTGCAATTCAACAATTTTGTTGGACCAGCAATAGGAAAAAGTGATTTGACACCAGAAATGCATGGAACCAAGGTACTGTAAATGCAGCTCTCCCACAAAGTGGTAGAGTTCAGGAGTAATATAAACTGTGTAACAGAGAGAAGAAATAGGAATCTGGGGCAAGTAATCATCTGTTTAGGTATATGGCCATTTTATCTCAGCATTCATAAACAGAGTAATCAGCATTTCATTCATTAATACACATCACTTGCAGGTAACTTAGACATTGCCTTTAGTTTCTAAAGGCTTGATGAACCAGGACAGCTGCTGATCCTAAAGCCTTTCTGAGTGAGCTTTTACAGATTATCAATGAAAGAGCCTGATGAATAGTCACATATTAACTCATGCCCACTATATGTCAGTGGAGCTGCTGAGTAAACAACATATGCAGTAATTGCTTAGATTTGGTATAGAAGAGAGAATGAGTTCCTGATGAGTGTTCTCCCCTTGTCCAGCAGTTTGTCTCCCCCTTTCTGTTTGCTTCTCTTCAAATTTGTTTCCTTTCCTTCATATTGAACCTCTTTGCTTTATAGCCCCCAATGGGGAATCATTTGTTTTCTGATGTGCACAGTTGGGTGCCTGTTTTTCAGAATTCATGTTTATTGATTGGTGGAACACTCATCATACTTGAACATTTGCATATCAATATGAATGTGTATTTCAACAAATGAGTGTCTTCCTTAGTCCTTGATAGTCTGGAGTTCAAGCTACTCAGTGTTTAATGCCTTTTTCAATGGAAAATTATGTCAATAAATCCCATCTCTTCGTGCTGGGCAATTTACAGTAATTCCAAATACACAATTCAGTGAATCAATCCAAGTTATGATCATTTACCATGTGACTTAAATTTCAACTCGTTGGTTCCTGTTTTGCCTTAAATTAAGAATGAAGAAGTGCAGCATTGGAAGAAATAAAAGAAGAACTCTCACTGACTCTAGAAATCTGCTACCCCAATAATGGGTGTATCAAGTGGTTTTTGTTTGGTTGGTTGTTTCTTTTCAAAATCATCGGTTATATATGTGTACAGATTTTTAAAGCAAGAAAATTATTGGATCAGTACATTACATTAAATAGTTACTTTTTTTGTATTCGTTTTTTCCGTTATCATTCAGTGTTACTAAATCCTCATGCCAAGGGGAAACGAGGTTAACAGCAGTTGCATCTTATTGCTTGTTTTCTACTATGGAAAATAAAATTTAATGACCCACTAAATGATGGCCATGATACATCTCATTTTGCTGAGAATACACCGAGCGAATTCAGCTGTTTCTATCAGACAATTCTAAAGGCATATCTAGGTTGTCATTCAATAAGATATTGGAAATCTGAGCAAAGAAAAAAACAAATTTGCCTGGCTGACTTGATTTTAATTTTATTCACAACTATATTTTTAAGAAATAAAACAGATCATCAGTTATATGCACCAGAGGATGTGGATATAAGAAACTATTATACACCTTTACTGTAATCTAATCATAAAACCCAAGGTCATACCCCTTTCCCACTTAGAAAACTAAAATTCATAAAGCAAGAAGCAGTCACAAACACCCACTGCAGTAGGATAAATGTGATGAGTCTGATATTTATTTTTTGTTGGGTAACTGAAGAAAACTAAAACAATATTGATTTATTTAATCTCCTATCCTGGGCTTTGGACACCCCTTGCCATTAAGTATGTTAAAAAAAGTTATAAAAATAGTTACAAAACCTAAACAGCAGTGCATTTCCCTCCCCATTCTTCCCACCCCATCTCTGGTAGATCATATTATGTATCCAGGCCCTGATCCTGTGAAAATTCACATAAAGTCAGAGAGACTATGTGCACACACAGACTTACTCTTGTGTGTAAGTTTTTGCAGGCTTGTTTCTAAGCTCTCCATGCCTTACATTTCATTCCCCACAACCAAAATATAGTCCAAAACACATGAGGTTTAGCAGTAGTGGGTTTAAAAATGGTTAATCCAAATGGTGTCCATCCCCCTGAAAAGTGCTGTCTCCATGACCAGTCACTAGTTTCTTCAAGGAAATATCATCTTTATTGCCATTTTACAAGTTGTTTGGAGACTAAGACCAAAATTTTCAAAGCAGGGTACCAAAAGTTAGGCTATTAAATACATATGGGCTCCTAAAGACGATAAACATGGCCTGATTTTCAGAGTTCTGAGTGAATATTACCATTGCTGAGATACACTGTGATATTTCTGTAAATAATTCATACTGTTTCAGCCAAAATAGTTTGTACATTTAGTCTGTTACACGTCTTATTGTATAACACTTTTTCCTGAGAGATTTGCATAAGCATTGGCCTGCAAAGCCAGGCAGCCTAATGAAAATTTCCATAACTAGTGAAGACTGCTGCAGTTGTGCTATTCCGAAGCTGTTCTGATTTAATTCATCACATTTGGGGCAAAGTGGGCCAAAATCAGCTCTCTGTCTCATTGCTTTAACTCCAGAATAATTCCTTAGTGGAGATACACTCACACTAAAGCAAAGTGCACTGCCAATGAACCCCTCCAGAAGAAACAGACGCTCGGTTTCTGGGGTGATGGAGCCCTCTGAGCAGGAAGGAATGAGGATAGGAGGTACAACTGAGTGTGTAGTGTATTCATATGGTACTACCACAGCATGGATCAGTGGAGGTGCTCAATCTGGGTTTAATAGAGAGGAAGTTTGCAGAGGACCATTCTACGTGACAGGGACTCACTTTGTTCTTGGTCTGAAATAATCAGGATTATTTAACCTTCAGGGCATGCTGCAGGGCCCATCTTCTCTCTCTGTCGCTCCCAGTAGCTGAAGAGGTTAGGGCAAGGTGGATGCGATTGCTCCTGAGGAATGGAGGTTTTGGTGAGGCAAAATATCTCTTCTGGGGTTGTATTGAGGGTAGAGTTTTGCTGATGTTTTTCTGGGTGTTTGGTCACAGTTTAGTTTTGATTGTTTTGTCATTTAAAATGTCAGAGGTATCCACAGTACCAAACAGGTGTCTTTGTGTGGTAAAGCACAACAAATAAATGTATTTAGATACATTTGCTGGTATTTAAAACATAACCAGAATGTGAACAAAGGGCTGTGAGATGGCAGGGGTGGAAGAGAACTCATCACAAGTGAAAGTGGTAAGAGAAGTGTTTAGAGTGAAACCTGCCTTTGAAAAGTTAGACAGTTTTCATTTTCATATTTCATTGTGTCTTTTTAAGACCTAACTTAGCATCTGTTTCATGTGCTTCTGTTGATTTCAATGGGCTTCATCCAAAGTCATTGAAGTCAATGAAAAGACTTAGTTATGTTATTGGGCTTTGGATCAGGCTTTGTGTTCAATGATGCTGAAGAATCAGGCCTTTAAAAAGTGTATATATAGATTTCTATCCTTAGAGTGACCCAGTTTTACTGAAAGAGTCCTTTTTTTTCCACCTGAAATGTCCCAATGTTTCATTCTATTCATCCAAATATTTGGTTTTATTATAAATCCAAAATATTTGTTGAAGACATATTGCTGTATGAAGCAGAATTTGCTCAGTATTTACCAGAAACAAACAATCCAATGTCACGAGCGTTCAGTGTGATGAACAGTTTTATGAGTTTTTTGAAGAAAAATGTCAAATGAGTATGGACGCTATCAAAGCTTTTCTTTTGTTCAGAGTGAATGTTAACAACACTTGCTCAGTGTCTTATGATAAACTCATTCATATACTTAAGCTACTGGAAAAAGTCCTCTACCCTGAGAAATGTGTACATGTTGCTTTAGGGTCAGATGCGAGCTGCAGCAGCACCAGCCCATTTCTTTTTAAATTGACTTTTGTAGGAGTAATCCATGACCTTAAAAAATGGTTGCTATAAAAGTGTTATCTTCTCCTGCACTATGGCTAAAATGCCTGGACTCTGGAATCCAGTAGAACTCTGCAGGGGTCCCCACTAGAAGATCCCATTGCAAAAATTGGGGCATTAGTCTGAATCACACAGCCTTGTCACTGGCATGCATTAAATAAATACGGAAGACATGCCTCTGTACTCACAGATACCTGTATTTTTAGAATCAGTTCAGCTCATGTCTAGAAGAATCTATTGAGTTTAATTTTTAATCTAAAGTGAAAAAAACCCAGTATTGATTTTAGCACTGTTCAATGGGGTTGAAACAAAATTGGTTGTTAACTGGCTTGTTATCAAGATTAGGCATATATCAGGATGGTAAGTAAACACTTTAAATTAATTGACCATAGTAGTAACTTTTTTCATGGAGATTGTAGCAGCTAGGTACAGAGGTTTCAGAACAGGCATGAAGTGTGAGCTTTCAGCTAAGTAGTTTAGTTTGTCATTTTGTCAGGAGTGTATAAACTAACTCAGCGAACCCCAGAGATGTTACTTATTCATCAAAAACGTCCTCTTTGGGGAATATGCCATGAGGGAGGGAGTAGAAAAGAGAGAAGAAAACAGGCCGTAATTACTGCCTAATGCTTATTAAGAGCAGTATTGTTAAAGTTGCCTGGAGACCAGTCGAGACTAGACAGGAACCTGAAAGACCCAAAAGAAAAAATGAAAATGTCCGCATTGGTTTCTGGTGGAGACATGGACATTTACTGCTACTAGACTGCTTTCACTGTTAGTTTATGCTATATTTATGTATTTTCAAGATTGGATTATTGAGATCGCCTTATGAGACATGCATCTTGTTTCCGTGAGGGTCTCAGGTGGACAGAAGCCACGTATGGCCAAATGTTCAGTGTCCTCCAGCCCTCTGTGGGCATGTCTCACTCATCAAAGTTAACAGTTCTGTACTTTTAAAAAAATTAATCAGTTTACTATTCTTTCAGTTGATTCAGGATTGTCTTCAGAGGGATTTCCCATATTAAAAAAAAATCCTACAAAAAACAATTAAATTTGTCTGACAAGATCTGTTCTTTATAAAACTGGGGTAGAAATTAGCTACCTTGAAGAGACTTGCTAACATTTCCCCCCTTTTCTGAATTTTGTTGCCACATCTGCTCTTTGCTGATTGTTGGCACATCCCCATTAATCCCTGAATTAGGGCTCAGTTCTGCATGTTACTTAGTGTGCACAAACCCCTGTTCATGGACTACCATTAACTTGGTCCCTGATTCTGTAAAACCTTTAAATATGTGCTTCAGTCTCATTGACTTCAGTGTGACTTAAGCACATGTTTAAAGTTAAGCACATGCTTAAGGCCCCAAGTCAGCAAAGCATATAAACATGCTTAACTCTGAGCATGTACTTAAATCTATTCAACAAAGCACTTAAACCAACAGGATTTAAACACTTGCTTACAATTAAGCATGTGATTAAGTGCTTTGCTGAATCAGGGTCTTAAATGGAGCTGTGTATGGATGCAGGGGTCTGTCTGTGTGCAGTCACTTTTAGGACTTGGGGTTTGTATTTTATGTTTTGATTGTTTTTTAGGGGAGTGGTTTAAATTGAAACACGGAGTAGTTAGCTCTTGCAGCATGATCTCAAGGAGAGCAAACTCAGGCTCCTTCAAACCAATGTGGAAACCTGCTCTGGGTCTAGGCCCCAAATGTAGCTACTGTCAGCAAGAGCATCCCAGCTGATCTCATCTGCCAAGATGGAACACATTAACAAATAATTGTCAATGGTTCAGCAAGTTTGCTAACTAACCCCTTAATGCCCTAGAATGCCTATCCTGCAACCACATGATGACATGGAATCATTAAAGATATTTAAAGTCCTTACATCTAGACCAGATAAAGACAGATGATTATGAAATTAAAGACTGTTGAATAGTGCATAAGCACAAAGGTGCCAAATTAAGATAGCAGGGTCAATTGTAAATTTGGCATTTCCTAACTTATGAGTGCTTTACTTTGCAACTTGAATAATGTTCTTGTAGCGTAGTGGTTTTGTTCGGTATGTTAAGGACCATTATAAAGAGGATAGTAGTCAATTGTTTTCCATGTTCACTGCGGGTAGGACAATAAGTAATAGGCTTAATCTACAACAAGAGAGATTTAGGTTAGATGTTAGGAAAACTTTCTAATTATAAAGATAGCTAAGGACTGGAACAGGCTTCCAAGGAAGGTTGTGGAATCCCTGTCATTGGAGTTTTTACAAACAGGTTAGACAAATACCGGTCAGAGATGGTCTAGGTTTACATGGTCCTGCATGAGTATGGACTGTATGAGCAAAGTCCATTCCAACTCTACATTTCTATGATTCTGTGGTGATTCATGGAGTCATTACAAATATTTGACTTTCTGTTAGTCTTACTTTTAATATTTTTTCATCTTATGGTTGGATTCTGTTGAATAGGAAAATATTCTGAGTTCTCTCAAATAAAACAAGGAAATACCAGTATTAATATAGACTAACTGTAAATGTTTGGTTTTGCAGACTCTCAGGTACTAATGCTATTTCAGTGCTTATGAAAGAAACTATTTCCAACTTCTTGTGCCAATTTTTATCCTGTATTTCAGTGACAACTATAATAAAATTAATTTACTATGTTTATTGATGTGAAATCTCATAAAATATTAAATTGTTTCAACTATTCTGTCCCTTGCTACATATGTGTGTCATCTGACAAGATCCCAGTGCCAGGCATGAAAGGGTTATGTTTCAATTTAGAACCCTTGAGTTGACCCAGTCTATTATAATCCAAGGAGAATGTGGTCACACTTGAGACACATCTGCTTGCTGACAGAAAGCAGATCCTAAAAACGGCAACTAAATTATGGAATTTCAGTGATGCAAGAGTATTGGACTGCAAAGAGCATTTCTTTCCCCAAAAAAATTCACACAGCACTGTCTTCATTAACATAAAGGTATTAGTGATGCAGCAGCTGAATCAAATCATACCCAGATGAGAGTGGGATTTGTAAATCACTTTGAGCAGATCATTGTGAAAATTGTAACCAAACCATTATTATTATGTACAAAATCTGTTAAAAAACAATGTAGGTTGTGAAGCCAAGCATTCAAAAGTTAGGAAATGCCAGATTTCTGGCTGCCCATGCAACCCTGGTGCTTCCATGCTGTGCAGTGTATGAGACACTGGGTTCTATGGGGGAAAAAAGCAAGTGATCATGTAATTAAAGACTAGCGTAATACATACGCACATGGAGACCAAATTAAGATGATGGGGCAACTGTAAATTTGGCATTTCCTAACTTTTGAGTGCATTACTTTGCAACCCGAATATTGCTCTTGCAGCGTAGTGTTTTTGTATGTAATTTCTTAGGGTTTTTTTTTAAAGAAGAGTAAGATGAAACTCAATTTTCAGTATGTATAGCTGTAAATGCCCATCCTGGATCACTGTACCCTCAAGTGGTACCCTTTACCACTTGAAGTACAGGACGAACTACATTAGCTGGCAGCAGGAAAAGGCTATTATCCCAGTGTGGCAGATAGACAACTGACACCACATGCTGGGTCCAAGGTGGGTGGGGGAGCCCAGCTTGGCTCTCTTCTCTCCTGGGAAGTTGGCTGGGGACTGCTGCCCCATATGGTCCCCCTGAGGGGGAGATGGGATGCTGGGGCCATGTGCCAAGTCCAGGTGTATGGTCCCAGGAGGGAGAGTCTGTCCTGGCTCAGCCCGGGCAAGCTGTCTTCCTGCTCTAGTAGCAACCCAGTGTTCCCAGTGTAGCATGTGGTGGTGCTGCTGCTTTGGCAGTGACATGGGCTGTGTTCTTTAGAATGGTCATGATCAGCTATTATTTTGGCAGGCTCAGGAACACAAGTGAGAGAAGGGAAATAGCAGGTTTTAATACCACACTATAGGGATCACTATCACCCCCCCCTGCCCCATGCATTGAACCCTCTTCATAACTCAGTAAGATGAGGGAAAGTGGCACATACAACATGACTTCTGATATAGTACTCATTAGTACAGAAGAAGAGACTAATAAACAGGTGAATCTTTTTTTTTTTTTTTTTTTTTTTTTTTTTTTTTTTTTTTTTTTTTTTTTTTTTNTAGATGGAACGATACAAGACAGGAGGAGAATAGAACCACCCCATGGGGAAAGGGTGAGAAAAAGGAAAAGGTAGAACTAGGCTCAGGGGAGAAGAGCAGCCCAAGCCTCCAAGAGTCCTTAGATTCTGCACCTCAGAAAGGGCATGGGGAGGAGCTTAGGGGTCAGTTCATGGGACTTGGAGAACCAGAAGCTTTGGGGATGGAGGGGGACAGGGGCCAACAACAGGTCTGACCCCATGACAGAGGGGAAGAAAATGAGGCACATGGGCCTACACATTGTACATGGTGTGAAGATCTGTGGACTGAGACCAAATTGTGTGGACATTCCTTATGATTTCTGTGGGTCAAGGATGGAAGGACCCAGAAAGGGGATCCTACAAGACTTCCCTGGGACAAACAGGAAAGTAGAGAGTCAAGTGCCTCCTACAAAAAGGGGAGGGTGTGAGGAAAAAAATGCTTTTGGGTAGGGGGAGGAGTGTGACAGAGTGCTGAGACCTAACAGATGGGATTGTCACACTGTGTGTGTCACTCATAAGCCTAGAATATCTGCTGGGTCAGTGGGAAGTGATGGAAACAACTACAAGCATGGTTGAGAGCACTTTGGGGGCAGAATATCACCAGCTTGAATCATCACTGGCCCCTGGTAGAACCCAATGGAATGTTGAATTCCAAAGGTTCTGTGGCAGTTGTAATGTGACAGTTGATCAGAGAAGGTGGGAAGCTACATGGGGTAATAGAGGTGGCCGTGCCTCCAGCAAGGATGCATCTCTGTACACAAACCTTGGGGAACATGTATAAACAGCATCATTGCTCACGACAACACAGTGCATGGAAACAGAGAGAGTCCTCCATTTTTGGCTTTTTTTACAGACATAATTTTACCAATTACACCCATGCAACAGCATGTGCTTTTAGTTACTACTCCAAAAATAAGGTGTAAACAGATCTAAGATTCATTCCCTCAGAGAGCAGGCTAGTAATGAGTGCCATATAATGCTTGCACTGCAATAAGGCAATAATCAATGCATGCAGGATTGCTCAATAAAATAGCTCAGAAAGCTGATTGGGAACAATCAGATTTTTTTGGAACTGATCCCTCTCTTTCTGAAAGTGCTGCAAGTGGCCTATGTTCGTTTGTTTTTCTGAGGTTTTTATATTTAAATGCCCAATAAAGCTTGAGTAGCATAAACAAGAGACATATGCAATGTGTTTGACATAATTTTTATTTACTTTCAGCTATGTTGTGTGGGAATAAGAAATTAAAACATCAAGATGGTTTCCAGTGGAAATATTGTATTCAAAACCCAATAGAAGAGATCCTTAGTGTAAATTGGTCCTGAAGTCAATGAAGCAATACCACTTTACATAGGTTGAGGATTCCATTGACTTCAGTAGAGTGCAGCAGGGATGTATTTGGCCCACCATGTCATTGTTTCAAATACCAATAGTAAGATATTTAATACTAATGCTCTCAAGACTGCATTTATTATGAGTGATAAATCAGAGGACAAGCTTTATACATTCTCTTCGTTTTAGCATATGACTTCTTTTATTAATTAGAATACTTTGCAACCATACAAGGATCCCAATGCACATTACAAACGTGAATTAACAGAGCTTTACCACTCCTCTATGCAAGGTAGGTCTATATTTTAAACCCATTTTATGAATGGGTAAACCAGAGGACAGAGAAACTGTGTGCCTTGTTCAAAGTCACACAGTGTCAGTCCAGTTTTTTACTACAAAGTTTTGTTGACATAGCTATATTAGGAGTGTGAAAAAACAACGCCCCCAGCCGACAAAGCTATACAGGCAAACCCCCTTGTGTAGATGCAAGTATGCTGACAGAAGAGGGCTTGTAACTGACAGCAGGATTTGGTCCCAGGAGTCCTGACTACCAGTTCTAATCACTAGAAGCAATTGCTTGTGTTGGTTGCATGCAGTGGTTCAGAAGATGTATAATATTACTTTGTAAAATAACCTATTACAAAACTGCAAGCAATTCAGATACATATGCATTTTTTTTCTGAATGACTTTATTTCATCTAAAGGAATATGCTAAAACTGCATATTTTCATCTTTTTTTTCCAGATCAATGCAGTTCGATCAATTGTTCCTAACAAAAGCAATAATGAAATAGTTCTGGTGTTGCAGCAATTTGATAACAATGTAGACAAGGCAGTTCAAGCTTTTATGGATGGTGAGTATACTGTACATATTTCACTAAAGCATGAGGAATTAACACTAAATACTTTCTAGTTGCCTGAAATGTGGGCTGTAATTCTGTTGAAATGTCAAGAACCATGACTGCTTGTCTGTACATTTTCTGTTAATTCCTAGTAATTTTCACCTTCACTCCACCAGTGTTGCCAGCCTGAACTGCCTAATTATTTACTTCTCCCTGTCTTTCCATTTTCTGCCACATCATTCTTTATGTGTGGGACTCCCTCCTCGATCTATTCTGTAAAGTCACTTTCTTCCCCTCCTTTAACTCTCTCCTCAAAACCCACTTCCACCCTGACACTTACAGGAAATTGCCACCCAATAGTAGCTAGGATGAAGGCCAGTGAGGATCGCTGGTAATTATTTACTTATTTATATTTAAAAAAATATTTGAATGATTAATTTAGGCACATACAGTCCATATGTATTACACGCATTCTCCTTCCCCTCCTTGCCTCTCTTGTTTGCTACATTCATTTGTCTCACCTTGTCTTAAATTAGAGAGAAAGGATGGTCCAGTGGTTAGGGCACTAACTTGTGACTCAGGAACCCCACGATTAATTCCACACTCCACCACAGACTTCCTGTATGATGATGTTCAAGTCGATTAGTATCTCTGGGCCTCAGTTCCCCATCTGTGAAATGGGGATAGTAACATTTCCCTACCTCACAGTGGTGTTGTGAAGATAAATACATTAAAGATTGTGAGGTGCTCAGATACTATGGTAATGGGGGGCATATAAATAAATAAGATGAATAGATAGATTGCAATAATATCTTTGGGGAAGGAACAGTCTCTTATTGTGGGTTTGTACAGTTGGGTCCTGGCACTGATAGGATCCTTTGGGGTTACTGCAATATGTAGAAATAATTCTGTTTTTCATATCCTATTTCAGCCTTTCCGAGATTGCTTCTAAACATTGACCAATAAAGAAGATAAAATGTGTGGTTTGAAAAGCTATAATATCTCTAAATATAAAGTGAATGAAAACATAAAAGTGAATATATCAGAAGAAGGTTACCAATGATAAAAAGCAAGGATGGTTCTGAAGCAAATGCCAAGATCCCCTGAACTTTGTGTGTGTGTATTGAAATTTAAACATAGATTTGAATTTTGCAAATAGCCTTTACCTTTATAATGGGCTGAACCAAGTCTCCAGTGAAACGTTGGAGCATTCCAAATCTGGAGCCAGCTTCAAATTTTACAGCTTGATCCCATCTCTAACGATAAATGAAGTCATTTGTATTTAAATAACACTCCTTATGTAACACTAATATATTTGAGTTCTCATTTAAATCCTTTGATTTGTAAAAAACTATTTTTACTATGCTTGGCACACCATTAGGAAATCTTGTCAAATCTCAGGGTGTTAGGACTGCTTTAAGAGTTACTGTATGTTTACTGGTTTCAAAAGGCCTAGGCATATTCAAAAACAAACAGCAGCAGCTGGGTGGTCTATGTAGCCTGATTTCAATACAGTATAACCCATAGAGACATTGTGAGTATCCCACTGTGTTACTCCTTTATATACATGTTGTTTAAAAAGGAGATATTTATAGATGTAGGGATATAGATATATATTTCTGTTTTAGAATAACTGTCTAAAATATATGGTCCAAGAAGCATCAGTCAGCCTGGGCCAGAAATTATATACCAAGATACAGAAAGCAAATGTAAACACAAAAACTATATACACATGCATCAAAATTCTTCTATCAGATCCATACGGTGCATCTTGATACAGGCATCCTACTCTCCATTTATCACTGCCATTGACAACAGTTGGATTTTGATACATTTAGCGGGTACAGGAAATCAAAGTCTATATCTGCCCCAACATGGATCTGGGTGAATGAATTAAATCGAATTATAACATTTTTTTTTTATTTTAACTAGCTACAACAATTTTTCCTAGTTGACATATGGCCTGGGGAAAGTGGGGAATTTATTTTTGTGCTTCATGGTTATTCAATATTATACAGTGAGAGGTTGCTGTTTATTTTATTTATGTGGACCTATCATGTTTTAAATAATTGTCAAAGGCATGAGTGCTGAGTAGGTGCCTCCTTGTCATTTTAGAAATCCAAAGAAATAAAGCAAATAAATGTTGTTAATTCCTAATGACACTTATTTTTACCCAGTCATACAATTTACCACAGACATGATGGATTAATTTAATATGTGTGACATTGCTTGAGTCATGTAAAATTAGATTGTGCCCAGTACTAGTCTGTATACATTAAGGAACAATCCTACATCTACAGGGATATGTGTTAGATGAACTGAAAGGCCTTTTCCATCTATAGATTTTTTTTAAAGGGTTGTCCAGAGTATACATAAAAAGCACATAATCGTGTGGTGTGTTATAAAAAGTTCATTGGCATATGTTTGGATGACCATGTTTTTGATGAGTGAATTATGCAGATCATCCTAAAAGAGTGCCAATAAAGCCTTTTTATTTCACCATCATGTCTTCTGAATATGACAAATATTTTACAGGAGATATTGGAGTAAAATGTTAAGTTTTTAAATATTTTTAAATAATCCTCCACCAGTGTACCAGCTAGGCTGTTTTAGAGAGGTAAGTACTGTTAGTAATGAACTAGGCTACCTTGGTACTTTTGGCCGCAATGCATCCTTAATTTAAAACACATGAGCAAAGCACTTAAGCATATGGTTTCAATGGGACTTAAGCAGGTGCTTTGCTGATTCAGGGCCACAAAGAGCACATATGCTAAGCAGCCTGCATGCTATAGTCTAATGTGAAGCATAAAAGATTTCAAACCAGAAGATTATAGATGCATTATATAGAGATACTCACCATATACAAGTTTGTGTCACTGTTTTCCTACCATAAATTTGTCTAATTTAGAGAATTTCTAAGAAAAATTTTCCAATCTCCAAAATAGAATGATGAAAAAAATACTAGTTATGATAGGGAGACAGGTAGATGCAAATAATAAAACTATGCATGAACTGTAAATCAAATAAATATGACATTGAGGAACATAAAAAGTGAAATACAGCAGATAAATTGTTTCTCCAACATGTGAAACACTTGCAAAAACAAATGGGAACATAAGAAACATCACCTACCTAGGAGACTGGGAATCATTTCTGAGCACAGTTGTTTTTTATCACAGCCAAACTTTTGTTGAAGTATTTTTATCTTTTCCTACTGTAGGCAGTGCAGTTCAGGTACTAAAAGAATGGAATATGACAGGGAAAAAGAAGGTAAGGACTCACTCTTGAGAGTTAAAACATTAACACCATTTATCAGCGTTCTGTAGTAGAGTGTAGCAGCAATCATTGTTGCCAAATCTTGTGCTAATTTGCTAACATGATAAATGATTTGATCCACATCTGTATTCAAAAGGATTCAAAGTAAATGTGCACCTTATTTTCTAATTCACCTCTGTTATCTCTCTAAATTGCTGCTCAGGTAGGGTTTCCAGGTCAGTAGGGTACACACATGGGAACCAAACTCTAGAACAGGGATCGGCAACTTTTCAGAAGTGGTGTGCCGAGTCTTCATTTATTCACTCTAATTTAAGGTTTCGCGTGCCAGTAATACATTTTAACGTTTTTAGAAGGTCTCTTTCTCTAAGTCTATAATATATAACTAAACTATTGTTGTATGTAAAGTAAATAAGGTTTTTAAAATGTTTAAGAAGCTTCATTTAAAATTAAATTAAAATGCAGAGCCCGCCAGACCGGTGGCCAGGACCCGGGCAGTGTGAGTGCCACTGAAAATCAGTTTGTGTGCCGCAGGTTGCCTACCCCTGCTCTAGAAATACACAGAATGGCTCGCCAAAATAGTACACATACACTGCACAAGAAGCTTTAATATATACCTATATTCTGGCCAGCAGCAGCCCCTTGCAGAATCTGCAATAACCACCCAAGGTAGGCTCTGGCTGCCAGGAGTATGAATAATCTGTGTTGGGGTAATGTATAAGGATAATTACCAAGTCAGGATCATGTAAATCATGCCCCAGATGTCTAGGACTGACCCTCACCACCAGATTGGTTCTCTAAGGGTTCCATCACGCACTACCTGTGGCCATGGATTCTCTAGTGCAGTGATTCTCAAACTTTTGTACTGGTGACCCCTTTCACACAGCAAGTCTCTGAGTGCAACCCCCCTTATAAATTAAAAACACTTTTTTATATATTTAACACCATTATAAATGCTGGAGGCAAAGCAGGGTGGAGGTTGACAGCTCGCGACCCCCCACATAACCTCATGACCCCCTGAGGGGTCCCGACCCCCAGTTTGAGAACCCCTGCTCTAGTGCTCACCTGCCAGAATGAATCCTAGTGGTTTTGTTTATTTAAAGCAAACAACAAAATGCCATTGTGTACATACCCACTAAACACGCTCCGCAAGGAATTAGTCACATTACGAGGTCAGTACTTTTGCTTTTGACAATTATGAACTGCTCAGCCAGTGTGATTGCAAACTTTTGTGGAAGCAGCACAGTTCAAAGCAGGTACTTGAAAAGAAGCTTCTTGTACTATGATGCTATCATGGTTTAAAAATGTAAATATTCCAGACAGTGAAAAAATAAACGTGGTGTAGGACTCTAACTTCTGCTCCTATTTCATTTTATTTTTGTTTCAAACAATGTATATATTCAGTTGAACAGATAAAGCATATCACAGTACATCATGGTCTATAAATATCATTACAGTGATGACAGCTTGTGAGGCTTTTTTCAGAACTGAAGAGAATGAACAATTTATTGCTTATATTTTGAGTTAGTTTGACCTATGCTGAGTAATGTTTCTGTCCTTGAAATATTTCTCAATTTAGAATAATAAAAGAAAAAGAAGCAAATCTAAACAGCATCAAGGCAATAAAGATACGAAAGAGAAGAATGATAGAACTGAAAAGGTTTCCCTAGAGCCCCAAGAGATATATGGCTGCCATCTGAATGGATGTGACAAGGATAACCCTTCCAGTGACTCTGCCAATGAGAAATCAGAAGTCATTTCTCATGAGAACAAAAGCTGTGGATTCGAGGAGGTGGTGCAAGCACATCCAGAAATCACAGGTCAGTGTGCTCTGCAGAAGGCACCTTTATAGCCAGGCCTGGGCCAAGCCAACATGTACAAAGAACTTGGCACCTTTACTGAAGTAATGTTAAATTTAATTTTTAAAAATCAAGCAGACAGCTGTGTTTGGGCAAAATAGGCCCTAGTCTTACAAGGAGAACCAAGCAGGAGGACCCCACATGGGAACAATTCTCTTTGCAAGATCAAGACCTAAATGTCCTTACCTCAAGAGAAAAAAGGACTAAAGTCTAATTAGACTAGCTGAACGTGCCCCATCACCAGGCAGTATAGGCAGTTGAGTGTATGAGAGAGAGACAGCAGTGACAAGGCCCCACAAAACAGCCCAAAGTGACTCTGGCTTTAATGGAATGTCACATGATTCTCTTATTGCTTAGTCACAGCCCCTTCTGCTTTTATTTACATACTGTAGTCCCTATCTAGGTGAATAGCTGCAAAACTCCCAATGACTTCCCTGGGACCATCCCCTGGCCCGACTGCTGGGAGATTCAATCTGGCAGCTTCTCTGATTACATGCTGTTCAACCAGGATTTGCATGGTGTCTCTGGAACTCCTGGAGGCAGTGATGAAAGCTGCAGTCTCCCTCCGTGGGGCTCTTTTGAAATGAGGTTTGTTTGTTTTTTTGTAACATCAGTGAAAACAAACAGCAGCCTTTTGGGGAGGATACTCAATGAAAGCCTACATGCCTTTGCCTTCAAGTATCCTTCCATAAAGTTCGTGTTTATTTTTAATTGTACTTCTTGCTGATACGTTTTTCAACTCCTAGCATTTCAAAACTTCTGAAGGGCCTAGATCAATGCCACTGTTGTTGTTCTTGCTAAATCTTAAGCAATACATAAAAGTTGCATTAAAGGAGCTTACCTTGAAGTCACTTTGTTCATGATTACAAACATGCAACTCAAACCAAACTTTAAAGATTTATGCCAAATATATAGCTGTCCTGAAACTGATTCTGTGCTACTTATAGAACACTTTGGTGTCGGTGCCAACCTCTGGCCAACGAGATACAAATTCCAGCAAAACAGAATAGCTGAGCAAGGAACTCTGTCTTGAAAAAGAGATGCATGGGTGAGGTGCAGCAATGTTCTTATGTTTCAGCAGAGGCTCTCAATTCCTATAGCTAGAAATGTGTTGTGACTACGAAGTTCCAAATTTCCATATCAAAGTATAATTATCATTTATTCTGCAGTCTATAAATATTCATGTACAGTAGTATTATTTTCTCTGTAATATCTGGTAATGGATACAAATACATCAAGCTGCCTCAGTAACTGTCTTGGAGGTGCCATCAAGGCTGGAATTTTCAAAGTTGGTGAGGTGCATGAATACAGATACACATGCCTAAGTGGAACTTAAGTTTCCATGACATTTTCAAAAAAATGGTGGATGTGAGTGCAAGGTACCTGAATGCTTTGAGAAGACTGCCTATATTATTTGGGAGCTTGTGTGTGTGGCCAGGGGGTTAGGTGTTTTTTCCATCTCTTTCAGTTGATGCAAACAAAAAATTTATATGTATAAAATAAAAACATGTAAAAAGATTTAAGGATCCTTCTGTCTGGCAATTGCAATTAATGACATTGATTTCACAATTCTACTATAATTTTACATGTTAATATAAATGAAAGTATTAACCATATCCAAATAGTATTAATTATTTAATAAACAAGAGTATAATTGCAAATTTTCTGCAGCAGAAGCAGATACACCGCTACCTCGATATAACGCCACCCGATATAACACGAATTCGGATATAACGCGGTAAAGCAGTGCTCCGGGGGGGGCGGGGCTGCGCACTCCGGTGGATCAAAGCAACTTCAATATAACGCGGTTTCACCTATAACGCGGTAAGATTTTTTGGCTCCCAAGGACAGCGTTATATCGAGGTAGAGGTGTACTTGCTTAATTCTACTATGCCACCGAAACATTCAAATTTAGGAAAATATCTTCCTGGCAATGTTCTGAAATGGTGGTGGAAAGAGTTTCTCCTTTAGTTCACTTTCAACTTGTGCATGAGGAAATACGTTGATTCTATAGAAAAGCGCAGTAGCAGCCTTGTTTCGGTCAAAGAAGCAATATATATACATATTGCTAAACACGTATAGAAGTTAAAGGAATGGTACACATCAAAATGTTGAGTAGGATCCCTTAGAGGTCAGCTGCCATACTCTTGTGGCTTCTGATCAAGATACATGGCATGCATTGAAGAGCTGGAAAACAGTTTGGAATTCAGTCTAGCATTTCTAAGCATCTTGGTTTCAAATGTTCCCTTTGCATTGTAATCTCCTTTGTTTTGTTTGTCCTTGCCTTTTTTTTTTTTTTCACTTGCTTCTGTGTTTTCCAGTGTTCTTGCGTTCCTTTTCCATCAGACATTTATTAATGCTCTCAGTTCTGAGCTCTGCTCTGAGCAGTACATTTATTTGGTTTCCTAGACACTGGGTCCAGCGTCAGTTTCAGGTGAGGGGGCATTTTAAATGTATTTCCAGCTGTTCAAGCCTGAAAATTATCATTTGAATGAATGAACTTAGGCAATGACAAGTCTGGTGTGACTTTGTGGCCCACAGTTTTAGGCCAAAGGCCAGTGCGCCTATGTAAGTTTTCTGACATAGGGACTAGGATACACTCCCTGTTCCTATTCATGGAGTTTCCTCTGAATCATCCTGTCAGAGACATGGGTCTAGGCAGGGCTTGTGGAAATGAAAGGGGATTCCCTTCCACAACCATCAGATGCTCATGATCTAATGAGGACATTGGCTTCTGCTCCAGGCTCTCATGTCTCCTTAACAGCTCTTTAGGCTCCCCTCAGCATGAGCTGGGTGAGGCTGCAGCATTAGCTCCCCTGCCTCCCCTTCCCTGACTTAGCTTCCTGAGCCATGAAATCCTCAACACACAGAGGGGTTTCTGGGACCAGAAGGGAGAATGCAGCAAAGCTGGTTGTCTCCCCTCACACCACATTCTACTATCCTACCTGTTGTGGTGGAAGGTAACCCGTTGACCACTGTCTTTACCTGACGTTTGCTCACCTACTGGTAATGCTATTACTGCTGGACACAGTCCATTGCTCTTTAGTTGAGGTACCTTTTTTTGGTTGTTTCTTTAAGAAACTTTTTTTTAATTGAGAGTTGTGATATAACAGTCTGCAGATTATAAAGCTAAGAGAAGGTTTAGAGTGAAGTCCAGCTTACTTGTTTCTTACCCGGCTGGCCACTAAACACTATGAACATAAACCCGCAGCACTCTCCCATTACTTTGTATTGTCTTAATGTTTAAGTTTCACATGCTTTATATAATCAGCACTGACTAATGGGGAGGATGTGTCCTGGCCCTCATTGATCTCCTGGAGGAATTGAGGGACTGAGACTGGATCAGCTTCTGTAGCTGGTCACTGAGGGTCTGGATATGTCCTCGCCATTGGCTGCTTCACAGCATTACTCCTGGAGCATGGACTCAGAAGTTCTCAGCTGTCCCAAGTACTTGCTTGAGGCAGCTGATGTGGGGGAGGCAAAAGTATTTCTCAGTTACTGTTATGATTCCTTTAATCATGGGCACAGTCAGGGCCCCAACCAATCCCCAAAGCAAGTTAGAATAGCCACTGGTCTGCTGCTGGTTGAGCCACATGGTACCCTGGGGACCTTTCTGTCAACCAGGAATGCCTTACGGCGGTGGTTCTCAAACTTTTATATTGGTGACCCCTTTCACATAGTAAGCCTCTGAGTGTGACCCCCTCCCCTTGTAAATTAAAAACACTTTTAAATATATTTTACACCATTATAAATGCTGGAGGCAAAGCGGGGTTTGGGGTGGAGGCTGACAGCTCGTGACCCCTCATATAATAACCTCGTGACCCCCTGAGAGGTCCTGACCCCCAGTTTGAGAACCCCTGCCTTACGGCTTCCATCAAATGTGCTCCCTACCCTGAATTGCCATCTGTCTGTCCCCTGCCAGCCCTGACACACACCTTGTAGCAGGTGGCCCAGGAAGGCCTGTTGTCAGCTTTACACAGGATTCCCTCATACCACGGCAGCTCTAAGGTCACTTTGTGTCACTATGGCAGCACATAGTGACTTTTGCGAGGCCCAGGATCTGGCCCCTTCATTGTCTGCTGTCAAATCATTATTTATCATTGCTCCATTCCTGCTGCTCTGAGACCTTTTGGGGCTGCCCCGTCAAACAGCAGTGTCTCCCTCAAACATACTTGGTGGCTAATACTTCCCAGTAGTTTTCATCTGCTGTGTTCAAGCACCACGATGCTAGATTACCCATCTGCGCCCTTTCTCCATTTACATCCAGCCACAATTTGGCCTTGTGTATTTAAAATACTTCTGATTCAACCATTTACCAGAGCGGGGATAGGGAATCCCATTGCAGTTGAGACGCTACCTGGGGACAGTTATAACTGGTACTGTACATTAAGCAGCTGTTATTTCTCTTTTTAGAAAAGGCTTAGCCCAATGAACAGTAATTGTGCCTCTTTGAATGTGTCCATTTAATGAATGATCTTTCTCTAACATGGTGCTTTCAGTGATATCTTTCTGCAGCCATACCACCTTTTCCTATGATCTTGTAAAAACTCACAGTTTAAGTATGGTCGTGTCATCACTGTACTTAGAAGATAAACTGTCAGATAAAACCCAGCATGGTACTAGGGACACTGTGTTGCTGCAGGTGCCATCTTTCCTGTGAGATCTAAACCCAGTTCTGGATCACACCCAATTAAAGATCCAATGGCATTGTTTCCAAGGGCAAAGGTGTTAACAGTTACTCTGAAACAGCCACCGTTTAAAAGAGTGTCCTAAAAATAGCTAAATATCAGCTCATGTAACCTCTTAGGCACTATAATTTAATACTAAACATAAATCAGGCTGAAAAATTTAAAGCGCCCTATTGCCACATTATTGTGGTTTTTGGACTTAGCTGAAACCGGCCTGGACCTGGCTTGGCACAGGGTGCTGGACTAGTTTTTGTGAAACTGGATACACACATGCCATTTTGAGTCCCACTTTTCTTAGTTGTTTTTCATGTAGGTCAATTGTGCTAACTCCCCCAAACTACCTGTTTACATCTCAAGAGAGCTTTTCCTCAGCAAACGATTCTGTCAAGGCAATTTTTTTTAAAGATTTTGAATGTCAAGGTGTTATAAAAAGATAAAACACACATTCCATGGTCTGTGGCGCAGCTGGAGACTCAGAGTGAGCGTTCCATTACTAGCAGGTCTGATGAATGCTTAACCATCAATACACCAGAGATCATATCTTAGACTAGAGTGTTAGTGTTCCAAGCCCTCACGAAATACAAAATGCCACAAAAATTTACTCCGTTAGCTCTTCTTACACAAGTCACTGATTTTTTCATTTAGATGTTTGTTAGAGTCACAGATCCCTAATCTTTGTTGTAAGTGTTGCTGAGCTGGCACAGTTCTGCAGGGATTTGATGCAGACTTCCCCAAACTACTTTAATTTGGCTGAATTTCCTCAATCGAACTTGAACGTCTTGTTGCAACATGTTTAGATGTTGTTTGCTAGGCTATGTCGATCTCTTACTACTGGGCTTCAAAGTACAGTAGAACCTCAGAGTTACGAACAGCTCAGGAATGGAGACTGTTCGTAACTCTGAAATGTTCATAACTGTGAACAAAATATTATGGTTGTTCTTTCAAAAGTTTACAACTGAACATTGACTTAATATAGCTTTAAAACTTTGCTATGCAGAAGAAAAATACTGCTTTCCCTTTATTTTTTTAGTAGTTTACGTTTAACACAGTAGTGTACTCTACTGTATTTGCTTTTTAAAAAAAATAAATATTTTGTCTCTTCTGCTGTCTGATTGCGTACTTCCGGGTCCAACTGATGTGTGTGGTTGACTGGTCAGTTCGTAGCTCTGGTGTTCATAACTCTGATGTTCTACTGTAGAACATTTGATATTTCAAACAAGATGCCAAGGTAAATAACAGATGAAATATGTAAATGGTAGAAACTATTTTTAAAGTATAACCACTGGTCAAGGTGGGTTTGTTTAAGAGGAAAGGCTTTTTTCGTTTGTCATTTTTCTTCATGAATGTCCGAAACTGTTAATTAAGTTCAATAATAGTAATTTTGCACTTAAAGAATATCAAAGCCCTTTACAAACAATGTGCCCGATGTCACAAAACAAGTTGGGACAGATATGGGAATAGAATCCAGGAGTGCTGACTCCCTGTCTGCGGCTTTAGCTGCTAGACTGGTTGCCTCAACTACCTATTAAGACTTGCAGAAGGTTAAAGGTAGTCATGTAAGCACTGAGTTCTTGGCTCCTACTCCTGTGTACAGACTACTACATCTGAATTGAGAAGGTGAAAATTTGCATTTACATTCTGCATAATTAGGACTCTGACGGCCTGATATTTCTTGTTTCCACAGACACCTACAAATTTTTCTAACTTGGCAATTTTTGTGTATGTTTAATTCTTTATCTTCTCAATATACCTTATAATCCTCTATAAACAAATAAAATGATCACAGCATTCTACACACCACACATTCATACTTCAAATATTTTGGGGCCTGTTTCTCCCCTATGCTACTCCAGTCTTATGCAGTCTTACCCCTGTCTAGTTCAGGCCTACGATATTTGACGAAAGATTAAAATGAATGAAGTACATAGCTTATGGAGTAAGATATTTGTACCATTTCAGCATAGAAAAGTCAAATCTCTTTATCATTTTTTGACTGGTGAAACACAAAAATCTGCTCAAATTGGTTTTTAATCACAAAGCCATTGTAATTCTGTTCTGTCAGTCTTTCAGGTTTTCTGTAGAATGCACACTGCTGAAACAGAAACTTCATTTTACCAATGTAGAAACATTCTGATCCAATAACAATGAATCAGAGTAACTCCCTACTCACTATTTGATGTTCTCTTTCAGACAAAAACCTGGAGCACAAGAGAATATCTGTAGATTTAAACCTAAAGTCTGTAAGTGGAACAGAACAGCGAGATACTTTTCAGTCATCAGTTCAACCTCTGAGTAATGTAGGCAGGCCGAAGTCAAAAACATCCACAGTTAAAGCATCTGTCCCTGCAGCCCATCTTGAAACAAAGCCAAATGATTCAGTCAAGAAAAAAGGTAAAACAGATTTCTTTTCCTATTACAATTCATCGGTTGTTGTTCAGGGAGGTGATCAGATTTGCAGTGCATGATAGGAGGACTGCGTCGAGAGCTGACATGAGGAGAGGCAATGTATTGGGAATGGGATACCAGGGAATATTGCTCTTTACAGAAGACCAGTGTGTGGGTTTTTTCACTCTCCTCATCATTCTGAGGGGTCCATAGGCTTAGTGGATCTGATTCTGATCTCCTATAAATCAAGGGTAATTTCGCTGAAGTTAATGAAGCTACTCCAGTATGTGTGAGGGCAGAATCAGGCTCACTGTAACTAACGTGGGCAGGAGTCCCTATTCTGTTTGAAGTGCTTGTTCACAAAGAAAGTGTCATTTGGGAATTTAAGAATGTGTTGTCAGTGTCTAAAACTAGTGTTTGTCCTAGCTTTGATCCAGGGGCTGGAATGGGGTGAATTTTGTCTAATGTTCTCAGAAGTGGAAGCACCATAGAAATGTTAAGGGTGAAATTGGGGCCTTATTAAGTCAATGGCAAAACTTTCAATACCTTAAGTAGGACCAGAATTTCACTCTAGCCATTCATTACAAGCAGCACTTTGAGATTTTTCCCCCCACCAGATTAGACAGCAATCGAGTTGTTCACTTTTGTACAATTTTTGTTTGTTTTTTAGGTCCAAACATTGAAAAGTCCGTGAAAGATTTGCAACGTTGCACTGTTTCGTTAACTAGATACCGCATGATGATCAAAGAGGAAGTGGATAATTCAGTGAAGAAAATCAAAGCTGCCTTTGCTGAATTACATAGCTGGTAGGTAAATCAGTGTGGGAAAGACCTCTGCAAATCCTGGGCAAAGAGGGGCTCATGCAGGCCACAAGCGTCTCAGGGAAACTTTGTTTAAATCCTGTTTGTGTATATCATTTGTTTTTAATCAGAAAAGATACAGTGTCAGTAAGTCACACCTCTCAGACCTTAAAATGCTAAAAAAGCATATATTGAGACACATGGGCCCAATCATAATTCCTAACAATAAAATAAACCGACATACAGAGTGGGAGTTCAAAGGTCCTTTGCTTTGGCCTAAATCTGCCCTATTGACCTCAGTGGGAGCAGAGTCAGGCCAGCATTGAACACTTTTGAAAATCCCACCCATAAAATTCATTAAAGTTCTCCCAAAAGAATCCATACAATGTATAACAAAACTTACTAGCCATATTCTATCCTCAGAGGGATAAGTGTGATGCCCAATAACTCAAATGGAGGTCTTGTGCACACATCTGAAGGAGTTGGCCCTACAGATATATAACAATATAAATGTGATATCATTCTGCGATGGATCTGTTATGGTATCTCATGGGGCTTGCTTCAGCTCCCACTGAAGTCATTGGTAGTATTTCCAGTTCCTTCATGAGGAGCAGGAGCAGGCACACAGTCCAATATGCTCAAATAGTGTCTTGAGTCAGGGAGTGAAAGGTCTAACTAAAGGGATCACTCATGAGCAAGGATAAAATAAATGTAATAAAAATAACCAAGAGTAAAGGTGAAATTCTGCTCTCACCTATGTGGGTGCAGCTAATGGGGTTGCATCCAAATAACTGAAATGATCATTTGGCCCCAAGGCTTTTCTGAGTATATCAGATATAGATTTCTGTTAATATCTAGTGCCCTACCAATACCCTATGCTCTTGGAGGCATTGCTGTGTCGAGGGGGGGAAAGTGAGTTGATCTCTATTCTATGGGGAGCCACACTAATGGAGTGAGACAGTTTAAAAGCAATGCCAAAACAGTGCCTCTCTCATGTGCCCTGGTCATTCCTGGTCTGTAGCTAGCTTCACCCACTTCTTGAGCTGTCTAAGCCTGCCCCATGTCCCTCCCCTGGGAGGAGAAGGATTGTGTGTAGCTTGTGGCATTTTATTCCCTGTGCAATCACTCTCCATGATCAAGGGCCACTGCTTACATTCTGACAGCAAAAGTGGCTGGAACTCAAGAAGTGAACACTGGCCTTTATTTTGAGTAGAGACTCTAGTTCCTGGTGCTTGCTGCTGGAGTTCTATATGTTGTAAATTAATACATTAGGGTAAGAACGAAGACAAACAGTCTTATTATAACATCAAATCCTAGAATGCATAGGAAACTCAATCTTGAAAGTACAACCTCGTTCCATTAATTTATTCAGCAGTCTCTCCTGTTCAGGATAATAATCAGTGGTCTTACTACTGCTCACACTTCCAGCACTGTACTTTGACTTCGTAGAGTTACATCTCCTTTACACTGGCATAAGTGTGAACAGAATTAGTCCCAGAGTCTTCAGTGATACTGTGTACAATAGCTGGGTACTGTACATAAGTTACTGTGCCAACTATTGCCTTCCTGATGTTTTCAGATTATAGCATTGGCAAGACTGTGATTTGACAAAACAAATGAATCTGCACCAAGCAATGTACAGTGGCAGATCACCTTCCATTGCAAATCCAAATGTATTTTATATCATTTGAAAACAAGGCCCCCCTCACCTCCCAGATGGGAATGGAAATATTTAAAGAATACATAGTACGGGACTCTAAAGAATACATAGTACGGGACTGGGTCCTGGATTTAGAGGGACATACCTGCAACTGATGCAGGTCTGCTAGGAAAAAGCAGGGGAGTAAATACAAGGAAAGCCTAGAGACTTGACTCATGAAACTGCTAACAGGCTACTGAGCTTTTCATATCTATGTTGCAGCCCAGGTCAGTAGTGACTGAAAGTAGATACCATCTGATGGTTGCTCAATGGCTTTACTGTATGGAAAATAAGCTTAAACCTAGAAACTACTTGCTGATAAATTCATAACTATTTTTAAAAGTAAAAAAGCTGAATTTTGCAGTTCTGGTCTGTTTTCTCTTCTAATTATTCTGTTTGTCTAAAATTGTATTTGTATACTGGACTAGGGAAGATGATCCCACGCGTAAAGTTAAATGTTTATATGGCAATAATCGTCCAATCCAACTACATAGCAACGAGCAGGTCACCTTTCTTCTGAAATTGAAACACAAATAGATTTTCCTTTGTAATACACTTTGGCTCAGTGGAAGAACACAGGAAGTGTCAGACTAGATCACACTCATGGCCCATCAAGGCCAGTGTACTGTCTGTGATAGTAGCCAGTACCAGATGCTTCAGAGAAAGGTATAAGGACCCCACATTAGGTAGATGGGGGATAATCTGTGCCCCGCCTAGGTATCATCCTGTTCTGTAATGGCAGAGATTGACTTTAGCCCTAAAATGTGAGGCTTCATACCCATTGCAAAATATTTGTCATAATTAATTACGGGAATAGTGGATGTTCTTGATAACAAGATTTAAAAAGGGATTGGCTATGTTCTTGGCCTCAGCGATTTCCTGTGGTAATGGATTACATAAAAACATAAGAATGGCCATACTGGGTCAGACCAATGGGTCCATCCAACCCAATATCCTGTTTTCTGGCACTGGCCGGTGCCTGATGCTTCAGAGGGAATGAACAGAACAGGGCAATTATCCTGTCATCCAGTTCCAGCTTCTGGCAGTCAGAGATTTAGGGACACCCAGAGAACATGGGGTTGTATCCCTGACCATCTTGGCTAATAGCCATGAACTTATCTAATTCTTTTTTTAACCTAGTTAAACTTTTGGCCTTCACAACATCCTCTGGCAACGAGTTCCACAGGCTGACTGTGCTTTTGTGTGAAGTAGTACTTCCTCATGTTTATTTTAAACCTTCTGCCTATTAATTTCATTGGGTGACATGAATTCTTGTGTTATGTGAATGGGTAAATAACACTTCCTTATTCATTTTCTGTACACCATTCATGCTTTAATAGACCTCTAGCATATCTCTCCTTAGTTCTCTCTTTTCAAAGCTGAACAGTCCCAGTCTTTTTAATCTCCCCTCATATGGAAGCTGTTCCATACCCCTAATTGTTTTTTTGCCCTTCTCTGTACTTTTTCCAATTCTAATATATCTTTTTTGAGATGGGGCAACTAGAACTGCACACAGTATTCAACTTGTGGGTGCACTCTGTGTTTGTATAGTGGCATTATGATATTTTCTGTCCTATTATCTATCCCTTTCTTAATTATTCCCAGCATTCTGTTCGCTTTTTTGACTGCTGCTGCACATTGAGCAGATGTTTTCAGAGAACTATCCACAATGACTCCAAGATCTCTTTCTTGAATGGTAACAACTAGTTTAGACCCCATCATTTTGTATGAATAGTAGGGATTATGTTTTCCAATGTGCATTACTTTGCATTTATCAACATTGAATTTCATCTGCCATTTTCTTGCCCAGTCACCCAGTTTTGTGAGATCCCTTTGTAACTTTTCACAGTCTGCTTTGGACTTAACTATCTTGAGTACTTTTGTATCATCTGCAAACTTTGTCACCCCACTGTTTACCCCCTTTTTCCAGATCATTTATGAATATGTTAATAGCACTGGCCCCAATACAGATCCTAGGAGGATGCTGCTATTTACCTCTCCACTGTGAAAACTGACCATTTATTCCTACCCTTTGTTTTCTATCTTTTAACCAATTAGTGATCTATGAGAGGACCGTCCCTTTTATCCCATGACTGCTTACTTTACTGAAGGGCCTTTGGTGAGGGGCCTTGACAAAGGCTTTCTGAAAGTCCAAGTACACTATATCCACTGGATCACCTTTGTCCACATTTATTGACACCCTCAAAGAATTCTAATAGATGAAGCATGATTTCCCTTTACAAAAGCTGTGTTGTCTCTCCCCCAACATATTGTGTTATCTACATATCTGATCATTCTCTCTACCATAATACTGAATGAGGTTATATAACTTTGGCCACTTACAAATAGATGGTGGCCAACAGTAAGTGGGGCACTCATTATGCTTAGCCACATGTTTAGAATGAATTTCAGGACACACAAAAGTGAGGTCCTCATGGTACTAGAATCCAGGCATCACAGAGCAGGGTGCCGTGCCAGCTTCTCCCACTCTGTACAGGCAACGCACCTTAGTGCTTACCATCAACAACCCCTTTTGTGGCAAACTAGGAGCTCTGCTGAACAGAGACTGCCATTGCCAGTCATGCAAAATTATTTAATGTTTTCAGATAAAAATGCTTTGAAGCCATCATATTAATATTTGTTTATTGCTTAAGCTGCAGTAGTTGCAAATCCAGGTGCATATTGATGAAAGGTGAGTTCATTAGCCCATTGCATCACCGTTAGTTCTCATAGATATTTTGCATGGAACTTTGCATTATAAAACACATTCAGAGATTTTGCTAGGAAGCCTTAATGCCAACTGACAGTAGAGGTCTGATTTGCAGCTCAGCTTCAACCCACTCTTCCTTTTTGTGCTGGCAGCTTTGCAGATGCAATTAATGACATTTTTATGTTTAGGTAGTTGCAATCACTTAGTTAGATCTGTAAATGATATTCATTAGGTCATAAAAATGAAGCATGAGCTGTAGAGGTCTGTCTCCAGGAGTCCACCTGCAAATGGTCTGTGTTCACATATTAGTGTGTTAGCAGATTGAGAAACATGAGTATTCATTTCTCTATTTATTTATCTTTTAGCTTATAAAGAGCTGCTATGCTAGACAGCACATGCATCAAAATATATTTACAGTGATAAGAAATCAGTTCAAAAGGCACATGGAACCTGCTCCTGCTCCCATTTAAATCAATAGTAAAACTCCCATCTACTTCAGTGGGAGCAGGATCATGCTCATTAGGGTACAGACGTGCCAGCTAGTCTGTAAGAAACTAGAATGAAATAGGACAGGTCCATGCCTCTCAAGTTTCAGGCCCCACAGAACAGTTTCCTTCATACATCACAATGTTACAGCACAGATACCCTAATGCAGTGGTCGGCAACCTTTCAGACGTGGTGTGCCGAGTCTTCATTTATTCACTCTGATTTAAGGTGTCGCATGCCGGTAATATATTTTAACATTTGTAGAAGGTCTCTTTCTATAAGTCTATAATATATAACTAAACTATTGTTGTCTGTAAAGTAAATAAAGTTTTTAAAATGTTCATTTAAAATTAAATTAAAATGCAGAGCCCCCCGGACCGGTGGCCGGGACCTGGGCAGTGTGAGTGCCACTGAAAATCAGCTCATGTGCCGCCTTTGGCACGCATGCCATAGGTTGCCTACCCCTGCCCTAATGGGATGAAGTCTGGGGTGAAAATCTCAGTGATGTGGTGCATCATCTTGCAATTGATGTAGGCCTAATTTTTGCCTGATTGAATGTGTGGAAAATCCATCAATCTCTTTGTTTTAACTACTAATACATAGTCATTCCGTCAGCCTTCCTGGGAAATAAATATCCTTCCTGGGATAACTTTGTATGCACTGTATATCCTATGTGCGCAATAAGAAGTGACCTGATCATGTGAACACTTGCTCCATGGTGTGGTAACTTAAATGGGACTAGTCACAATAGTAACTGCTGTGACTGGTAGTAAGTGTTTGCAGGATTGGGCCCCATATGTTCAGCGTGTAGCACCAGGCTTTGGGATTTTGCTTATGTTACTGATGTCCCATGTTCCTGAATTTAAAGTTAAAGCATCAGCAGCTGGTGGAAAGAGGATAAGGTAATTAAGAGGAGCACTCAGACTACTGAATAGTTATCACTATTCTGTTCATTGTAGCTCAGTATATTTATCAGTCCGGTAAAAAGTAAGTAGTTTAACCAGTCTTTTGTTTCCATAGCCAAGAGGAGAGCAGCCTGAGCTAGTGAGGAATGTTAGTGACATAATGTTATCTTGTTCCCTTCATGCTGGTGATTCCAAAGCACTTACAAACTGTAGAGGAATCACTTCACTTCCCGGCTGCAGAAGCAACGCCACCTATGGGGTGGAAAGGGTCTCGGCAACACTACCCAGCAGTGTAGAATGGGAACTGAGAAGTACCATCCCCAGTCAAACTGCAGGGGGTATTTAGGTCGGCTGAATGCATTAAGCCAGACTGGAAATTGGCCCATTCCTAGTACATGAAGCTAGCACTGCTATACTTGGAAAAAGAGCCATGGGATTTTTAATTAACACACTTGGTCAGGACTTTTGTTCTTATGTCTCCTCTGAAGGATAAAGGACATTTTAGTTTCTGTTGTTTCTATTGTTTTCTTTTAGTTTTGTTTTTTCCTTTGATTCAGTAGTAGGTGTCATCCCCTCCCTCCTTTATTTTTACTGCCTGTTCCCCTTGAAATCAGTATCAAATCAGGTCTTTAGGGTATTCCAATATCTCTTTCTGAGAAGGAGTGAATAGTTTTTCACTTCACTGGCTTACCAATTGCAGCAGGAGCAAAGGAGTGCAGAGACAACTTCATCTGGCTGCTTCTTGCCCCTAAGCAACAACTTGTCCCATTATTACAAAGGGAAATTAATATTGCACGTGGTCAGAGACATCTTGAGATTTTCAGCAGATTGTTCCAGAGTGTTTTCTGTCCTAAGTAGCAGAGACCATAGGGCCAGGGGTGGCAACAGCTGGAGGAAGTCTTATGTTTCCAGCCAGCTTGTAAATCACCTTGTGTTTTTAACTGATGGCAGAAGATTACTCCTGAACGAGCTCAGTCAGGGCTGCTGTTAAAATGCTGTATGTGACAAAATGGTGCTTTTCCCCCATCTTAACTGAAAGGAATGATATGGAGCAGATGTGCTATGTCGTACTGTAACATCTTGAAGGAATGCAGCGCTTATTTCCTCATTTAACTTGTAATGAAACAGGGCCAAAAAACTATCCTGGAAATATGTCAGTTTAAAAATAAAGAAACACCGCAGGACAGGAAGTTTAAGAGGCACTTGAGTAGGTGTAATTCTTCCCTTAAGCCCCAGATAATGTGATGATGACGTACTTTTATATGGTGCCTTTCGTCCCAAAGAATCCAAAGCATTTTGTAGACCCTGGGTGGACTATGTGTGGTCCTTGTATTACCCTTTTGCTCCCTGGTGCACAATGTACCATGCCTCCTTTGTCCAGATTGTGCCTTGTCCCCATGCCTTCTCTTGTGCAGCAACTAGGCACTGGCTCAGTCCCTGTCCTGGGAGGAGCACAGGGATTATGCCCTGCTCATTTCCTCAAGAATACTAGCAAACCTCAAAGAGGGTGTGGGGAGGCAAAGCCAGGACCTCATCCCTCCTCCACCCTAGCAGGCAGAACTGGCTGGATGCAAAGAAAAACCCCTAGGTGCATGCCCACTGTGCCCCACACGTGCACCTGGAAGCCATCAAGAGGGTTTTACATTGCACTTTTCATTACAGAGCATCCCTCCTGGAGTGCCTCCTTGGCCAGTTGGTTCTTCAACACACCCAACACTGGCATGTGTCTATCAGGCATACTTGACCTTAAAATATAAATACAAATCAGTTCATCGACTACTCAGATGCAGCCAACTCTGGGATGCAACTGTGTACCAGCACACAGCCACATTATAGACCAGTTTGGGACAGTACGTGAAGAAGAATTCTATATGCCAATTAGACTGCAGGGGGAATTTAGGAAGGCAGAATGTACTTCCCACCCTCCCCCCAATTAGAATTTGATCAAGACACAGTGGCTGGGGCTAACACTCGTATACTATAATAGCATGTTCTCACTTTCCCATGAAAAGGCTGAATAAGGATTTGAGGGGGGGGGGAAATAGCCCCTGGGAAATTTGAGTGAAATGTAGGAAGCACAAAAGGAGCCACAGTCCTCATAACACCTTTCACCAGAAAATCATTTTCACATATCAGACATCTACGCACAAAGTCATATGGAGAACTAAAAGGAACCATCTGTTATTTGCCCATATGGTCCACTTCCCACCACAAATGGAAAATAATCTGTAGAGAATAATAAGGGGCAGATTTGATTACATCGCATGCAGAACTGGCCCAAACAGACATCCTCTCTCCTTTTCATCTCAGACATATTCATAGCTTCAGTGCCTTAAAGTGAGCACTAAAAACACTACAGTCAAGATTTTTGATGTGAACAAATAGTACTTGAAAGTTTTTCCATATGGTGGATAGTAACTGGCTCCATAATAATGTTGGAAAAACAAAGACGTATTCAAACAAATCCTTGGCAAAGATGGGTAGCATGTATTCTATGTACGTGGAGGAAAAGGCAGCTTCTCGGTATCATTTTAAATTTAAAAACAGGCTGGAATAATTTAAAAGGATGTATCTGTGCTCTTTGAGCGTTGGCTGATAAGTAGCACTGCCAGCTGTCCCAATTTTAGAGTAGCAGAATGAACCTAATGCATGCCCATCCTGACAATCTAACACGATGGCATTTAAAGATGTTTGTTCTCTATTGCTCAGATAGCCCCATCCATGCTCTGCTGACTTGGTGGGGTTTAATGAGGATGCTGCCTCAAAGAGGAGGTGATCTTTCTGGTGCTGGTGACCCCAATGCTCTGGTAATAACTGGCTGTGTGGTAAGCAAGAGCAGGCATTACCAGGACTCATTTAGCCAATCTGATAATGCCTCTGAACTATCTTCCCGTCCACTTCCAGCGTTTCCAGGAAGTCCTCTTTGGCTGTATTTCCAGGTTCCTTTTCACCAGATCTTTCCATCTGACTTTTTGTCTTCCTTGTTCCTTTGAACCATTTTCTTTCAAATCTTCCCAGAGCTCCTTCTCATGTTTGTGTTGATACCAGTCTTACCCCAGATGCATGGATACCCTAAGATCCACGTGAACCTTGGAAAACCCATTGGTGCCTGATGCCTCCACACAGTCCCCGGGATCACACAAGGAAGAAGCCATGCCTCTACTAGCTGTGCAGTAGAAACTGTGAAAGGAGACCCAGAAAGAGTTAACGGAGCAGCATTAACTCCTAGTTAGTTATTTGCTCAAATATCTGTGAAGTCTGGAGGGGAGCATGCCTCAGAAAGCTGCTGCCCTGAAATACCTGAAGATCCCAAACTCCACAGAACTGCAGCAGAGGGGCTTGTGCCTAGTTTCTTTTCCCTTACCTCTGGCAGATTCTGGCAGTTTGGGTTACCTTCCACATGTGCTGCAAGGGCAGCAGAAAGCTTTCATTACATAGCTTTCATTTGGTGCCAAGTTTGATGTGCGGTCCCTCTCCTTACCTTTGCCTTACATTTGGTATTCTGAGGTATCTGACACCCCAAAGAGAGAAGGGTTTTATTTACTCTGTTTCTTCCCTTGGCAGATGTAGAAACTCTGTTTGTCTCCTTGCACCTTCTAAGTTCTTGAACTTCCTTCTCAGTTTCATTCTTTTAGCCTTAAGATGTTAACTTGTAGCCCATATTTTCTCACTTTCTCTAAGCCGTTAGTATTGTTTTCTAGAGTTTGTCATGTCATCTCTATAGTCTAGATCATTCACGCCTCAAAAGTCTGTACATTTCCTCTTGCCTATAGCTATCCACATGGAGAGGGTGACTTTATCCCTAGTAATAGTCACAGATGCCTTGATCTTGCATTGTGATCAACACAGGCAGATTGTCGTACCCATGTAGATCACAGTATAAGATCAGAGTCATGGTCAGCAAACACCCCACCTTCAGTCATGATCTCGCCAGCTGTCACAAGCTGAGCAGGGTCTGACTTATCCAGTATATGGTGAGGAAGGTTGGACCCATGGTGAGGGCATGAGCTTAGGATTCAGGAGAGCCAGGTACAGTTCCCTGTTCGGCAGCAGGTTTCCAGTGTGACTTGGGGAAGTCCCTTGGTCTGTCTCGGCCTCAAGTCCCCATCCGTAAAATGGCAATAACAGCACTGCCCTACCTCACAGGGATGTTGAAGTCAATGGAGTTTTACCAGGGTAAATCATAGGAGAATCAGGCCCATTGCACTTCAAACCCTGCCCCCTGTCATACCATAGCCTGATTTTTGTGAAGCCTTTTCCTTTCTAGGCAGGTATTGCCTTTTCTTTTGAAACAAGAATTTCTTCTCTTTCCTTTTTCCTTTTTCTACCTAGTTAGTCCCCTCTCTCCCCAGGGGCTGCTATAAGAAATGAATTTGTTGTCATGAGGGAACGGAATATTGATACATACCCCACAGTACAGAAATAGTCTTATTTTGGGTTTAGTATGGTTGCCAGGAAGGCAGCACAAATAGCACCTTGTATTAATAGCCTTCCTGAATAGCGTCTGTGGATTAGATTCTTACGTTATGCCAACACCACACATTCAGTAGTACATCAGGTTTCCTCCTTTTATTGCCACTCTTCAGGAATAATAGGTTATTAATAATGACTAGAGCTGGAGGGGGGAGAGAGAGAGGTGATTCCAATCACCTCAAACTTGGGAGTTTTTTTAACTTCATCAGTAGATCACAACCACAAATCAGCCAGTGTGGCAATGTAAAGCTAGCTTTCTGAAAAGGTTTGAATAACGTTCATCATTTAACAAGGATCTTGGAGAGAATACAGCACTGTCCTTTTTATTCTTATGGAAAACCGAGGCAAGCATCTATTCTTTTTCTTTTGCATGAACTAAATTCTATGCTGTAAACCAGAGAAAGATGAATTTGTTCCCACTGAAGTACAGAAGAAATTCAAAGTTATTAAATTGTGAAATGAGGCAGCTGTCACCATAGCTTACCGCTATCAGTGCTTTGCAAGCTATTCATTATAGGGTGGCATTTGTGCCTGTTTTGCCATGATACTCTAGTGTGAATTTTGAAAATCGTGTCAAAAGCCCAGTCACAATCCCTTCGACCAAGAATAGGATTTGTGCTCTTACTTACAGTACTTATCATGCAAAATTAACCTAAGGGAACTTCCATGTGAATCCTTCCCATGCCATCAGACATCGCTTCATGCACGGAAAAGGCTCTGACATCCCTGCCTATTCTGGGATGCTCTTTGCATCTCCTCTATGGGGATGTCTACACTCAAGCTCGAGGTGTAATGCCCAGCTGGGGTAGACATACCTACATTAGCTTTGATTGAGATAGAGCACTAAATATAGCAGTGTAGCCAGGGCGGTGGGACAGGCTAGCCACCTAAGTATGCAGGGTCCAGGGCAAGACTGTACTTGGGGCGGCTAGCTCATCCTGCCGCCCATGCTACTGCAGCTACACTGCTGCTTTTAGTGCACTAGCTCAATCAAAACTAGCACGTGTACATCAACCCGAGTTGGAAATTACGCCTCCAGCTTGAGTGTAGATGTTCCTTGTGTTAAGTCAATGCAATGTAATGCTGTTATAACTTAGAAAATCCTGTTCCTTCCACACACTGTTCACAGCCACAGAAAAGTTTCATTTATCCAGCATCCAGCTTTTCTTCTGGTAACCAAACAATGCTATAGACGTGCCTTTTAATCCTCTGTACAAAGCCATCAACAGTCTGCTTTGATTAACAGAGTGTGCTGATGATTTTAAGGACTGACAACTAGCCCCATTGAACCAAGTTTCAAACTTCATTACAGTAAATAATTTGACACTGACCACAAACTATTAGTTAGAAAGGGAAGAGGTTATAATAGGAAATAACCCAACCCCTTTTCCCATTCAATCCTACCTCTCTAATTATATGGACTTTTTGGGCACTCGGTGTTTGCATTCAGATTGCTGTGTTTTCACACATACAAAGAACAACCACACACTGTCAGTAGGAGTGTTTTTTATTATAAATGAAGAGAGAGAACAAAACAAAAACAAATGAAAATAAATCCTCTGTAAGAAAGTACAGTATGTATCTTCTCTGGGACAGGCTGCGTCTGCTCCCCCTTACAAACTGGCAGGTGCATTCAGAAGCGTCCTGGAAATGTAAAGGTGATGTATGCAGAAAACAAAATTCTTACACTTACTTAGCTTCTTACACCACACGTAATAAATGCTTAACTCCCAGCAGAGATAAATTAGATCTCAATTCTGTGATAAAGTGAGTACTGGACAATGTCGCCTTTTATTTTATTGAAAGTGAATTTTGTAATTTGGTGTTACACCATCATGGGTTCGGCTCTGGCGACTACAGTTTCAGACTTAACAGAGTGAAAGTCACCTCTGCTACTTGCTTCAGATTTAGAGTCTCTAGGAACACACAAAGACCAAGGTAGCGACCACACGTACATTCACAACAAACTGAGTGCTATGCAGTTTATTTTATGTAATTCTTTCAGAAGACACGCTTAAAATTGAACTTCAGTCTGTTCCAGGTGGATGGTAAGGGCCCACGTGACCCTTTTGGTAAAAATGAGAGGTTTGCCTGGTGTCCTTGGCCGAAATTCCCCTCCTTACATTGTTGTGTTGTGCACTCGTTGGTTGCCACCCTCCACTCCAACGTGGGTGCATTTGTACACTATGTTGTTTGGGAAACACGTAAATGCTTTGGATTCTTCTGTGAAAGATGCTATTAAAAATCTATTATTAGACTTTATTATTCTGCATTTAATACAATTAAATTAAGAAATCATAAAAGGAAGCTGATTTAAAATAAAACTGCCTAACAGACGAGGGTTATGCACCCAGGGTGCTTTGACTGGCCACCAAACTGAGACTATCAAAACTTACCCTGCTGCCTGAATTTCATTGTATAAACACCACCAGATGGCTTGCTCCCCTGCTACTTTGCTGAATTCCTCTCCTGTCTCTATTCACCCATTTGTGCCTTTTATGAAGGATTCTTCAGAGTTGGTTTTTGTCACCTCTTCTTGTCCAACCTGGCTATATTATTGAGGAAACATGGGATGCATTGTATTCAGTTTGCTGATGTTCTGAGCTCTGCATTTCCATCACATCAGACCAAGATGGTGCAGTGAAATGAACAGCCAAGTGTTAAAGGGGGGAGGGATAGCTCAGTGGTTTGGGCATTGGCCTGCTAAACCCAGGGTTGTGAGTTCAATCCTTGAGGGGGGCCATTTAGGAATCTGGGGCAAAAATCTGTGTGGGAATTGGTCCTGCTTTGAGCAGGGGGTTGGACTAGATGACCTCCTGAGGTCCCTTCCAACCCTGATATTCTATTATTTAAAGGTGGAGAATGGATGAGGGAGAGCTGATGACTGAAATTATGTTGTTGTTGAACCAACCAAAAAAACTGGCAAGGGTGACTTCTGCACCCCTGGTTAAGGAAATGTCTGTGATTGGTGACCCAGATTCACAACACTGCTCTTTCTTTAGGCCTACGGCTACTGAAGGAGTTATTAGCAGGGCATTTTCCTTAAGGAATCTTTAACTCTGAAATGCATGTCCCTCCTTGCTCTCCCAGAGTCCCAGTTTTGGTGACCTTTGGGCATGTTGTCAAGCCCAGCTTTTCTCACAAGCTTTAAGGGAGTTTGGGGGTCCATGGGTAGAGGGGTTGCGATTGAAGGATGTGTGTAATCCATGGTGCTAAGATCTGTCCCTTTTGATTGAAGGAGACATTTTGCACCTCACAGGATCAGACCTTGAGTTCTCTCCCTGAATTACAGTCTGAGTCAAACTTCTATGCTGAAGGGCAGTTTGCAACTACTGTATATGGATTTTTGTGACTTTCCAGTGCTGTTTGAGAAAAAGGATGTGAATAAGCTCTGTTTCATTGGATGTTTTATTTGATTGCTTATCCATAGAGTCAAATCCTTTTCATGTTCAATAACAAAAGGTGACTCTATAATATTGTAATTCAAATACCGAATCTTTGTGCAAAGCCATCGCCAAAATTTTTACTCTATCTGCCCCAGGAAAGGCATATGAGAAAGCAAGTGCAAAAACCAGGCAGACCTTATTCCATACGTAAGTAATCATCTCTGATGTGGCATGAATGACATATTTACCTGTAGTTTTCTTCTGACCCACATTGTCTTTTGGGAAGTGCGTTGTGCTATTAATCTTTATAAAAATATAATTCAGTATGGCAAACAGAGTTTATGCCATCTATGAGCTCATTATTTGTCCATCTATGAGCTCAACCAGTTTGAGTCTCTAACATGTGGCCTAGCTGATCAGTTTACAGAGTTTTATAAAACTGCTGTAGGAGCCAACACCTTTTTGGCTTTAGTACTAAGTCCAAGAGACTGATGGGTATTGTGCAAAATAATATTATTTGTTGGGAATCAAAAAACAGAGTTCTACTCCCCTCCTGCTGCTTTTGTTGTGTGTCCTCAGGCAAGTTTCTTAACCTCTCTGTGTTTAATTTTTCCCATCTTTAAAATGGAGATAAATAACGTCTTTGTAAAATGCTTTGAGACCTGCAATTTAGAAACTCTATATAAATGCTAACAGTTGTTATTTATCTGTCCTTTTTTATTTTTTATTTTTGGTGACCGAACATTCTTTCAACTACATGTAAGTTTTATATAGAACTGAAAGTTTGTGGCCTCACATTCGCTCGGTTTTAAAGGAAAAGGGACTTCCTCTCTAGATGTTCAGCTCTATAAACTTGGAGTTCTCCTTCCCTTCACACTCCATGACCCTACAATAGGCCCAAGCTCCCCAAGACCCTACATGAGCTTTCAGCCCCCCACCCACCCTTCACTCCAACAGCTGTAGAACACATGTTAGGAGGTCACCTGTAAGCTTTGGTATCCAGTGGAGACTGATGAGGTCTGAAAGTGACAATATTGAGGCATAATGTAAAGGCATTTGGAGAGCCAATTTACAACAGGGAAAGGTCATACTGTGGACTCATTTCAGAGATTGGTAAGCAATGCTCTGAGCAGCCTCAAGTATTGGTAGCTTATAGGGCCAGAATCTAATGGCGTTGCTTAGGGTGAGTGGTACCTTAGTCCTTGAGAAGTCTCATTGAAACCAATTAGACTACTTACAATTTAAGAAACTGTTCAATACAAGCACGAGCAGCAAAATCTTCAGTGTGAGAATGGCTTAGAATACTAAGGATATGTCTACGCTGCATGTAGACACCCGCGGCTGGGCTGGGCCCACTCACTCAGGCTCGTGAGGCTCAAGCTGTGGGGTTGTTTAATTGTGATGTAGACATTCTGGTTTGGGCTGCAGCCTGAGCTCTGGGACTCTCCCACCTCACAGAGTCCTAGAGCCCAGGCTCCCGCCTGAGCCTGGTCATCTACACTGCAATTAAACAGCCCCACAGCCCAAGACAGCTGGCACAAGACAGCCTGCAGTTTTTATTTGCAGTGTAGACATACCCTAAAGATAGCAGGGAAATGGGTTTGCCTCAACACCAGCCCCAGGAGCATCCACTTGTCTTCTTTCTTCTTTACAGCCATGTCTCCCTCTTGGGGTAATGTCTACATTGCAATTGGAGGGGTGATTGCAGCTCCGATAGACATACCTATGCTTGGTTTAATTTAGCTAATGTGGCTAAAACTGGCAGTGAATAGGCGGTGGCACATTTCTGTGTACATTTGTCTTCTATCTTTTTTCCCCTCTGTTTGTCACTCTTTTTCGTTTGTTCCCTTCTCTGTGAAGTTCCATTGGCAGGTGAAGAGTTAAGAGAGTTCTGCACTAACCTCCTTTTGCACAAGGCTCTGCTGAAAGGGGAATTGAATCAGACTAGTCAGTTTCACTCCCAGCAGACCCTGGTCCTGCCATGAGTGAATGAGAAACGGACTACACTGACTCGCCACCTTCCAGTGCTGTTTGGCATTAGACATTCACTGGGGAAAGGCATATTCCTTCATTAGTTCACAGACCCCTTACAAATCCTTCATTATGTATTGGTGATTCGCGATTTCCAGTTTAAGAACAGTTGATTTACAGCCACCTGCTGGGATTAGGTATGCCATCCTCCTTCTATAATATAGACTCTATATACTAGGGCTATGGGGCCAGATCCTCTCCTAGTATAAATTAGTATACCTCCTTTGATTTCAGTGGAGCCATGTCATTTACACCAGCTGAGGATCTGGTCCTTAAATTAGCTTAGTCTAACATATTATTTATTCTGCGGGTGGCAAATGAACCACAGACATGTCACGTTTGTTTATGCCTCAATCTTCAATTACAGTTAATAGCTGTGAAGGGAATTTCAAAATAATTCCTGTCTATCTAGGAACTTCTGTGTTGTATCTGAGCACTTTCCTGAGGGGTTCTTTATTAGCCAACCAGAACAGATCAAGAGTGAAAACTTATCTAGAAAATGACAAGTTATTACTCTGATTAATTGTACAATATACAAGAAATTTGGGGCTGCTATGATCTCATTCTTCCTTTGGTAATAAAAGCTTTTTTATTTGGAATCAAAATATAATGTAACTGGCCAAGCAATTTAGCATATATTCAAAGATCTATTATTGGAATGGGGAGAGAGCTGGTCTGAAGTGGTTTGGGCCAGGCCTTTTTTGTGAACTCTGTTTACATGAACTTATTGCTTGGTATTTCTTCATTTTTTTTCAAATCTGCAGGTTGTGTTTATATAACCTGTGGCATACTGTGGATGCACTTTTGTAAGTGCTTTTTTTGTTTGTTTTGTGTGCAATTTTCAAGGCTCACTGTTGTCACCTGGAGAATTCAGCCAAGAAAGTTCAATATCCTGTGTGGTCATGAATGATTAATAGGAAATAGATTCTGGGAAGCTATTGCTTTTCCGGGCAATAAGCTGGAATTATCAATTGCCCATTTGGATCCCAAGTCTATTCATATGCCTGGAGAATATTGAGCACCAATTGGACCACTTCTTCAGGTCCTACTTCTTCAGGTCCTGGGACTGACACAGCTGCAACTACACTGCATGCAGCAATGGAAGATACTGAATTTAGCTGTCTGAAATGGAAACCCAGACCTGAAGAAGAGCTCTATGTGGCTCAAAAGCTTGTCTCTCTCACCAACAGAAGTTGGGCCAATAAAAGATATTACCTCACCCACCTTGTCTCTGTAATATCCTGGGACCAACATGGCTACAACAGCACTGCAAACAACCATTTCCACTTGGAATTCTTGTACGTTAGTCAGGTGTTTATACCACAACTAACTTGTAGTTTCCAGTGCTCTGGTGAATCCTTTAAGACCTTGTTCGCCAATCATTATCATAGAATCATAGAACTTGTCAACTCCCATTGACTTCATGAGAGCTTTTTGTTCACAGTACTGAAACTGCAGGACTGAACTCTCGTGTATTGTAAACTATTACATATATTATGGGCCAAGTAACAGCTGCCTAAAAGGGCATGCTGGATCGGGAAGTCGGTAAAGTTATTTCAGTGTAAGAGTAAGAGAGAGAAGAATCATGGCCTGTATTTGCTTTTACACAAATATCCTTGTATCCTGTTAGTTATTTAGGATCATAATAAGATTGGTCTATAGCAGGAAACTGAATTGTTGAAACTATTTATCAGCAATGGGTGCCTCTGAACCTGTAATGAAATCTGTGTGTGTTGGTGTAGACTAGAAAAAATAATGATTTCAATGCTGTTTTAGAAGGTGTGATTGAGACTTAATGGGTTGATTGTTCAGTTTCCTAGTACCAGTCAGGCTGTATAGCTAGAGATGGAAAAGACTTGTGCTAGCTACAAAGTTCAGATCTGATCTGAACAACCCCAAAGTTTGAGGGTGTTTGGATGTGGGGTTTTGGTTTGGCCCATTGTAGAGAGAGGAGAGGTGCAAAGTTTGGATTAGAATATGAACCTTACTAAAAGGAGGGACTGTTTAGAGCCAGAGTTCTACTCTGAGCCCATCTCTAGTTCTTGTTTCATCCATCTGCCAATGCAGAATATAGACTCCTGACAAAGGACGTATCCACAGTTAAAGCACATACAGTTGGTCTTTGCCAAGAGGAAGCAATTTTATAATGATAAGTGAGCCTATCTATAACCACATTTTGTGTTACTGTTACATACATACTCTAGGCTTCCACTGTGTGTAACTACACTTCACGTTGCTGTTACATCACATACATACTCTTGGTTTATACTCTTTATTGGGCTGTAGGACCACATGTAGGTTAATATCGGTATTTACACATGAATTGCTAATATAATTTTTCCCGCTATGGGCCCCATTGTGTCAAAGAGGCACAGACCTACACAGGGGGTGGTGTGAAGCTGCACTGTCCCTTGCTTTTCATACAAACAACATCACCCAATGCAATTATGTTAGAGTACTGAAAGAATAACAACCCAGATGTAAAGGGCCTGATCAACCTTGCCTTATTCATGTAAGGTTTCAGTTCCATTGACTTCTGTGAGTCTCCTCACATCAGTAAGGTTTGATTCAGAAAGAAAGCTATATTTCATGGGGCTATTTTTGGGTCTTGAACTCCTAATATCTCATTCTGTGCCACGGCTTATGATTTTATGATGTTTCTGTTGTAAGAGCTGAACTTTCCACTTCCCCCAGTAGTGGCCTGCCTGATTTCACGTGTGGTATCTGACCTACTTGCCATCCCTTTTTTTAAAAGCAAGACCAAAACCCTTTTGATTCTGCAAAACTGAAAAATTAATGTTGATAATGGTTAATAAACAAGAACTCTTTTACAAAGTATATCAGAGCTATGTACAAAAGCGCCATCTATTGGGGAGCTCTCTAGTGCTGTTACTTCACTAAATTGCATCGTTATGTTAAAAGTTCCTTTGACCCACTGTTAACTCTCAACAGATCCACCTGTCTGCTTCCATTTTGCCAGTTAAAAAGCACAGATGGGGACTGGGGAGTGCTGTGGCAGAGGGTTGCAAGAGTTCTGCTTGAGTGGGGGAGCTCAGGAACTCTGCAGGAGAAGAAGGTGGGAAGGAAGTCAACCATGTACCTGTCTCGTCCCATAAATCCTACAAAAACTGGGCAAGGAGGGTGAATCTTCCAGCTAGTGACCTTGATGGGTGATGTGCCAAGGGTTATGTACCTTACATAAGGACAGACTAATTACTCGATTAAAATACCATGTTCTGGCGAAACTTGTTCCCTGATCATTTAAGGAGAGAAAGCTGAGAGAAAGCATAATTACATTGTTGTAACAAACTGCACTGTGAGGTAAACCAGGTCAACATGGATATTAGCTAGGGTGCATTTTACTAATTCAGAAGTGAGAATATGGACTTGAGTACCATTGAACCCAGACAGTACTTGTGCAGCTAGATCAGAGATATCCACATATAAATGCAAAAGGATAGTATCTGACTAATAATGTATTAACTTTCATTAGAGATTGGTTAGCACTGGCTGCTGTATTCAGTTAGTCTCTAGTTATTTTATCTCTTTCCATTTAATTTTTCCCTTTATTAATTCCAAAACTCTCAGCAACAGTGTTCTGAAGTCTTTTGTATAATAGCATTTATTAGTATAAGATATATTTTAGTTTTGCTTCACATCATAGTTTTATCTTGGGTTAAATCTTTTTTTTTTTTCCTTTTTAGCATCATAGACAAAGAAGTGTCATTAATGGCAGAAGTTGATAAAGTTAAAGAAGAAGCCAGTAAGTAGAAAACATACTAGAGAGCCTGTGTGTGTTTTGGAAGAGTTGGGAGAGCATGTGTTTTTGATTCTGCAGAAAAAATTTAGTAGTAAATCAATTCCTCTAGCAGCATTACAGCATTGTTCGTTGTATACAGGGCCTCTGGTATTCTCTACCACTTCCTGAACAAGTTCTGGCTAAAATAATTGTGTACCAAAGTTTAATAGATTTCTATCCCTATAAATTCAGCTGGAGTGTTAACATGTATTAGTTAAGGCTCCATATCTGTCACAGAAGTCATGGATTCCATGACTTTCTGTGACCTCTCTGACTTCTGCAGCCACTGGTGCGGCTGGCTCCAGGGCTGCCCGAGCAGATTTTAAAAAAAGCATTGGAAAAAGCTCAAAACACCATGTGTACCATCTGGTTGTCTAAATGTGGAAGGGCAGGTTTAACTTTGGGTGGGGATTTTGATTTTCTAGCAGCATATCAATTTCATATCTTTCTTAACAATAAACGGTTACGTTAAATCCATTGATTTAGACAGGGTCACATGGATGGAAATGTGCTTGGCATGTTGTATGTTTTCCACATGTTGATGTACAATGTTAATGAACAGAGACAAGGTGGGTGAGATAATACCTTTTCCAAGCTTTCCAGCTGCACAGAGCTCTTCTTCCCAGACCTAAAGAAGTGCTCTGTGTAAGCTCAAAAGCTTGTCTCTCTCACCAACAGAAGTTGGTCCAATACAAGATATTACCTCAGCCACCTTGTCTCTCTACTATCCTGGAACCAACACAGCTACAACAACGCTGCAAACAGTGTTAATGTACAGACAGTAATTAGTTAAAAAGTGATTATGTTCCTAGCACTAATGTATTATCCTTTTTGCTTGGCAGTGGAAATCTTGACTGCTCGTCAGAAAAGAGCTGAGGAGCTAAAGAGACTGACAGACTTAGCTAGTCAGATGGCTGAGATACAACTGGCTGAACTCAGGGCTGAAATTAAGGTTAGTCCACCAAGACACTTTCATTTGAATGTGTGCTCTCTTTACATGGATACTGAGCCTGTGCTGCCAGCATAACTTTGTATCCCTATTCTGTGCTATAAATGCTTAGGACCTGAACGTTGCTGACCATTTGTGGGTGTGGCCTGCTCAGGGCAAGCCTCTGTACTTCTGGCCAATGAATAGAAACTAGTATGGAGGAGGTCCAAGCTGCACCCTATTAAATAGTGTAGCAGGGGCTTCTGCTGTGTGTGCATCCCAGAGTTATTAGTCCCAATTAGTTGCAGCCAATATTGAGCCTGTAAGCTTAAAGGCCAAAGAACAAAAACCTCTGCACAGTGGCAGAATGACACAAGCTCCTTTTCCCAAATATCAAATTGATCCATCAGTCAATCAGGTTCTTCTTGTATTGTGCTCTGAAGCACACCAATTCAGACTGCAGGTGACAGCTTCGCTGAGATTGCCTTGGCACAGAAACTGACACTGGGGGTGACGTGACATCAGGAAAGAGGCCATCCCCCCAATAATGGTTGCTGAATGGTTGCCGCTAAGGCTTTTTGGACTGTAACCAGTACCTTGAAGTGCACTTGTAAGTGAACAGGTAACCCCCAGAACAGAGTACTGCTGGTATATTATTGTAGCACACCAAAATACCTTGCTCTCTCCCCTCCCTGGTAGAGGCATATGCAGTGACCAGGAGGGGCTACAAGTTGGAGCTCTGTATAACCCCACATGTCAGAGCTCTCAGGAAGGAAGCCAAGAGACTTATTTCTACCCTTTGGTACCTGTCACAGAGGAGGAAGCAAAGCTACAGAAGGGCATTCCCAGCCATTTCCACCAGGTTCTGCAAGTGAGTCAACAAAATCTTTCGGTCGAAATCAAAGTCCGCTGACAGGCCTAACAATCATCAGGCCACTTTGGGCCTGATTCCATCTCTGGCATTGAAAAGGGACCTTAAAGTGGGTGTATTGTACAGTGTAATGTACACCTACTTTAAGGTCCCTTTACACTGCCAGAGCTTAATACAGAATGGGAAACTCCTCCTGTTTTATTTGCTCAGATTCTGTGCAGAGAGCCTGAGCACTGGTGGATGAAGACAGCGGAGACCTTACAGTGACTTTGGGATAATTAACATTAGGTTGATTTCTTCACCATCCATATAATGAAGTGGGATACATTAGAATGTTAGTCAATGTTAATTTCCGTGTATTTTTGTAGCACTTTGTGAGTGAACGCAAATATGATGAAGAGCTGGGTAGGTCTGCCCGGTTCTCCTGCGACATAGAACAGCTAAAAACCCAAATTCAGCTCTGCGGAGAAAGTAAGTTCTGGTGATTTTCAAAGTAAGTGTTGTGTGATTGTAGCGACTGTTTGACTTCTCTGCACTACCATGATGTCAAGGGACCAGATTCAGCCCTGGCATAAGAGGGAGCAACTGCACTGATTTCAGAAGATGTGTATTGTTTTTTGCAGAAGCTAAATTTGGCACAAGGTATTTCACACCTGTCTGTCTGTACATTTACTGAGCTGCTCACAACTATTGTCTGCTCCAAAAGGCATGTTCCCCGGATGCAAAATTTGACCTCTCTTATTTCTCATTATATCGTGCAAGACTTTGTATGTTTTTAAAATACCAGATACTTCAATGCTCTTCTCCTCCCTCCAGCCATCTACCCCCTCCACCCCAAAAAAACCATCCTAGCAGCCCCAGCACTCAGGAGCAAACAAAAACATGGCATGGTGGAGGAAAAACGATTTCAGGAAGAAAACAATTTCCAGTTTCAGGTTTCCAAGGAGTTACTATAAATAGCAAGAAAAACAAATCGTGAATCTGCCAGAATGAATCTTGTGATTCCATCGCCTAAGAATTGTCTCCCTCGAGTCACAAACAGTTTAATGCACAAGAACACAGGAATTGCTATGGCAGAACAGTCTGAGGGATCCATCTAACCCAGTATCCTGTCTCTGTTAGTGGCCAATCCCAGATGTGCTGGAGGAAAGCATGAATTTCCAAATAATGCATCTAATTATCCACAGTGATCTCATGGTAACTATCTCATGCCCTAAAGCTTAAGGATTTGGAAGTTCTTTTATTGTCATCCTAGCTAGTGTAACCACAGCTGCTACTGATGTAAACATATACTCATTTTTTTTAATTTTACTGAATATTTCCCTAAATAACCTGCAGCTGCAGTGAACTTCACAGGTTAATTGGCTCGTCAATGCAATTACCTAACTCTGAGCACATGAGTTGACCCACTGAATTCAGAACATTGCAATCTGTAGGGCTACTACTATTAAGGATAGTGATGAGACAGTAGGGCATTGGACTGGGACTCAAAAGATCTGGACTCTATTCCTAGTTCTGCTGGAATAGTCAGTTCCTCTCTCTGGGCCTTTGTCTCTCTCCCGTCCTTTGTTTGGCTTGTCTATTTAGATTGTAAGATCTTCAAGGCAGGGACTGTCCGTCACTGTGTGTCTGTATAATACTTACCATCACGGGACCCTAACCAAGATTGGGACCTTGAGATGGCACTGTAGTACAAATAATAATTAGTAATGTGCTTATAGCTAAGCATGTGCTGAAGGGCTTTGCTGAATTGGGGTCTTTTTGCAGGAACAACTATCACAAGTTTGTGCAAAGTAAGGAACTTGTGCGGTTTGAGCAGCCAGGGAGGGTAAGCTGCACAATCTGACAGTGTAAGACAGCTGTCAGTGTGAAATGAAAGCAACAGGAATGATATACATCTGTGGGTGATGGACAGTGGGATTTTAAAGTGTTCCAGTTGCTCTCTCTCCAAAGTGTAATCATCTCTATAAGATCACTTTAAAATATAACACATCTTCATTGTACTATTTTTTTTTTACAATTTCCTAAAGGAAAATATGTATTTTCTGTTAAAAAGTAAGCAGCCCACTTTATGACAGGTAGCTTGATGCTTTCACTGGCTTCCACACCAGCCTGTCTGTCATAAAAAAGACAGAATGGTAGAATTCAATGCCAGCGTAGCTCAGATCATCCTCTCTGCTTATAAAAGAGAGATCTATATTTCACTATAGTTCAGCAGTATGGAGTTACATTATTTTTTGCTAAGAGGTCACCTAGTGGTGGGAAATAAATAAATAAGAGATTAAAAAAACGCTACAAAAACTAGCTAGTGTGTGGTTTGTAAATACACTTGGCATTAGGATGCAACCTCTTTTTTCATCCTAGTGGTGGAGAGATGGGGAATCCTCCCTGAATAATGTTGAACATTATATAAAACTATGTATCTTGCTGGAAACTTCCCTTCTCTCTAGACGCTGAAGACTCTGTCCACCATCTCTTGCTCTTGATGCATATTTGCATCATATGTGCTTGTAAGACAAAAGTGGGACAAGGAAGTTCTGTAATCAGAAGTCAGAGCAGAACGAGGTGGGGCAGCCATAATCTATTTACAGCACCAGAGCCCTTTCTGAGACTGCTAATGGGCCAGAAACTCAGGTGGCTGAAGACCCTATGGAAGTGCTGTAGGAATCCAGAACTGAAGAGTTGGTTTTAGTGAACTTTAAGCCAAAATCTGTAAGTGTTTGAGATGCAACCCTTTGAACGGGGTGGTAGCAGGAGTGACAGAAATGTGAGATTGAACAGTGGCAATTCCTCAAGTAGTTTTCCAGTGGCATATATGAGATGAGTCTGTGGTCTCCATCAAGGTAGTAGTTGACAAGTGTCCATATCACAATCAGGCCTCTGGGTTGGCAGGCTCCCTATAGAGGCTAATTATCGAATGAGCCATGGAGACTGGACTATCCTCTCACTCCTAGAGATGGCCTTTGCAGCTTGCAAGTCAGAGTAGAGGCACATTGTTGGGGCATAAAAAGGAAGCTTGCATGGCTGTTACCCATGCTCTACCTCTTCTATGGAAGGAGTGAAAACTCCATCTCAGCAGCCTTTTATCAGCATGAAATTCACTTCAATTTCCAGGCCAAATTCAGTCCAAGGTGTAAAGGGGCACAACCAGCATTGGATCATCACATGCCAAAGTGGGCATGTGCCTAGGGCCCAAATTCAGGGAGGAGGTCCAGGGCCTACCCAACAGCCATGCAATACACTCATCACAGCCAGGCTGGCTATGCTGTGGATTCACTAGGACTGACTGCTCATCTTGCTGCTACTTGTGGTGCTGCTCACCATGATGGAGGGGGGTCTGGGCCAAATCTGAATGGCAATGCAACCCCATGAGCCAGGTAGCAACGCCACTCACTCAAATTTGGCCCAGCCATCCCTCCATCATGGTGAGCAGTGTTCCCTCTAATTTTTCCCACCCATGTGCGGAATGAATTTTGTTATGTGCACCAATATGGAGGTGATGTGTGACATACCACCTTCATATTGGTGCACATAACAGTATTCATGTGGTGGGGTTCGGAGTGTGGGAGCAGGCTCAGGGCTGGGGCAGAGGGTTGGGGTGCAGGGATGTGAGGGCTCCAGCTGGGGGTGTGGGCTCTGGGTGAGGCTGGGGATGAGGGGCTCAGGGCTGGGGCAGAGGGTTGGGTGCAGGAGTGAGGGCTCTGGGGTGGGGCCGGGGATGAGCGGTTTGGGGTGCAGGAGGGTGCTCTGGGGCTACGGCGGGGAGAGAGGACTCCTCCCAGCTCTCTCTCCCTTCAGCAGCACCTGGGCTGGGGAAAAGAGGGCCCTCTCCCCACCGTGGCAGCTCCAGGGCTGGGGCCACAGGATAGGCACTGGCTGCGGCTGGGTTCGGGTCTGGCCGGGGGGTTCGGGCTGGGCTAGGTTGGGGCCCGGGGAGGGGCACCCCTTCCCCGGCCGGTCCTCCGGGCAGATTCCCTGATTGCCTGTGCGGCGCTAAGGCGGCTGCTGTGCAGCCGCGCAGCTTACAGGGAACTTAGGGTGAGCGGTGCACCTAGCAGCAGCAGGATGAGCAGCCAGTCCCAGTGGATCCACAGCATGGCCAGCCCAGCCACACTGACTGTACTGTACAGCTGTTCGTTGTTGTGCATATTAGAAGGTAGGGACCCAGAAGTGTATGTTTGCCAAAGAGGCCAACAATGGGTTAAGCTGGCACTGGGTACGACTCCCATTTACCATGAGCAGTGGGGGAATTATTGGCACTTGACTCTTTTTGTGTATTTCTCTCTTTGCTGCCAGGGGATGCTCATTAAAACGTTCTGTTTTTCACATTACAAGCACTGAGACAGAATTTCAATGTGAGGAAACCTACAGCGAGTTTGTTCAGCCCAACAGTTTAAAAGTTCACAGACTAAGAAGCAATAGGCACCAGGAATAAAGAGCCAATATTTTACATTTTTTATTGTTAAAAAAATACTAGCTACAAATCCAGCTGACCTTTTCTAGCCTAGTGCTGGAGGCGGCCATCGGAGTGATGCTGGCAATGGAAACACCCAGTAGAAGAGACGGCAGACCTGCTTTCACTGCTGATTTAACAGAGTTTCACATACCTTCAGTCTTTACACAGTGTGTTTATAGTTCTTAGCCAGCATCAAAGCAGCTTGAAAACCAGCTTACAGCCTCTCTCTGCCAATGTCACAAACAGCACCTCCCTTCAGCAAGATGGGCACCCCAGCACACAAATATAGACATCCAGGCTCTGGTTTTACTCCTGGGGGACAGTGCTTTTTACCTTCAGGCAGCTCTACTGAGCAAAATGTCTCTTTGCCTTTGGGGTACGGATTGTGCCTGGCCCTGTGCAGGTGGACAAGGGATGGAGAAGAAGCAAGAAGCCTCTTGGACAAGAGGGCAAAGGGTACAATGAGAGACTTTCCACTCAGGGAACTCAAGGACTCCCCAGGGCCCACACCAGTGTCAGCACTAAGAGAGAACTGGGTACTCCCAAAGGGGGCGAGGTGGCCACACTCCTGGGAAACATTATGCATGCTCCTAGAGCTCCTGAAGGGGTGATGTGCTTCCACGCATGGTGTTATAGCTCTGTGCTACAATCCAGCTCACAGTTTCACTGTGTTGTGTCCATAGAGGTATTGACCTGGATTACATCCCAGGAAGAGTTAGATTGACATAGATCCCAGTCCTGTGAGCTGCTGAAGCTGATGGGAGTAGAGAGGACTTAGCACTTTGTAGGACTGAATCCATAAAAAGGAATTTGAGATTTGGGTTTTAGCAACAGAGAGAGAAAAATCCTGCAAAACATAATGTGGATCCAGGCCTGCCCAATATGGATGCCCATGCCAGGGCAATTCCTCTCTTGTTTTTATTGCATTCTGAGCCATATTTCCCTTTGGAAGAGCAGCCTCTCCTAAATATTGACCTCTTCCTAAGAGTTTTGAAATTGTGGAGCTTCTTCAAGATAGTCTTCTGCTGAACACATCCCTGGGGTAACTCCACCAGGGTCGGTGGGTTGCACCAGGATTGGCCCCTCATCTCCAAAAATGTCTTGTGGAACAAGGCTGTTTCACAGCCAAAAAAAAACCAACAAAAGGCTATGGACCTGATTCTGAAATGACTTCACTGAATTCTGGTGTAACTGAGATAAGCATCTGGGATCTTGTGTTTTGGTGCTGATGATGTCCCTGATAACACTGAGTGTTTTTCTTTTGTAGTTTCTCATCCAAAGAACAACTACTCCTCAAGAACACCATGCAGTTCCGTGCTGCTGTCAGTGACTTCACATGTGGCATCTGGCAAGCAAAGTACACACTCCCGAAAATCCTCTAGTCACATCAAGAACTTTGATAGTAAAACGGCCAGCACTAAAATGCCAAATCATCTTATTTCCAATCCCACAGAATCCTCTCCCCAAGTAACCCCAACAAATAAACAGGTGAGAAACTAGATACGAGCTAGACTGAAGTTCAGCATTCACAAACTCATGGGAAAATCTGCAGTATTACAAGTGAACAACACAAAACCAAATACCATTTTGCAATACATCATATGCAATTCGCCATTCGCAGGGATGGACAAAATGAACTAGTAGATGTTTTTCAAATCCAGTTTCATGACTGTGTGGAACATATGTGATGGAGGAACATAGATATTGCCATACCAGGAACAGATCAATACCCTGTGACCACTACCATTTGTTTCAGAGCAAGGTTTTTAAAAACCTGCATGGTACCTAATTGCCCTACACTATGCTATGGGGAAATATTTATTCCTATTGGTAAGTGATCAACTCATGCCTTCAGGACTTGGTAGATCTTGAAATCTGAAATCTGCCTGATTTCAAGAGAATAATATTATTTCACAAGTTCAGTAGTTCTGCTTACTATATTGTGGCATACTTATATCTGTTTCATTTACAGGAGTACCCTGCAATATCCTTGTCCTTACTTAGGTAAAGCTCCTGAGGAAGTCAGGCTGAGTTTTGCCTGACCAGGGATTACAAGATGAGACAGATCCATAAAGAGAAAATATGCTCCTTATTAGAAGTTCCATGTGTGTATAGAATCTGCTGCCATAGAAGTCATACCACTCAATGGAAAACCACCACTTTCCACAACTGATAAAAACTTGCTCTGTGTAGGGGGTAAACAAAATGGGCATCTCCCCCATCCATCTGGATTCTTAACTCTTTTCTTTCCACATGGATTTCCGCTGTTTCTTTCTGCAGATCTTATTGTACTATTTACACAACACTTTACTATCCAGAAAAATAGTTGTGTTCTGGGGGGGGGGGGGGGGGGGGGGGGGGGGGGGAGGAGGGAGGGGGTCAAAGTGAACCTGAGTCCAGATCCTCAAAGGTATTTAGGTGCCTCACTCCCATTGATTCCAATACCCTTGGCACCTAAATACCTTTGGGGGTCAGGGTGCACGTTTTTTACTGCTGGTGTTTCTGTGGAGCTGTCTAATACATCATCACCTTTTGACCAGCACGCGCATTTGCAAACTGCTCAGGTGCCAACTCTGTAGTGATGGTCTTGTAGATGTAGCTGTTTTTAACAGAGCTCTAGCAATGATCAAGCTTATATGTTCTGTTACATCCACTGGCTGCATAAGGAATTTGATTCTGCATATACTTACTAATATTCACTGTGTTATATTTGTTTTTAACAAAATCTTTTAAGGGGGCATGCAACCTAATGATCATTCATTTTCCTTCTTGATAGAATGGGCCGTCTAGCCAGAGACGAAGATTTAACTCACAGTATCACGGCATCCGGCTCAATGGGTCTGTCAAGTCACAAGGTGCCAGTAACGAAACAGATCAGAATAATATAAAGAGCAGTTCCAGATATGAACACAGAAGACAACAGCATAATAGTTTCAGACCTAAAAATAAAGGAGCTATGAAAAATCAAGACCAGTCCACAGCTACAAGGACCACAGAGAATCTCACACATACAGAAAAAACCCAAAGAAAGCATCGTACACCAGACAGCACCGAGCCCAGACCATTCCGCAGCAGTGTTGCTAGGGTATCTCAGTGCAATTTATGCCCTGCAAGAATAGAGGCCTCTGCTGATGCTACTGTTCTTTCAGTGCCAGCTGTGACTTTGGTGGCTTAAATTCTCGCCAAGAAGAGAGACAGAGCAGATTTCTTTTTTTCCATTTCAGTTTCTCACTCAAGGTGCTAGTTGAAATGCTGACAAAAAGCTAGTCTGTCAGAAAACAGAATCAATTTAAATCAGTTGCTGCTTAAAAACCTGTTGGCATTTTTATTAATTCAAAATAATCAGCAGTAGTTCACCTCATACTTTCAAGGCTTTGCTCAATATGCTCAAGATTATTTTTGTCATGACAATGCAGCATTTTAGCCAGGCAGTATTTGCTTCTTAGAAAAATCAAATCTAGGTTGAACAAAATAAATTGAAGATTAAATGCATAGTAGCAAGATGCCTGCTATAGATATGTGGTTGTACCAGTCCACTCTGTTGTTTGTAGAGCAGCTAATGTTAGAAAAAATAACAGGAAGTTCATACATCATGGTCTGCAATGAAAACAGATGCTCCTATAGAATTTTTCAGTACAAGTCTATACAGCGCTCTTTCTCTCCATATATATATATCTCTATATCTATATTATATACTCACAGTATTGCTCTATACAAAACTAATTAAAAAACATAATGCATTTGATTTCTGTCTGTTATTCCATAGTGAAAGATCTGTAAGATCAAGTATAAATTGTATTTAATACATAATATATTGGTATTTTTCATTGGCAAACTACTCAGAGTCTGGAAAAATGCTCATTTCTTAAGTTTGGAATGTATATAGTCACGGTTATCCAGGTGCACAGTCCAATTCTCCACCTTTATCAGTCACTTTTCTATGACTAATTGGAATTATTTTTTTGCGTATGAAAAGTTGCAGTTGAATCCAAACTGTTTTTCGCTATAGGAACCATCTCTCCCACAGGAGAGCTATGACTCTTACAAATCTATTATGGCAACATGCAGCAGAAAGTGGAGATGGATATTTGAGTGGATATCACATCCATGTGAATTTTCTATTTAAAAAAAATCCTAGATAGTTTTAAATGTTCTGATTCTGAATTTCAAAAACCTTGTTTCGTCCAAAAAAAAAATTAAAAGTTACTCCCTAAAATCTCTGTTTGCTGCTTTGCAGTACCAAACCACATGAGTGTCTCATTTGTTTATACTCATCTTTGTGGCAACAACCACGCTCAATATGCACTTTGGGCCCAATCTTGCAGTTCTTATTCAAGTAAAAGTCCCACCAAGATCAGTTCTCTTTTATTTGTTGATTTTTAGGGCTTTATTCCTTGCTTGTTGAAATTTATCTTAGACATTTGGGACCCGACCTAAAACTCACTGATGTCAACTGGAGTCTTTCAACTAACTTCAATGGATTCTGGATCCGGCCCTTACTTTCTGTTGTGGACTAGATTCCAATACCCTGAGTCACGCTGAATAGCACCTTGAGCCACAAGTAGCTCTATTGACTTCAAAGGGACTGCTTGTGAAGTAACCTACTACTCAGCAGAAGGTATGAGAATCTGGCCCTCTGTCACCACATTAATGAAATGCCTGACTAGACGGCTTATTTGCTACCCTTCACTTTGTCATAGTTACCTCTGCCTAATTGTTACTAGAGGGCTTTATTCAGTTGCACTACATGATGCTATTTCCCCTTCAAAAAAAAACTTAAAGCATGAATGTCCTTGTTTGCTTTTCAAATGAGGGACATCAGTTATGCCCAATCTTTGCTCATTTCTCTGAGTGACATCAATGGAAGTTCTCTAGGTGGATATTGGGCTACAACTGGCTCTAAGAAGAAATTAGCTTCTCTTCATCTTGAGAGATAGTGAAGGAAAAAATAAAAATATAGGGACAAACATTTCCTACTTAAATATTTACTCAACAACAAGGCATTGTTTCTCTACTGCTCACCCTGCAGCTAACCAGGAAGCAGCTCACTTTGCAAAAGGCTTGAATGGTTTGCTCTCCATTTCAAACCCACAAGGCTCACTGACAGCATGCTTGCAGATGGGTGATCAGAAGAGACTGGATTAATGCTAACCTGAGCTGCTGCTGTTTGCAAAGGTGGGTGGGGGGAGTGACTTCTGTTTTCCAATGTGGATTGCAGATGGTTGGGCTAGAAAGGAATAAGGAAGTTGTCCCATGGAATTGTGGGATACTTCAGGCTGACTCCCAGGCCCCAAGTCAAGCAGGGCTGTGTCTATACTGCAAAGTGAGAGGGCTCAGACCATGTGGCCTGGCTTAATGCAAGCTCAGACCCTCCAGGCCTGCAGGGTCCTGGGACCCTGAACCTGAGCTCCGGGTTAGCGCAATTGCAGTGTAGACGCAAGGGGCAGGGGGGGACTTGACCGCGGGCTCAAGCACAGGCTTCCGTTTCAGTGAAGCCATAACCATAATGATCCAAGGAAACCCTGTGCTGCATCACATGAAGTGAAACTACTCTGGAGGCTACAGATCTACAACTTTGTGTGGCAGCTCTTTATGATGATGATTATCACAGTATACCGCACATTTCAGAGTGTTCAAGAATGTCACCCAAAAAAACCTACCGAAACCGCTTGAAACATTAGTGACTGCTGCATCAGCAGCTGGAATAAGCTGAAAAACAGCTAAAGAAGCCTGTATGAAAATGGCTAAATCTTTAATGCAAATTAGAATGTCTGACATACAGAATTGTCACTGAGCCACCAGCAGGGGCAGAGTTGTAAAATCGTAACTCCGAGTAAGGGGAGATAACTTGCATGAGCCATCCAAATTTATTCACTAGAGCAAAACAAACAACAACATTTCCCACAAAGCAGCCAGGCTCTAAAACTTCATCTCCCGAGACTTCCCTCTCACCCCTAATGCTACTATCTCACCCTCCTCTGAGCTTTTGCCTGAAGTGAACCTTAGAATGCTACTGCAGGGCTTTGCTATAGCAGAACACCCGTACTGCCTCACAGCCTACTGACTGATTATTACTGCACTTGTGACTCCTTTAATTACTTGTAGCAAGGCTGGCTGGAGCCTATAAGCAGCTGATAGCCTCATTCTCTCTCAGACTTTCAGAGGCATACCACCTACTCCTTCCTGCTCAGTTTCTCAGGTGAGAGCTTTGACCTTCATAAATTGGAGAGAAGGGGGGGGAAAAAAACCCTGAAATTTTCCTTTCACTGGGAAACATCATTCTCTCTCTTCCCGGCCATGGCTGAACTGCAGCCACGGTGCACTAATCAGTTAGGTGCTTAAACAGAAATAATTTAAAACTAGTTTCCTCTCTTCTCTGGCAAAATGTTGGAAAGTGAGACCACTACAGTGATTACAAAGACAAGAGACAAGACATTAAATATCTATTGTATGCAATCTCTGCATCCCAGTCTCTCCCAGGAGAAAGACTTCTTCTCAGTGCAGAGAAGGAACTAAAACCTAGCAGTGTATAGCCCAATCAGCTATGCCATCTGGCTGCTCAATTTATCCATTATTAGTTGTCTGTTTTCTTGTAGGGGTTACAGCAATAGTGGGTATTAAGGAAGGATTTGAAATGGAACAGAGTATTGGCCTTACAGATCAGTTTAGGATTGGCATTACATGAATAAGGGAGAGCGTGGAAGAAAGCATGTAGATATTTGTGGGAGAAGCAGACAAATGGCCAGGCACAGCTGATGTCATTAGCAGAGCAGAAGAGATGACATAAAAAACAAGACTGAACTATCATAATGCTGGGTTCAGAAAACAGGCAGTTTCCCTTCAAGTAACATCATATTTGTTTATAAAAATGAATATTTGCACTGCATGTTGTAGAGAAACTTCCTAAGCTATTTTAACAGTTAGCTGAACCCAATACCAATTACTAACTCTGTAATATTTCTGTGACTCTTAGCTGAATAACTTTTTAGCACTATCAATACTCTCCTCCTAGACATTCAAAATGAACATGTGCCTATCATATGAAATAACACTGATTTGTTTCAATTAGGTACAAATAAATTCTCCATATTTTGAAGCAGTTTATTGAATTACAACTGTATGAATCACACCTACTGTTGGTGATAACAGGCTTCTGTCTCACAGCCCCATGCTCAGTCACATGTGAATGATTTTCTAGGCATTAACTTGGAATGGTACTCTTCTGCATACTTAACACTTGCACTGCCAAACATTGGGTTGTTTGAAAACACAAAATTCTGCTTATACAGAGGGCTGAAGGAGTGAAAATGTTAACAAGAAAATGAAAGCAATATGTAATCCATCAAACTAAATAGGCAATACATTTTATACATGAGATCATGGCCATTGGACGCTAGTAGTCAACTTCAGTCTAGCAATCCATTGTGCTATTTTCTGAATTCAGTTTCTTTTATAGATTTAACTGGGTACATTTTTCAAAGTACCCTGGTTATTAAGCACAATTTGATAGAACACGTAAAATCCCAAATGAAGAACCAAGTCTCATCTTTAATACAACTTCCCCAAATCTTTCATGTTACCTGTATTTGCGTAAGAGTTTGAGTGCAGATATACAATGCCATACAGGACAGCCTTTGCTGAAATAGACAATTGTAATTTAATGTAGCAAACTTTCAAGACATTAGGCCCCATGCTGCATTTTTGGAGGGGGGGGAGGGAACCACGGGAATGTAAAAAATCTGCACAAAAACCTTTAACTTGCAAAGATTCTGCCCAATGTTCCCTCCTCTCCAAAACGCCAAGTGTGTCCCATGCCATGAAAACGACTCACTGAGCTGGCAAGTTTCTTTTGGTTTCAGGTTACCTGCATGCTCACAGGCAGGAGCTAAGTGCAATTGCTGCTCCTCCCTAAAAATCTCTTTTGATAGTTATAGGTTGGAGCTAGTTAATACATAATTCTATCCAAGCACAAAACTACACACACACTGGTTATGTGAAAGGGTGCAATATCTAGCTTTACAGATTTTAAAAATGGATCAAAATAGATATTTATGTCTCCAACTAAAGGAAAGCATGTTTGTGCCCACTCCATTAATGATGGGCTTGAGCCAACTTCCAGTTATGTCAACAGGGAATCTGATCAATCCCTTTAAAAAGAAATCCTGTTTTACTTCCCCACCACCCGCAGTCTGCTCGACTGTTTCATCTACCAGTTGAATCTTGTCAAAAAATTAAATTGTAAACTCTTATGCGGGGCCTGTCTTTACTATAAGTACATACAATGTCGAGCACAATGGGGGACCTGACCAGTGCCTCTAAAGGCTATTGCAATGAATTTATTTATTTATTTCTCCTCCAGCAACCTCAGATTGAGTTTCTGCCATTTATTTCGGTCTTGTGCTGGACTGTTCAGGCTTCTGAGGGTCATGTTATGGATTTGGCAGTAATACGTATTTAATAATAATAATACTTTACTGCCAAGGAAGATTACCTAGAGTAAATTGTGAACTGATGCCAGCAAAGAAAATTGCACAAGATAGTGTGTGTGTGTGTGTGTGTGTGTGTGTGTGTGTGTGTGTGTGTGTGTAAATAATTCCGGACTATTGCTGATCTTTACTGTATGTTTTTAAATCTTTTAAAATCATCAAACATTGAAGACCAAGTAGGAAGGAAATATTCAGTCTTAGGAAACTTATTTTAGAAAGATAAAAAGTACATTACAAACAGCGCCATTATAAAACAATGAAGTAATGAGTAAACAAAATTGAATATGTATGAAAAAACTGGTTTTTCATTCAAACTCTCTTCTAAAAATATTTCGGACTCTAGGCCTATGGACACAAGGTACTACACAACGTTCGCATTTTTCCATAATGTTTGTTCTTTTCTACATAATCAAACTTTCATTAAAAAAAAAAAATCAAAGTTTCTATCTTGGGCCATTAAAGATGCAAGCTGGCCTTCAAAATGTAAGTTGATGGCCAGAAAACTGCAGTTTTGCCAACTTTCATTACATTTGGTGTTTTTCTTAGCGCCTCAGCTACAGGAGGCATGTTATTACATGAGAATCTCACTTTTAAAAAAAAATTAATAAAAGCTAAGTTTCTAGCCCTCATGGTTGCAGAGTAAAGCTTGAAAAGTCTCATGATTTAAGTCCATCATGTGATTTTTGAACACTTGGGGTTGGCAATGTTAAAACTCTTTTTAGTCAAGCAAGACCAGCAAAGATATGCACTATATAAATCTCATTAAGCAATGCTGGTCTAAACACCCAAGAAGAATCAAGGCACTTCTTCAAGACATTGGTGCAAATTCTGCTTTGCTACACAGGTGTAGATCTGCAGTACCCATTGATTTCATTGGTGTTCCTACAAATGTACACTGGTGCAACTGAAAGCAGTATTCAACCCATATTTTTGTTGTTTACCCATTTTTAAAACTCTGCTATTTTGTTGTCTGGGCTTGAAAGAGGCTGAGCTTGTCCCTGCTCAAATGTCAGAGTCCCGCATATATGAAGGGAGCGGGGGGAGAACAAAGCAATCACAGCTGTGCATCTGGCATAAGAGCCTTACTGCAATTGTAGGACAGGATGGACCATAACGGTACAATGCCAGGCTGTTTCCAATTCCTAAGGAATACAATGTAAGCCTAGCTCGCCCATTCAATTCCCCGCTGGAAAACACTCCCCCTTGGGAATGTAATACATGTATGTCTCAATTCTATGAAAAAATCCTGCCCTGTTGCTTCCATGACAGGCTATTTCCCCTTACATTTCCTAGTCCCTCCTCTGTGGAGGGGTGGGAGGATGGCTCCTTTCATTTCTGTTAAACTGCTCTTCCTATATTCTCCCCCAAAAGCACTTTGAAGCCAGCAACCCTGCTCTTTACTCTTGGTAAGTCAGATACCTTTGCAATGTCCAGTATTTTACATACCTGGAGAGTAGAAGACTGAGTCAGGCTCTGAGACTGGATCTCCCCCATTATTAATTAATGTGACCTATTTTTTCCAATTTGAAAATATAAATTTAGGAACCCAACCTTGGTCTCAATTTTTTTTTTAATCTTGACCTTATCAATAATGGAATTAGCTAGGTTTGGTTTGCTTGTATGCGTGCATATTCTATTTTTAAAAGACAGTAACATCATGGCAACTTGATTTAAGTAAATATCTGAGAGATGGTCACCATGTATTGCAAAAATGTTTTTCAAAATCCACACATCCTGCCCCCATCCCAAAAAAAATTAAAAGTAAAGCGAGAAAACTCATAACTTACTATGAATTTCAAAACCTTTTGCCCATGTACTTTTTACTATTTTTCTCCACAATTTCTTACCAGCTCTAGTAAGGAGTTATAATCCAGGATGTGTCCCTTGACACCAGGGTCAGAAACTCTTCGTTTAGCAGATTATGCCAGGAAATCTCTGCTAAAGAGTTAAACATTATCATCCAGTTTGTCATTCTCCAAATTATTCTTGATCTTACTATTCACTGTTGATATATTGGATTCTTTCTCTCTTAGTGATGTAGAAGTAGTAGGAATTTCAACAGCAGGAACTTCCTGTTCATCTGTTTTACTCAGTGAGGAAGATGACTGAGATGGTGACACAATACACAATGGAGTCCGCTTCAGTTTTACCACACGAGTGGTCATGGGTTTCTTAGACATTGAGCTGTTGAATGTAGTTTGATATGCTGCCCCATTTTCAGCACCTTCAGTTCCATAAGATGCCTGAGAACTTGTAGGCAATGATGAGCAGGTTGCAAGTTCAGTTTTTGGCACTACTTTGCGCTGTACCAAACTATCACTGCTGGGTCGTTTAAGAGTTACCACAGAATGTGAAGAAGTGTTACAGGCAGCTACCTTTAATGAAGCAGAGTTCTTGACTTTGATGTGGGTACTTGTTGAAGGACCAGAAAATCTAATTGGTTTAGGACCAGCTTTAAAGTTTTGACCATCTTCCTCCTCTTCAATAAAGTCTATTAATCGTCTGTAAAACAAAAGACTGTGTCGTAAAGGAGCAATCTAGGTATTTAAGTTATTCTATGAATCACACATAATTAAGCTATAATTATGAAATGGCTTGTCTCCAACATTCATCCACAAATCTGATCTTTTGTTTATTCCAAGGTCAGTTGTAGTTACTCATTTATGCTACTCCAAGTTGTTAGCAGTCATTATTTCCTATCAGCCATACCCCCGCATATTTTTACCTGCCATGAAAGGTTTTTAAGACAGTACTATAAGAATATCTTAAAAGGAGATGATATACAGAAAGTGTTAGATGAAAATGCATGAGAGAGTAGTGAAGGAGAGAACTGGGAGGATAAAAGAGTGGGGGAAGTTGAAAATATTCAGATAAATTAGGGTATGGTCTCCTGTGATACCCAGTAATAAGACCTCAATATATTAAAAAATGCACGACCTCAGGTACACAGGAGCACTGACAAGATTACCAAATTAAAGAGTGTAAAACAGCTATAGGAAAAGCAAAGATCCCAAATGAAAAGAAGATTCCACTAAAGACTTTCAAGAGAACAAATGAAGGGTAAGTGAAGGAAAGACACAATTTTTTTTTTTTTTTATGAGATCCTATTATGTTCTTGGCAGAAGTAGCTAGCATTTCTACAATGTTCAACAAACACTTTCTCTCAGTCTGTGTGGCAATGGAAAATGAACAGATGCCAGGAAGATTTAAATTAATCAGGGATATAATAAAAATAAAACTGGTGGAAATCCAGGTCACACTGAAACAGCGGATCAAGAAATTAGAACATTTAAGGGTTGACAAAACAAGGGCTATATTTGATCCAAGCCAAAAGTAGGTCAAAGAGAGAATTAGCAAATTTACTTATAAACCTCTCGGGGGGGAGGGTTAAAAAGGGGAGCACAGAGTTTGCAGTGAAGCCTATATAATTTTGTCAATACTTTTAAAATGTATTAAGGCAAAAGCCAGCAAACTATTAATCTGTAATGCTGACTGCCTCAGTGAAAAAGACAAGGAAATTCTCCTGTTATCAACGAGTAACAAAGCCTAGAACACTGAGTATGAAACAAACTATAAGTACGGTATTTGCCATAGGGAGAACTTTGGGGAGTTGACAAAGAAAAGCTGTAGATATAATTGACCTGAACTTCAGGAAAGATTTCTGTAGTGATCACCAAGAGACATTCAACTAGAAAGTCAGTACTATAAATAGAATGTCAAGTTTGTGAACTACCTGAGTAGTGAAAGAACAGATTTAGATATACGACAAAACAATGGATGTTCTTGTGAGTACTTAACGCTTTGGAATAAAAGGGATTGGTGAGTGCCCCATGGATTCACATTGGAAGAATTAACAGTATCAGAGATCGTTATTCACTAATTTTGTAAAACTGAGAAGTCAATAAGAAGGATAAAGGCAATACTATTCGGATTGATTTGCAAAACCAGTGTAAGGTAATGAGGCAAAGGACATTTTTTAAGAGAGACACACGAGAAGGGAATGTATCCTCAATGTCCATATAATACATACCAGAACAAAAGGAGGGGGGGAGGAAATGAAAACTAACAACCTAATCTTCAACCCACTGCTTATCAGCAGTAATTAAGAGGAAATATTCCCATAGGAATAACTAGGATTATCTAATGTAAAAACTAAAAGAAATTATACTTCTGCTTCATCAGAATAATGGGCAAGATCAAGGGTTTCAACTGGGTGTCTGAAAATCCCACTGAGCAGGAATCACACATTTGTGCTTCTGCATATTGACTGCACCTATGAAGGTGCATCAAAGCACACTGAAATGGACTACAATTATACCATTCTACTGAGTTTCAAACTCCTTTACTTCTGCATCATGAGAGAGGGATGGAGGTAAGTGGAGGAGACAGTGAAGATACAAATACAAGGTAATAGAATTTGGAAGTGTACAGGAGGGAATGGAGGCTGCTTGGCAATCTAATGGGAAAACAGATAACTCAACTGCGACACAGAGACCCCTTGGAAAGGATACCCTGTTTTTTATGAACAACTCTCACCTCAGACCTGACAAACTCATTATGCCAAACAAATATCTTGCCTGATATTTATCCATAAAGACTAACATGTAAGGTATCTACAGAAAGCATCTAACTTTTCAAGCTTCATAATCATTGTAAGATGTACATATGGGTAATATTTAAGGAACAATGTATCTATATTGAAAGTATGTTTTATGGACTTGGAAAAAAGTAAAGATTAGTCATCGGAATGTCTCAACAACGGCCAATTTGGGCAAGAGGGAGTTACCCCACCCTGTCTGGCCAGTAATGCAATGCAAAGTTCAATTGTTTAGCCTTGTGCAATACTAAGACTTTTAATGGGAAACCAGCAGAGGCAATGAAAAACAGCCAAAACCATTTGAAGGGAAAAAAAGAAACTTTACAACAAGACAGGGTTTACCCTATCTATGAACAGAAAACAAAAGATTGTTTTGAATATAACAGGGTGAGGGGAAGGACCTCCATTCACTGAGGAAAACCCCTAGTGGTGGTGGTGTGTTTTCATTAATATTTGCATCCTGGTTTGTCTGAAATCAGCCAGCTCTGCAAAAGACCAAACTTTGGGGAGAAAATCTACTTTATTACATAGGAAAGTAATCATTGATAAGTGTAGACCCAAGTTTGCGTTTTATGTTTTGTTAGTGTTGTAATCACTTGTTTCTACCACTCTCTTTCATTTCTAGTTAAACCTTTATTCAATAAACCTTATTTTGTTTTGTTAAAAGTACTCACAAGTGCTGTGTGGTTTATAGGTTTGGTGGTCTAAAGTAAACTGGCAAAACTGGGGTACACTGGTCCGTAGGGAGCAGAAGATTTGGAATTTCTGTAAGTAGCCAGTGCTAGAGACTGGATATCACAGGGGGGAATGATGAAAGGAGATTTAGGAATAGGGGTGCACCTACTGTTAACCTGCCAGGTGAAGTTAGCACTGACATAATCCAGAGAAGAGACCTTGAGTGGCTGAAAGGCTGGGGGTACCAGGGAGCTGACACTCAACTACCACAAGAAAGACTGCCTCTCCCTAGAGGCATGGGATAACAAGGTAGTTCACAGCCCTGGGTACCCTGAGAACCGTCACACCAACAATGGACTAGGAGTAATGCAGGGATCACTTTTATGTAGGATCCTTCAGAACAGGGTCAGAATGAAAGGGTATCACCAAAAAAAGTGAGTAGAGAAGAACACCAGCACAAGAAAGAACAAAATAAAGAAGAGGAAAAGCTTGTGGAAGGAGTGGAGAGATAAGTGCACAAAAACTCTAGATACAAATACACAAACAAATCATACTGGTATAATTAAGGAGGCGATGGAAGGCAAGAAATAAACAACTGAATAGTTAAAACTTTAGGGCACTTTTCAGACAGACGTTTCATTTGGCGGCCAATCCAATTAACAGATAACTGGATCAGAAACCAAAACACAACTTCTCTCTAAACTTTAGAACCTTCTTTGCCCATTTTAAAGTGTGTCTTTGTGAGGTAGGAGGAGGACTGTAAAATAAGGAAGACCTTCCCACATCCCAAAATTAAGTTAAATTTCTTCTAATGAGGTCAGATTTGCAGTTCTCTTCCTCCTGATAAAAACCAGTTTTTATAGAAATGAAGAAAGTGTACTGAAGAGATGGTGAAGAATGAAAGATAGAAACTTGAAGTTCATAATTATTTCAAAAGCTTACTTAAATGGAGTCTAAAATTTTTAATAAAGAGACTGAGGGCTTGTCTTCACTACCGGGGTAAGTCGACATAAGTTACACTATTCCAGCTACATGAATACGCTACTCCAGCGACATAGATTAGGTTGACTTACCCCAGTGTCTTCATTGCACTGCCTCGACGGGAGCCGCTCTCCGGTCAACTTACCTTACTCTTCTCCGAGAGCTGGAGTACTGGGGTCAATCAGAGAGCGCTCTCCCATTGATTTAGCGGGTCTTCACTAGACCCGGTAAATTGACTCCTGCTGCAATCGATTGCAGCAGCGTTGATCTCCCCATAGTGAAGACAAGCCCTAAGTTGTTTTCTCTTATAAAAGCAGTACTGCATTCTACGGTGCATCTCAAGTAATCAGAGTTTGAATCAGTGAATATACCTTTTACGAACTGGAGACATATGATGGAGACTTCCTCTCAAAGGGCGTTCTTCAAGAGTCCAACATTCTATCAGCTGGGGCATTCTCCAATAGCTGAAACCTGAAGTTCCTAAGACAAGATACTTAACAACATCTGAGGGAACATACTCAATGCATGTGTATATATGTAAAAGTTAAGAATTATTATTATATTCAAGACCTCTGCTTTAGAATTATGACTGACAGGTATCTGTGCATCAATACTATGTGTCTTTTAGGCGTTCCACCCTTATGTTGGCCAGCCTATCGCACCTTTGAGATAGTAGCTCGTAGGATGTGAAGCTCAATACTCCTTGAAATTCATCTCCATTCAACATTCCCAGTTTAAGGAACACCTGAAAACGTGTTTTTCAAAAAATGACTAAGGTTGCTCTCTTACCTCATGCCATTACTGAGTTATTGAAAACATTCAGAAATGTAATTTTTGTTGTCATTTGGTGAAGAACAAAGCACTTGGGATTTCTTATACTTTCCTACAGAGGTATAACTACTAAAATGGAAGAAAAGAATTAATACTGTACCTTTCCCTTCCCAGACATCAAAAGCATCCATCATCTTTTTCAGTTCACTCACTGAATAATAACTCCAGATGTATTGGACATTACTTCCAGCCTCTCTAGAAATATTTTAAAAGTAAAAATTATGTATTAATCTAGTTAATACTTTTTAGACAACATATGTTGTACGAAACCCTCAAAACAATATTTCACTCCCTTCCTTTACCCACAAAGAATCAAGGATTTCTTCGTAGGCTTTTTGCAAAGCGGGTATGAAAATGTTATACTTTAACATCCTTTTCATTTCTATAAATCAGTACCCCTCTGATCCACCTGTCTTCTGCAAAAAATACCCACTGCTGAAAATGGGCATCAGCCATGCATGCTGCTGAACTGATGCTGAACATGTTTTTTGTGCAATGGCTGACGTGGACAAATGGTTTATCAGTTTCAGAAACCTGAGCTGAACAAAATTTGTCCTTGCTTATACTTGTAGCTGAAAAGTGTCCAACTCCAGCTTAACTGCACCTGCTGCGGACATGAATTGTCAGCAATTGGTATTTATTGTATAGACATGCCTAATGACTTCTGCCTCCAACGTTTTCTGAAGGGAATTGATTGACAGTTAGGACTACTTTCCCCAACCTTTTTTTTTTTCCAGTATTTTTTTTACAATATGATCAGGTTTTGTTCCCACATTTACTACTTTGTTGTTGGTTTTTTTGCCTTTGTCTCATCCTGTGGCTGTTTCACAAAAGAAAAGTTACAGAATTCATGACTTAGGCCTGATCCTGCAACTCTCAATGACATGAGTAATTACTATTTAGAGTGACAACCTGGTGGGGAACAGACAGTTAATTCCATACATGCCCAAGTATTTTGGAAAAGTTAAACTTATTCCAACAAAAAAATTAGGAAAACCTGTATTTTACAAGAATTAAATTATCTGTATGAAATTTTACCTTCAGCTTTTTCTACAGTATATTTAAATCTATGCTTTACATATCTGACAAACCTAAAACCTTCATTTTAAGCAAAAAAATCAAAATATGTGAGGTGTTACAAAACACACGCCCCTTGGGTGTACCATGAGGTACAAGGTTAAAAGCAGAGTGCTTCCAGCCACCCAAAAATATGTAGATGTACTAGTAACTAGCATTATTATTCTTAAAATGCACTACGGTTGTGGTATTGAAGAACATGATTATAGAATTGTAGGACTGGAAGGAACTTCAAGAGGTCTTCTACTCCAGTCCCTTGGTCTAATACTTAGTTCTGCCTTGAGTGAAATCTTGACAGGTGATTGTCTAACCTGCTCTTAAAAACCTCCAGTGATGGAGATTCCACAACGGATTCTATGTCCTTTGATAAGTCTGGGCATAAATTAGGCAGTTTCCTTTTGCCTTCATTTCTTCATTCCCCTGTTGTCTATCTCTTCCTCCTGTCTTGTCAGATAAGATTTTAAAATGTGACTCCATTAGTAACTAACAAACGTTGCATTTGTTTTCTGATCTGAGTAAGGATTAATATATACAATTTTTCACCACTATTTAATGCAAGTATCTGCCTAAATGAAAATGTAATTTTAAAAGGGAAAGATGTTTTTAAAACAGTCCTTAAAACAAAATGAGGATTTACAGTAACTGTAAACTGGCCACCTTTTGTGGGCTCTCTCTAATTATTGTACTCCCTGCTTAATTTTAGATCTTTACTTTACTAATTTCCAGTAGTAACAACAATGTATTAACTAGATGCTTTCCAAACAGAAAAGAAGGTAGGATCCCACCCTGAGGAACTGACAATCTCATTTCAGTATGCTCTCTGATGTCCAACAATCATCTTACCTTTTGTACATATTTTTATTATTTATTCTTCCTCCCAGTTCCTTGTCAAGTACGTCAGTCCCATCAGCTTTTGTGGCAAACACACCTATAATCCTACTCTCACAGCTTGCTCCAGATGTGTTGAGATAGTGCAGAACCCAAACGGTAGGCTTGGTGCAGGCTAAACCGTAAGAATCACAGAAGTCTATCAAAGCCTGGGGGGAAAAATATAATGTAGGACTTCATGTTGTTATACTAAGAACTTTTTTTTTTAAATGACTACATTTTGTCACATTTAAGTGTATTTGGCTTTAATAATGAACTCTACTAAGTAAATCAATGGTGCAGCCACATCTAGAAGAGTGTGTGCAGTACTAGTCTTCCTACCTCAAAGAATATTGGAAATTGGAGGAAATTCAGAGAACAGCAACAAGAATGATTAGGGGCATGGAAGAAAAACTGAAAAGACTGTAATTGTTTATTTTAGATAGGCGCTGAATAAGAGGAGATATGATAAAAGTATATAAAATAATGGTCTAGAGAAAGATGATCAAGAGCTTCTGTTCATGGTGTCTAGATTCTCACATTTAAATGTGATAGGTAACTTGAGCTAATTAGCAATCAAGCATAGTAAAAAATATCTTCTAGACAAGCCCTAAAACAGTGAGTGCTGCATTGTGTTCCTTCTGTGCCTCAACAGAATAAACTAAATTCTAACTGCCCTCAGTTGCCACAGATTCATAGATTCTAAGGCCAGAAGGGACCACTGTGACCATCTAGACTGACTATATGTATAACACAGGCCATAGAACTTCCCCAAAATAATTCCTAGAACATCTTTTAGAAAAACATCCAATCCTGATTTTAAAAATGTCCATGATAGAGAATCCACCATGACCCTTGGTAAACTGTTCCAATGCCTAATTGCTCTCACCATTAAAAACATATGTCTTCTTTCCAGGCTGAATTTGTCTAGGTTCACCTTTTAGCCAGTGGATCATGTTATATCTTCCTCTGCTAGATTGAAGAGCCCATTATTAAATATTTGTTACCCATGTAGGTACTTATAGATTGTAATCAAGTCACCCCTTAACCATCTCTTTGTTAAACTACATAGATTGAGCTCCTTGAGTCTATCATTATTAGACATGTTTCTAATCCTTTGATTATTCTTGTGGCTTTTCTCTGAATCCTCTCTGATCAACATCCTTCTTGAACTGTGGGCAACAGAACTGGACAGTGTTCCAGCAGCACATACCAGTGCCAAATACAGAGGTAAAATAACCTCTTTACTCCTGATATGTCCCTGTTCATGCATCCCTGAACTGCATTATCTAATTAGAGTTTAGCAGAGTGGCACTGCAATGGCTATGTGGGATGATAGAAGAAAATTAAAATACAGTTTGTCTTTCAGATCTCGGGAAAAGTTTTCAAGACTGACAAAAGAAACATCTTGTAAAGTGATCAAATTAAATCTGAAGTCACTGAAACACAAACATGGAACTTCACAATGCCAATTTTACAAAGTCACTTTTCACAGAAGACCTGCATTTGAAACTGAAGGTCAAATTTAGAGTACTGCTTTACAGAAAATGTTGACAATTAATTTACAAAAATACAAACCCATGAAAATAGAGGGTGCAGAATGAAGAGAAATGCTGGTGTATCCTTAATTACCATGACTCTATTAGCAATTCTAATAAGTAGCAAGTGATTTCTTCCTCTAAAACTCTGAGTTGATTGATGACATATACAGGTTATTCAAATATTATTTGGTACCAACTGAACAATATGAATTATGGAATACTTTTAGAAACATAAGAAAATGCCAAGACCTTTTTAAGTTCTATATTTGACCTTAAAGAATATGTCTCAATTTCATTGGCTAAGTGGTCAGACAGACTGTAAGGATAAGGGATGCCAAAGTAATCTGCCTCTTCCTGCAATGCAATTCGCGTTTGTTCATCTTTAGGAATCCGAACTTCTCCATGAAGATAATCTAAAAGGTACTGAAAGAGGTTTCCATCTCGATCAATAAGGCAAGCCCCTGAAAATAAAATAAAATATTTTAAAATACTGTTTGTAACTTAAGGCAGAATTTTTGTCATATTCTACCAAATTATCAAGTGGATCCTTCAATTAATAATTTATCAAGTGGTGTATATATAAGACTTCCTTAATAGTTATTTTAAAAGGTATCTTGCTTGGGAGTGGTATCCTTTTCCCCAGCAATATGTCATCACTTATTTTAAAACTGCTTCTTTGCTTCTCTACTGTATTTCTTAGTTTGCAGATGAACAAACTAAACTCCCAATCCTACAATCCTGGGGTGGAGTCCTATGCTAGCTGGAGTCCTAATGAGAAATCTGGAGTCAGTCTGTGCAGATCACTTTAAAGCAGTGGTCCCCAACCTTTCAGTGTGGCGGGTGCCTGACGACTAGCTGCCGAAATGCCGCCGAAAACCGGCATCATCAAGTGGCATTTCGGCGGCTGCTTGTTCGGCGGCCGCCGCGATCCCTTGTCAGTAGGCGGGCGCACATAGATGCCCCGGTGGGCGCCATGGCGCCCGCGGGCATCGCATTGGGGACCACTGCTTTAAAGGATAAGGGCCTAAATTGATTGTACCAAATATAACCTTACAAAACATGTATTCTATTTAAATTATAAAATCAAACTAACTCCAGATGCATCCGATCTTGCTCTTAGGGAGTCAATGTCAAGTTGAAATCCAGTCTGCTTCAAAGAGTTCAGTCATTTCATCTGCAGTACTGCACGTGTCCCTAAGTTTCCCTTTTTGGCTTTTACAATATTCTTATTTGTTTTTTGTAAGATCCACAGAAGCAAAAGGAGAAATTGACTGTACAGGGCCAACAATTAAACTGATTATATACAAAGTGCTGTTTTTCTCTGTCTTTCGGTTACAGTAATCTTACATGTAAAAACAGATAAAACATTTCAAACAGAAGTGAGTTTTAAGTTGACTGTGTCCCTTCATAAAAGTGAACACACAGTAATGAGTCTAATTCTGCCTCCAATCACAGCAGTGCAACCCCACTCTTTGCAGTAAGGCTGCACAGCGATGACTTAATGCAGAATTTGATTCCACTGAAAATAGTTTAAATCAGCTTTTCATATCTAACTTCATTGCTAGTTAAAAAATGCAGTCTTCTTTACTGGCAATGACGCATTCTGGAAGTTATTTTGCACCCTTAAAATCAATCCCTTTAAACAATTTTTATGGTATGAAGGCTCATTAACCATATCAGAAAATCATTCATTATCATTTAACTTTATAAAGTTTTCCATTGCATTTTTTAAATTAGTGATAACACTTAATTTACGCCAACTTTTGAATATAATATTATCGTGAACTCTTAAATTCTCAACTTCACTTTCCTATAAAGTCTAGAGAGATGTCTGCACTGCAACAAAACACTTGAGGCGGGCCCAGGTCAGTTGATTGGCTTGTGGGGCTTGAGCTGAAGGGCTATAAAATTGTAGTGTAGATATGGGGCTCAGGGTGAGGCCTGAGCTCTGAGACCCTGCAATGAGGTGAAAAAGTCCCAGAGCCTGGACTCCAACCTAAGGGTATGTCTACACTGGAAACTTCAAAGCGCTGCCATGGGAATGCTCCCGTGGCAGCGCTTTGAAGTGCGCTCCTGGTAATCCACCTCCACGAGGGGACTAGCTCTGAGTGCTCGGAGCCTGTCTACACTAGCGCTTTAAAGCCCTCAGACTTGCTGCACTCAGGGGGGTGATTTTTCACACCCAGCAAGTTGGAGCACTATAAAATGTAAGTGAAGACAAGCCCTAAGCCTGAATGACTACACTGCATTTTTATTTTGAAAAACAAGGAGGCGGCTAGTAAACGTCAATTAATCATAAAAGATTTTATCCCTAAAAACTAAACGTAATTTTTAAAGAAAAAAAAAATGTTCTCTAATTTTGTGGTGTCCTTAACTGAAGGCTAGTGGCTTGATTTTTTCAGAAGTACCTAGCACCCACAAATCCCACTAAACTAATGGAATCTGGAGGTGTTCACCACCTCTGCAATTCAGGCCACAGGATTGTATCCAAATAGCAGCTTTATAATTTATCACTATTCCATCCTCTTACAGTGTCTCTGATTCTGGAGACTTGACTCAGATTACTTGGGAAGTATTCTTGTCTATGTATTACTTTTATTTATTTTTCTATTTGTAACCAAAGCTTTCATAGGTGCCTCTCAAGATTGAAAGAATATATGATGGCAGTTTCTGCCTATTAGCTACAGTAACTAATACGGTACCTCTGTAACTTGAATACTGCGTAACATAGAAAAGTATTTAAAATGACAATTTAAACTGATTCTAAAGCCACCTGAGCAGATGTTAGATATTTACAACTTAGATTTATTTACCAGACTCATCTATTTTTAGAGGAAAACGTCCACTGAACATAGATGCTAGCATTGAATCCTTAAAGCGGCATAAAGATTTGCGTCTGGCTGTGTACACACAACCTCCCACATTAAGTCGAAGAATATCTAGCACCTCTTCCGTCTTGCCGTCTTCCATTGCATTTGCAAATTTCAATATTAATTTAGTTATGTTCTATTAAAACCTGTAATAAATTTGCAGAAATAAAAGTAGTTAATTCTAATACATGGAAAGCATATTTCATACAACACATTTAAGTAAATATTGCTGTTCAACTTGGGCATCTTAATGAAACACAATAAAACAAAGCCAAAAAATACTGTACATCTATCTTGAAAATTATCCTGAAAATTTACTAGTGCCCAAAAGCAAATCATCTGCCTTTATGCCAAAGTTAAAAAAAAATAAAAAATTGTATCTCACTAACTCAAAAAAAAAAAAAAAATACCAAACACACACACACACACAGACACAACTACTCTCCCTAGGCAAATGTGTACATAGAATTTTGCCTGGCAACTCTATAATGTGAAAGTAGTGGTGGAAGACTATGGAATAAAAATCTTAGGTATTTTTGGAAACATATTTTAAAAATGGACATTGGTGAAAATCTGCATAGTTCAAAGGACTAGTAATGGGATATGATGGCTTTTCACCTCTTCAAAAACCTGTTTTTAATTTGTGTTGCTGAATACAGGGCAGTGTTGTCAAAAAGTGGTTTCACCTATCATACTGATAATGTGAGACTTCAGTGGGGTTCCCTGTGGATGCAAGCGTCTACTGGCACTGAGTTGACTGCAGATGAGGGCCCAGTAGGATTTAGATTTTGGCATAAGCATCAGATGAGAAACTTCAATATTTGTTTTTAAAAGTATACATTTTGTATATTAATACTTCTCACTCAACCCTTCTAAGGATCTTCCAGTCAGTCACCAGTATGAACTGATTACGCCTTGCACTATCACTAGAGGAGGTAAAAGACATATTAGAATCCTTTTTATTATGGCAGCCATGACCAAAGCAGATTGGCAACCGTTCCACTGGATTCCCATATTGCTAATCTCACTGTCTGGCGAAGCAGCTGCCTCCAACAGTGGAATTTAAAAAAAAAAAAGCCACTTCACTTCCAGTCTTTGCAATGATATTTTATTCATGAACAGAGTTGCGGAGGGTCACAAGTGCTTTTTACCCTGTGACGTCTGTGCTGCTGGGCTACACACAGGGTTGCGGTGTAATTTCATATGTGACAGGCCGACAACAACCCAGCATCAGACAAAGATCGGTGAGTCCAACACCCGCCGTGGTGGGACTCTCCATCTGCCTCCACACCCCTAACGCGGCTGGGTTTACGCAAAAGCAACGGTGGGTGCCGCCCATGACCGGTGCCTACCCTCAGGCACCCCCCTCCCGCGTTCCGCCCCCACAGGGCAGTCGGGCGAAGCCCGGGATCTCCCCTCGCTTCCCGCAGCCGGGCTGCCTGCCGATCGCCGCGCTCGGCCCCGACCCGGCCCCTCCAGCGGGGCGCGGCGGCGGCGCTGCGGGGCTCCCGAGGGGAGACGCCGGCCCGGCTCCGCCGAGAGGAGGCGAAGCGCCGTGGCGAGCGCCGTATTTCACCTAACGTGCGCGCCGGGCCGGTGAAGCGCCGGAGCAAGGCCCTTCCCCCGCCCCGTGCAAGGGGGCGGGCGGGCTCTCCCCTCAGGCCCACTCAGCGTAGCCCGTGGGAGAAGCCAGGCCTCGCCCGCGCTGAGCGGCTGGGGGCGCGAACCGGCGGGCGTGAAGAGGAGTCAGTACCTGCTCCGCCGCCCCCGGGGCTGGGATAGTAACCGAGCGCAGGCCCGCCGCTGCCGCCGCCGCTGCCACAACAGGGACTGTCCGCAGCCCGCACAGCGCCACCCTGCGGCCCCGCCGCCGCCGCCCGCCGGGAGCCCAGCGGCTGCGCCTCGGAGCCGGGGCGTGGGGCCAGGGAGTGAGGAGGGACGGGGGGTGCCGCACCCCCACGCTGCACAGCAAACTGCCCCGCACCCCCCACGGGGGGACCCGCACCGCGAATCTGCCCCAGTTTTCATGGGCGTGACCCCCCCCCCCCCCCCCCCCCCCCCCCCCCCCCCCCCCCCCCCCCCCNCTAGTGTTTCAGGCTATCTGCAGACTCCAGTGCAGAGAGGTCCCTGTAGTTACACTCCGGTTATATGTTTGAGAACATAAGAACGGCCATACTGAATCAGACCAATGGTCTGTCTAGCCCCATGTCCGGTCTTCAGGCAGTGGCCAATGCCAGATGCTTCAAAGGGAATGAGCAGCACAGGGCAATGATAGTGATCCATCCCCAGTCATCTAGTCCCAGTTTCTGGCAGTGAGAGGCTTAGGGAAACCCAGAACATGGGGGTGCAGCCCTGACCATCTTGGCTAACAGCCACGGATAGACCTATCCTCCATGAATTTATCCAATTCATTTTTAAACCCACTTTTACATTTGGCCTTCACAATATCACCTGGCAAAGAGTTCCACAGGTTGACCAAGTTGTGTGAAGTACTTCCTTTTGTTTGTTTTAAACCTGCTGCCTACTATTTTTATCAAGTGAGCCCTGGTTCTTGTGGTAGGTGAAGGGGTAAATAACACTGCCTTGAGCACTTTTTCCACACTGCTCACGATTTTAATAGACCTCTGTCTTATCCCACCTTAATTATCGCTTTTCAATCTTTCCTCATATGGAAGCTGTTCCATACTCTTAATCATTTTTGTTTCCCTTCTCTCTATCTTTTCCAGTTCTAATATATATTTTTTTGCAATCGGCTGACCAGGACTGCACAGTATTCAATGTGTGAGTGTAGCATGGATTTAGAGAGTGGCATAATATTTACTGTCTTATTATCTATCCTTTTCCTATTGGTGCCTAACATTCTGTTAGCTTTTTTGACTCCTGCTGCACATTTTTTTCAGAGAACTAGCCCCAGTGGCTCCAAGATTTGTGTCTTGAGTGGTAACAGCTAATTTAGACTTCATCATTGTGTAGGTATAGTTGGGATTAGGTCTTCCAAAGTGCATTAACTTTTCATTTATCAATATTATATTTCATCTGCCATTCTTGCCATGTGAGTTACCCAACCTGACCCTGCTACATCTGTGATTAGGGTCTTTCTTGGGCAGGAAAATGAAAAGAGGACTCCTTTCTGTATGTTTGCAGGGACCAGCCACCAAGCTAGTTCTATGGTGACAGAATATGGTCCTGTGACCTTTTTGTCTATTAGATGTTTCACCAGAAATTAGATCATTCTGAGCCAGAGTTGGAGGGGCTGCAGGAAAAGTTTGGCTAGCAGTGTCGTGTATGTGCACTCCAACATATGACCAAGTGCGGCAAGGCATGTTCATACAGTTGTAGCTGGCTGTGATGTAAACTGAAGTAGGACTTGGTGTAGAGACTAGAAGGTTCTCAGGCAGGTGCTCTTTCTGATGTGGAGTCAACCAATGCCCCTATGAAAACCTGTTGTCTGCAATGGAGCAAGTGATGACTTTTCATAGTTGACTAAGAGGTCCAGCCAGGTGAATAGGTCCCAACTTGCTGATAGGGTTGCCAACTGTCTACTCACCCAAACCCCATTGCCCCGCCCCAAGGCCACACCCCTGCTCCAAGGCCCCCCTCCCTTCCTCCCTCTGTCACACACTCTCACTCACTCACTTTCACCAGGCTGGGGCAGGGGTGCAGGCTGTGCGGGTGGGGCCAAGGGGTTCAGAGTGTGGGAGGTGTTTCCAGGCTGAGCCTGGGGAAGGGGATTAGGGTGCAGCAGGGAGTGCAGGCTCTGGGAGGGAGTTTGGGTGCGGGATGCAGGGTCTGGAAGGGAGTTTGGGTGCAGGCTTTGGGCTGGGGGTAGGGGTGTAGGAGGTGACAGTGCTTACCTTGGGTGGCTCCCGAAAGCGACTGCACATCCCTCTAGCAGTGGCTTCTAGGCAGGGGGGGGACGGGACGGGGGTCTCCACATGTTGCCCCTGCCTGCAGGCTCCACCCCTGAAGTTCCCATTGGCTACAGTTGCCAGCCAATGTGAGTTGTGGAGTCTGCGCTTGAGGCGGAGGCCACGCACAGAGCCCCTGGGCCACAGGCACATGCCGGCCACTTCCGGGAGCAGCACGGGGCCAGGGTAGGCAGGAAGCCTGCCTTGGTCCCTCTGTGAAACTCAAGTACTTCCTGTGGGCTGGGTGGATGGCTGGCTATGTGGAAGTACACATGCTGCAAGTTGAGAGCCATGAACCAGTCTTGAGCCTGAAGATACTGAATGACAGAGGCAAATATAACCATCCTGAATCATATATTAGTCTCCTCAGGTCTAGGATAGGACAAGGACCACCTTTCTTCTTCAGAATAAGGAAGTACAGCAAGCAGAAGCCTCTTCCTCTATACTTCTGTGCAATCTCTTCTACTACTCTTAGATCAGTGGTTCTCAAACTTTTGTACTGGTGACCCCTTTCACACAGCAAGCCTCTGAGTGCGACCCCCCCTAATAAATATATAAAGAAGTGTTTTTAATTTAACACCATTATAAATGCTGGAGGCAAAGCGGAATGTGGGGTGGAGGCTGACAGCTCATGACCCCCCAGGTAATAACCTTGCAACCCCCTGAAAGGTCCCGACCCCCAGTTTGAGAGCCCCTGTCTTAGATGAAGTAACAAGGCTGCTTCTTTTTGTAATAAACTCTCACGAGAAAGTTCCCTGAAGAGGAATGGGGCAAGGAGGTGGGTAGGAAGTAGGGTGTGGAAGTGTATGGGATGGCCATGGGTGGCTATAGCCAACACCCATTTGACCAAAGTGCTATGAGACCAAGCCCAGTGCAGTGGGACAAGGCAGCTCTCTAAGGTAGTTGCTGGTTCCTGATCAGTTCTGATGTGGCTCCTGACATTACTGTCAAATTTGCTATCTGGCTGATAGGGTAGGATGTATGATGGAAGAAGCAGATAACGGGTGTCTTTTTACAACCATGTTAGTTTTTATTGCTGATAGTGACAAGCAGACTAACTCCAAACAGTCCCTGTTCAGAGAAAGAAGGTGACTGGGATCCATGAAAGACTGCTGCTTGTTGTCCCCTGAGTAGTTGCACAAACCAAATAGGTGGAATGAATGCAAAATCCCTCCATCCCTCTTTTGCTTCAGCCTCAGCTGTCCTCAGGTTTTGTGAGCCCGTGCAGAGCTAGTTCATGCAGGAATGTAAAAGGATTAGGGCCTATTTTATAGAGCCCTCCTCCTACCAGGTCCAATTTTGCTCTTGCTGAGTCAGCTCACTCCCTGGGTTAATTCTGTCTGAGCTCGCTCAAGGAATCCAGGGAAGCAGTTTCCAGCAGTTGTTTTATTTAAGCCTTCTTAACAAACAAAATTAATACCTTGCAGACTCTTCCCTCAGAAGTCTGTGCAGGTTGAGTAGTCCCTTCCCCAAGTCTGTCCCTCATTCCAATAACTCCAATAACCAAAATTTCCTGGCTCTTACCTCAGAGTCTCAAGAATAAAGGACTCCACATGTTCTGTCGCCATTCTGTCCATTTGGCTTCCAGAACAATTCTTTTCTGTAGTAGCTCCAGTAGCAATCCATTGGGAGTACTGCCCCTCCCTGGTCCTTCAGCTTTCTGGAGCATGTCAGAGTCTCTCCCTCCATTTCCTGCTGCCCTCTTTAAATTCTAATTAAATTCTAGCTGTTTCTCAGGTGCAATAGATGGAGCTAATCAGTCAGCTGCAGGCATCTGACCCCAGAGGAATGGTATTCCTTATACCTTCACAAGGAGTAAGGGTCTAGTACATATATATTCCACAATTATGCACACATTTTACAAAAGCTCTTTACACAATTTGCTCAAATCATTAAATAGTTAAAGTTATTTCTTATAGGATTTTCCACTTAAATATCTCAGACTCTGTCATAATTTGCAAACTCTTTTAAATTTTCAAAAGAAATAAATATAAATCTCTAAAAACAGTACTGAAATAGTCATTGCTTGTCTTCCTGTCAGTATCCCAGTGTAGGTATTGTGATATACCAGAGACATGTATGAGCACCCTAGAAGACTTCCAAACCAAAATACCTCAATGTTCATAAATGTACCAGGTCAGTGAGATTATGCAATTCATTAAGAATTCTGACTACAGTACCACATGTGTACCTTAAGGAGAGTTATGATGGCTTTTTAACCTTGTAAGAATTCAAAAATCAAAAGAGCATGGAATTGGAAGCCGATATCTCCTGGGTTCTTATCCCCTCTGCCATTGGCTTAATATGTGGACTTGAACATGTCACAACATCTCTGTGATGCCATTTACCCATCTGTAAAATAATGTTAATGATACTTACCTGTGTTACCAATTCCAAGGGCAGCTCTGAGCATTGATTGGTTTGAAGAGTGTTTAGAATAATTAAAACACCAAATAATGCTAATATTAGAGTGTAACAAACTTTTCTTAGATCTAGACAATGATATTCAGCATAGCCTCTAATAAAAAAAAAGTCTCAAGGTTTACATGAACCCTCCAGTAACCAAGGGTTCAGATAAACTAAATGATGTTTCTGAAACCTGCTAAAGTGGGGAGGGACATCTATCTGTTTGACTGCAGAAACAGCTAGAGTGGGGAGGGACAACAATGCTTTTGGGTAAGTGTTGTTTGGATAATTGTGATTGTGCTGAGAAATAAGACACAAAGTATGTTGGGGAAAATTCACCAACAGAGGGCATGCAAGCTTGTTTTTTTCATAGCTGTATGTAAATAAAGGGATAGCCCTACCCCCCTCAAATGGGTGGGATTAGGATCATATAGTAAATCCTCTAAACATGAGTTTGTTGGAATCCTATATAATATGACAAATGATGTTATTTGTCTGTTGTTGAAGACATTGGTGGTAAAATACTGAGTTTGCATCCATGCATCGTCTCCTTCACTCTTGTGGTGCTGTAGAAGAGTGTAGATCAGTGACCTCTATGACCCATTTGGCATATCTTTTTTTTCCAAATCAACAGTTAAAGGTGTAAGTGGATTTTCATTAAAATAGCTTATTAATCTGTGTGAGTATTTAAAATCCATATTTGAATTTAGCTGAGCTCTCAGGTGTTCAGATGGTCCCCTATTCTGCACTTAGTATTAAATTATAACAAGTAGGTGTTAATTAAATATTTCTGTTCAAGGTTTCAGACTGCAGTGTGAAGATAATGTGGTTTTTTTACTAAACAGGCTGTAGACACAGAACGGCTTTCCTGGGATCCAGTGGGTCATCCCCTCATGCACCTGACTGGTGTTAAACACGTCACTGGTGAAACTATACTGTGATGACATCCGTGTTGTGGATGAAGAGCTCTTCTTGGCTATAGTAACCAATTTGAGACTCCATGCAAAGATCATGTAGATGCATAAATAAAAGTTAATACAAAAAAGGGTTGTAATATAAAAGGTCAAATCCCAAAATCCCTATGAAGGCAAAATTCTTATTGATTTCAGTGGGAATTTTGCTTGTGCAGAAAGCGCACGATCATTCTCAAAGTCACTTAACATAAGTCTCAGGAGTTTTCGGTGGACTTTAGTTATGATTCCCATATACAAACATAGTTAAGATTTGGGGAAAAAACCCTTACAAGAAGGTTGTTAGCAAGAAGCAAACATTAAAAAGCCAGAAAATTCAAGGTTATGATTAAAAGTGCAAGAAATGAAAACACTTAAGTGTAAGACATATTATACTTAAGCTACTTTAATTCTGCCCCCTTGACAATTTCAACCTTCCTTTGTTCCTTTCCAAGCAACATGTAGGTTTTTTACTAGGTGAATCCACTAACCTATCTTATTGTTGTTTTTTTATGTCTCTCTTTTTGGGGGGTGGGGGGTAGGGAAAGGATTTGCTATGAAGTGGTAAAATACTTAGACTTTTTGGACTCTTGGTCAAATTTTTAAGGTATCATAAATAAGGAACACTTTAACCAACTTATCTCAACTATTGTGTAAGAATTTACCTCCTCTATGGTTTTGATGCTGATTGTCCTCTATTTGAGAATTTTGGGGGGCATGGCCAAAAATAAGGCATATTATAGGAACTATCTAGGAGCCACTGCATATTCAGAATAAAACTGAGCTACAGTAACAAGCACTTGCCTATAAACTATTTTTAGTATGTACACAAAGCATTTAGTATTTTTCCCTAGTCAAAATGAAGGATCTTTTCATTCTTATAAACCCCTAGGGTGAAATTGAAGGGCCATTATTGAACCCCCTGGGCAGTACTCACTCCCACTGTAGTGGATTAGACCATGTATTTGCCCTGTTAAGGGCTGTTAGACTATGCATGTGTCTCAGTAGTTTTGAATGGACCATTCATCCAAATGAATAGGAAATCCAGGATTTCAAGGGTGTTTGGCTATAGAGGAGGTGCCCACAGGACATGCCTATTACCTGTATATGCTTGGGACATTATATCCACTTGCATTTGATGTATTAATGCAAACAAACTTTGAAATAATTACTTGTGTAATTTTTTGACAATTGTTAAAATTCAGTTTACTGGTATTTTACATTTGTGTTAATATAAAAGATGTCAGAGTCCTGGCTGAGTTCCCTCTTGTGGCACAGGCAACTGTGTTTGGACCCACATGCTGGATCTGTGTGTTTCTAGGTTCCCTTGGGTCTGGACAGGCTTCAGTCACAGTCTGACCTCTCAGGCACGCTTCCTGGGCACAGACTCACTATCTGGTGCCACTTCTAGGGAATGGATCCCTATGGTTCAGCTCCCAAGATACTCCAGTGGCTCAAGCACACTTTCCCCAGAGTAACACCCTTGTGGGTACCCTGGTTTTTAGTTTAACCCTTTGGGGTCATATGACAGTTGAAGCAAATCAAACACAGACTTTGTAGAATTTCTAAACCAATCATCACTCGTTTACTTATAGACAAAGTACAGGAAATACACAGATCTAGGCAAAATAAGAAACATGTACACAATTCCCACCTTCAGAGTCCTCGCCACTCTTGAGCATTCTTTGAGTTTTGGTCACTGCCTTTGGTGCATCTTGTGGACCCCACTTCCTGTCCTCATCCTCTCTTCCTGCTCATGGAGTCTCCTCTGATTCCTGCAACAAGCATCCCTCAGTCTGGCCAGGTCAAGCAGTCAAAAGGTTCCCCTCACTCATGACATCATCCTTTGTGTTCCCTGAATCTTCCAGAGTCTGGGTTTTTGTTGTTGTTCGTTTTGTTTTGTTTTGAAAGCCAGTTCCAACACTTTGTTTCTTTTTTCCTTCTCTTCTGCTGGGTATTTTTCACTGCTCCAACCATTCCACCTGCAGACAACCTGGGTAGAACTGGTTTTCCCCTAGGCAGCATCATTCCATTGTTCAAATGTGCTGTCATTTGAATGGAAGGCTATTCAGGTTAATGACCTGGGCTGGGAGATATGTGACTCCAGCCCTGGCAGCAACTGGCTGACTTGTTATATACTGAAACATACAGTGATACAACACTTTCATAAAATCAGCCAGAATTCATAAGTTTCACATAGACATACAGTATTTCCAAAACTGTCACAGAAGTCTTACCAAAAAACTTTGTTTCCTCCATCAGAGGCCATGTTACAAATATGGACTGGGATAAAGGGGAAGATCGACCATTTGAATATTTTGTTTATGGAACTGCTTTCTCTGAGGTTGAAATTGACTATCTTACAGGAGATCATAAGGTAATGGTAATACTACTTTGCATTTCTATAACACCTTCCATCTAAGGATCTTTTACCAGAACTAATAATGATTTAAGCCTCTGTTGTGAGGCAGACTGGGGCCCGGATGCAGGGGGTGGAATTCGGGGAAGGGGGTCTGGATGCAGGTAGGGTGGGGCTCAGTGGGAGGAGGGCGTCCAGGTTCAGAGGGGCTATGGATGCACAGGCGGTGGATGGGGGAGCAGCTCCTCATACAGTGATCCTTCCCGCCCATGGCTGAGAAGCAATGGGGGCAGGAAGCGGGAGGGGGTGTGGAGCCTCCTGAAGCCAGGGGGAGGTTTCTGGGGGTGGGTCTGACCAGCTTCAGCCGCTCCTTGCAGGGGAAGTGGAAGTCCTGTCCTGCCTCACCCCAGCTGGGACTAGCAGCTAAGCCCGGCACAGGATAGGAGCCACTGCAGGGCATCCCCAGACCTGCCCCCCTCCTCAGTGATTTACCTCTCTGCTGGCTGCTCCAGGCACCCGAAACGATGTGCCGCACTGCTGGGGAGGGACGTGTGACTGCTCTTGTGGCTTCCCTTTGCTTCCCCATCATTTTCTGGGGAGAAGCAAAGAAATCTGCAGGGGCCATGAATTCTGTACATGCACAGTGGCCCAGAATTCCCCCAGGAGTACTGCCTGTGCAGATCAAGTTGTCGGATTGGGACCATAGTCTCCAAACTCTTTAAGAAAGCATCTTACCTTTGGTTCAAACAAAGATGACTATTCCATTTTAAATATTTTCTCTATGTCTGATTATAGATAATAAAAACTACAGTTAGATCTGGAGCAGGGGTAGTCAATAGGTGGACCACAGGCCAAATCCAGACTGTAAGATGCTTTTGAATGGACCCCAAAATCTTTTTATTTACTTAATATCATTATTGTTATTATTATTCTCTGTAGTCTGGACCTTGGCTATACCTTGATGAAGAAATTTGGACATTGACAAGAAATAATCGACTACCTTTGGTCTGGAGAATAAATTCACAAAGATTTTTGAGCTGGTGCTGAACAGGGGAGAATGTACATACACCTCTACCCCGATATAATGCGACCCGACATAATAACACGAATTCGGATATAACGCGGTAAAGCAGTGCTCCGGGGGGGCGGGGCTGCGCACTCCGGCGGATCAAAGCAAGTTCGATTTAACGCGGTTTAAGATTTTTTGGCTCCCGAGGACAGCGTTATATCGGGGTAGAGGTGTAGTTATATTCAGCCAATACAATTTACAGCAAAAAATTCAGAAGATTATGAAGCAAGAATACTACTTTTCAGTATAATATTGCACTAGTACTACAAAACATACACACATACAAAAATTAATGAATATTTTCTTTACCTACATGTCAGTATATTGCTGCAGTCATGTTTTCATTCATCTATTGATTAGACCATTCTCTTGGACTTTCAGTAAATTTAAACAATACTTGTTTAATATTTATTTGTCCGTGTGATCCATAAAGCATGTACTATGTATGATGTATTAAAGTGTTTTGCACTTGCCATATTGTTCTTTCCTAACCTATCTGGTGAATGAAAATATCAGTTTGATTTAAGATAAAAGTAACTGCTGTTTCCAGCGCCACAACATAATTTACTGTGCCTAAAACTATTTGTAACCATTTGTTGTGGATATTTATGGCTGTGGTTATTGTTGTGGATATTTTACATAGTTAAATATTATAATACAATAACACTTAATCTAAATAGTTTGTATTTTTATTTCCAAAGTACCTTCAATCCTTCATGTCTCCCGCCCCACTCAAAAAAAACAAACCAAAACCCCCAAACACATTTTGTTATCCTTCTATAATGAATTCCAAAGTACTTAATCTACTGTTTTCAGTTGCATATTTCTAATCTACAGCAATAAGACTGCTGTTCTAGCTTTCAGTGTTGCAGTATTAAAGGAATCAAATACAGTAAAGGAAGTGTTTTTGAATTATTGTAATTTGTTTTGCAACTTCTTCTGCTCTATAGTTGTCCTGCAGTTTTTTTCACTGAACTATTATATTTGTAATTATGACAAAAAAAGTAAATGAAAAAATACGTGAAGATGTGTAGTCACTGGCTGTCTGTACTGGTCACCTCTCAATTATATAGCATCTCTCATCAGTGCAACTGCTAGGCATGAGGGAGACAGCAGCTGCTTCCTCTGGGATGGTGGTTTTCAACCTCTGGTCCACCGACCCCTGGGGGGCACTAGAGACTGTGTCTAAGATTTCCAAGGGGATCCACACCTCCACTTGAAAATTGTAGGGGTCTGCAAATGATAAAAAGTTGAAAACCACTGCTCTAGGAGAAACAGGCTCCCCCTACCTGTGCCTTCAAAATCATCTTTCTAGCTACTGCTTCTTAGACATACAGTAAACCAAATTCCATATGCCTTTATTAAAGGCAGTGTTTTCTGTAGTATGGATAATTCTGTATGTACTTTACGTATGGCCGTGTCCTGTTCTATTTCCAAACCTCCTGTGCCTCTTACTCTGTGCTTCCATTGGCACCTAAACACTTAGCCCCAAATCCCGTATGTTCTCTTTACATCTTGTATTTAATTACACCTTAGCTAGATGGCTAGATTTTGAATGGGGGAAGGGAAGCACTGGCATTTACATTTAAAAGGGCAGTGAACGCGAGTGTAATCACCTATTTGGCCGTTTTCAGCCATGCCATCAGTGCGCGTGGTTGTATTATTTGCAAAGACCTGTATTTTGTCTAGTGCTTTAAAGAGTGAGGGAGGCGCTGACACAGCGGTGGGTGACGGTCACTGACTGAGTAGCAGATTTGGCAGCAAACCCCGTCAGAGACCAGTGCCCCGGGCTGACCTCTTATGGGGGCAGGTGAGTCACCTGCGTGCCCAGAGGAGGCTGCAGCGCCGAGCAGGGCAACCGCCTACCCGGCTCAGGGGCAGGCCCTCCCCAGGATCCCCGCGCAAGCTACTTCCCGCTATACGTCTTAGCAAGCCACGCCTCCTGCCCTGCCCGCGCGCTCCCACTGGAGTTCCGCCCCGCCCCCACCAAGGTCAGACCTCCGCCTCGCCTCGAGCCGCGTGCTTCCCCTGTCCCCTCGCCCTGTTTGCTGGGTCTCGGGCGCGCGGTGCCGTGAGGCGGTTGCGCGCGCCCAACGGAGCTGCAGTTTAACGGCCGTTGTGTGAGGGGTCGCGCAGCTGTCGTCTGCTCCGGTCGGCCGGGCGGGGGAAGCAGGTGATGGGGCTACGGACTCATGTCCGGCCTTTCGGCCAGCCCCAAGCAGTCTGGGGTGCGGTGATGGAAGGACGTTACTTCGTGGAGAGAGGAGCGACTTGGGTCGCCCCCTGGCCAAGGGCTTTGCCGTGCGAGGCAGGCAGGCCCGCCAGCCTGGCCAAGGGCTGGTATTTGGCGTGAGCTGGGCCGATTTCCGCCTCCCCCCCGTTCCTCTCCGGAGTGAGGGGTGTTGGGGCGCCTCACACCTCTGGCCCACCTGCGGGCGGCCTTTTGCTACGTAGGGTTCCCGCCGCCGCACACGGCTTTTCTCTGACACTGCGCTGACCGCCCGCTGCACCGACTCCCCCTGCTCTTAAGCACGTTTCGCCGCCGGCTCTGCCCCCCCTGAGCGGGGCTTTGGCCTGCCTGATGGCCCCACCCTGGCACTAGCGCACTTGGCGGAGGGTGATGGGCGCAAGCCAAGCCCGGGGAGGCTGGAAAGCAGGGCACTGACTCTGCCCCGGGCTGAGTAGGGTAGTGGTGGGCAGGGCCGGCTCCAGGCACCAGCGAAGGAAGCAGGTGGAATGGGGCAGCACGTCTGGGTCCTGGGCAGCAATTCTGCAGCGGGTCTGTCAGTCCCTCTCTTCCTCTTAGAGCTGCCACCGAAGTGCCGCCGGAGAGGGAGCAAAGGACCCGCTGCCGAAGATTGAAGCGGCACGATTGAGCTGCGGCTGAAATGGCTTTATTTATTTATTTATTTATTTTATTTATTTTTCGCTTTGCTGCTTGGGGCGGCAAAAAAGCTGGAGCCGGCCCTGGTGGGTCATTCCAATGGGCAGCGGGGACTGTGGAGCTACCCACAGTGCACCACTCCGTGAGTCGATGCTAGCTGAAGCGCCGGGCAGAATGGGGCAAGCTGGGGCCGGAGCAGAGCTGTGGCTGGGGGATAGGCCTGGATGCTAAGTGGGTGGGCCCCTGTTCTGGATCTTTTAAGATGATTCCATTGATAAATGTCCTCCAAATGGATGAACCTCAAAGCTGTCCATGACATTTCCCCTCAAGTCCAATTCCAGTTCTTCAGCACTGTCAGGGTTGTGTTAAACTTTAGTCATAAAGTTGAATTGGGAGCCATTTTAGGTCTCTTAGTTCAGGTTTTTTTTTAAATTTAGCTTAAAAGATTACATGAGCCTACCTACATGCTAACAGCAACCAGTGGGTTTATGAAGGAATTGAAGAAGACTACTAGCTTTGATTGATTTTTTGTATTTAAATTGTATAATATTCATTTTAAAAATATCCCATTAAAATAGTTGGAAAATTCTTTTTATTTCACCTGTCTCCCCACTTTTTTGTGTGTGGTGAAGTTCCAGTGTGCATCTTTGTCAATTGGTACATGGAGACTGTATCCATAAAACCCAAATGACCAATCAGAACATGACAGGACACTAATCCAAACTAAATGTGTCCCAAGTTCCCAACTCTTTTAATTTGAGCAAAGTCTTGTAGTCTTTGATGTTTTTCATAAAACCCTGTTTCTGAAGTTGTGTGACTGTGAGCATTCATTTAAAAAAAATAGATTTTTAGCCCATGTGGTTACAGAGTTAAGCCTGAAAATGTGACTGAACTGCCCTTTAAAGGCTCAGAAATCAACAGGGTAAATAAAAAACCTGAAATATATTTTGAAATCTCATAATTTTTAAGCCAATCTCATCATTTTTGGAACCCTGACATGATTTTTGAATACTTCAGGTTGGAAATACTGTAAACTCCAATGCTATTAAGGTGAAGGCAGAGTTTTGTGAAGCTGGTTTAACAGAACAGCAGTTGATTGATTACATTCTGAATCCTCAGCAGAGAAGTGGGCTAGAATATATTATCTTTTTAAATGTAAATTTGGGTTAATCAGAAAATAAAGGGAAGCTAACAAGATCCAAAAACTGATACATTCAGTTTTCATGTTTGTTAAATACTTTGCTACTCTTAAACCATTAGGGACAACTGAGTTAACTTGGCATTTTTAAGGGTATGTCTACACCACGAAATTAGGTTGATTTTATAAAAGTCGATCTTCAGAAAGCGATTTTATACAGTCGATCATGTATGTCCCCACTAAGCTCAGTAGGTCAGTGGAGTGCATCCTCAATACCATGTCTAGCATCGACTCACGGAGTGGTGCACGGTGGGTAGCTCCACAGTCCCCGCTGCCCATTGGAATTCTGGGTTAAGCTCCCAATGCCTGATGGGGCACAAACATTGTCACGGGTGGTTTTGGGTACATGTCGTCAGTCTCCCCTCTCTCCCTCCCTCCCTCCTTGAAAGCAACGGCAAACAATCGTTTCGTGCATTTTTTCCTGGGTTACCCGTGCAGATGCCATAGCACAGCAAGCATGGAGCCTACTCATCTCACCGCTGCTGTTGTGAGCATTGTAAACACCTCATACATTATCCTGCAGTATGTGCAGGATCTGGCTAGGAGATGCCAGCACGAGGACGATTGTGAGGAGGACATGGACACAGATGTTCCTGAAAGTACGGGATGTGGCAATTGGGACATCATGGCGGCAGTGGGGCAGGTTGATACAATGGAACGCCAATTCTGGGCCTGGCAAACAAGCACAGACTGGTGGGACCGCATAGTGTTGCAGGTATGGGATGATTCCCAGTGGCTGCAAAACTTTGCGAAAGGCCACTTTCATGGAACTCTGTGAGTTACTTTCCCCCGCCCTGAAGCGCAGTAATACCAAGATGAGACCTGCCCTGACAGTTGAGAAGTGAGTGGCAATAGCCCTGTGGAAGCTTGCAATGCCTGACTGCTACCGGTCAGTCGGGAATCAATTCGAAGTGGAAAAATCTACTGTGGGGCCTGCTGTGATCCAAGTAGCCGAGGGGGCAATCAGTAACCTTCTGCTAGCAAGGGTAGTGACTCTGGGAAATGTGCAGGTCATAGTGTATGGCTTTGGTGTGGCGATAGATGGAACGCATATCCCTATCTTGGCACTGGACCACCTTGCCAACCAGTACATGAACCGCAAGGGGTACTTTTCAATGGTGCTGCAAGCACTGGTGGATAACAAGGGACGTTTCTCCGACATCAACATGGGATGGCTGGGAAAGGTGCATGACGCTCGCATCTTTAGGAACTCCAGGCTGTTCGAACAGCTGCTAGAAGGGACTTACTTCCCAGACTAGTAAATTACTGTTGGGGATGTTGAAATGCCAATAGTTAGCCTTGGGGACCCAGCCTATCCCTTGCTCCCATGGCTCATGAAGCCATACACAGGCAGCCTGGACAGTAGTAAGGAGCAGTTCAACTATAGGCTGAGCAAGTGCAGAATGGTGGTAGAATGTGCCTTTGGACGTTTAAAAGCTTGCTGGTGCTGTTTGCTGACTAGGTTAGACCTCAGCGCAACCAGTATTCCCATTGTTATTGCTGCTTGCTGTGTGCTCCATAATATCTGTGAGAGTAAGGGGGAGACGTTTATGGCGGGGTGGGAGGTTGAGGCAAATTGCCTCGTGGCCAATTTTGAACAGCCAGATGCTAGGGCGATTAGAAGAGCACAGCTAGGCACGCTGCGCATCAGAAAGGCTTTGAAAACCAGTTTCATGACTGGCCAGGCTACGGTGTGACAGTTGTGTGTGTTTCTCCTTGCTGAAAAACCACCCCCTTTGTTGAATTTACTTCCCTGTAAGCCAATCACCCTCCCCCCCTTCGACCACAGCTGGCAAAGGAAATAAAGTCCCTATTATTTTGAATCCATGCATTCTTTATTAAAAAAAAAAAAAAAAGTGAGATCACTGACAAGCTAGCCCGGGTGGGGGAGGAGGGAAGGACAAGGGCACATTGCTTATTGTAGCTACACTACAAATCAAAGCTGTTTGAATGACAGCCTTCTGTTGCTTGGGCCATCCTCTGGAGTGGAATGGCTGGGTGCCCGGAGCCTCCCTCCCCCCATTCTTGGGCCTCTGGGTGAGGAGGATATGGAACTTGGCGAGGAGGGCAAGTGCAATGGATGCAGCAGCGGTCTGTGCTCTTGTTGCCTTTCCTGCAGCTCCACCAGATGCCTGATCATGTCCGTTTGCTCCCCCAGCATCTCCTACTGCGTGTTCTGATCACGCTCACTGAATGCTTTCCTGGCCTCTGCAACCGAATGCCTCCATGCATTCAGCTGTGCCCTATCAGTGCGGGAGGACTGCATGAGCTCTGAAAACATGTCATTGCGAGTGGTTTTTTTGCCTTCTAATCTGCGATAACCTCAGGGATGGAGATGATACAGGGAGCATAGAAACATTTGCATTTGCAGGGGGGATAAAAAGGGAGAGTCAAATTTAAGAAGATACATTTCTGAGAACAAAAGGGAGACTCTTTCACAGTGAATCAAGCAATTCACAGCAGACAGCACATGTGCTTTAGGTACAAAGTCGCATTTTGTCTTTTATATTGAGCGCCTGCCAGTATGGTGAGACATCACACACGGCTGGGCAACAGAATTCGGTTTCCAGGCAGCCATGGTAAGCCAAAGGGTACGCAGGGTTGGCTTCTTCTGCCTTCATAACGTGGGGATGGTTTCAAATTGCAGCGCCCTCCTTTCCCATAGCAAGCAATGCCGGTTGGGTTTGCCGTTTTAAAGGAGGGGGCTGCAGTTTTGGGTTGGATGTGCAGCACACCCCTCCCTCCACCGCGTGGCTATTCTCCGGGATGATCCCTTTTAGCCAAGCGCAAACAGCCCAGCATGAACGGGGTCCTTTAACTATTCCCTTAGAAAAATTCCCCTGTTTCAACCAGGTGACCACGAATGATATCACTCTCCTGACACAGAAAGATAAAGACCGAATGTTGCATGAATGCGACCAAAACCCAGGACCATTCACTGCCATGCTTTGTGCTGCAGTGATTCCAGACTACTTGCTACTGGCTTGGCATGGTAAAGTGTCCTACCGTGGAGGACGAAATAAGGCAGCCTTCCCCAGAAACCTGCAAAGGCTTTCAGAGTACCTCCAGGAGAACTTCATGGAGATGTCCCTGGAGGATTCCCGCTCCATCCCCAGACGTGTTAACAGACTTTTCCAGTAGCTGAACTGGCCACAAATGCATCCCAATTCTTCAGGGCAAATCAAACATTAAACACAATTGCTTTTAACCCCTGCAGTGTAGTTACAAATGTGCACTCACCAGAGGTGCCTTCTCTGCCTTCGGGGTCCGGGCACCTGCCTTGGGAGGATATTGGCTTCAGGGTGATGAAAAGGTCCTGGCTGCTGGGGAGAACGGATTCTCTGCTTGCCTGCTGCACATTCTCCTCCTCTTCCTCTTACTCATCCACAAAATCCTCCTCCACGTTGTGTGAGACTCCCCCCTTGCAGGTGTCTACGGACAGTGGTGGGGTACTGGTAGGGTCCCCCCCCCCCCCCCCCCNGGACTGCATGGTCACCTGTGCTGCTGAGCTCGCCACCCTGACCAAACAGGAAATGAAATTCAAAAGTTCCTGGGGCTTTTCCTGTGTACCTGGCTAGTGCATCGGAGTTGAAAGTGCTGTCCAGAGCGGTCACATTGGAGCACTCTGGGATAGCTCCCAGAGGCCAATACCGTCGAATTGCACAATGCTGTGTCTGCACTACCCCAAATTCGACCCAAGAAGGTCGATTTTAGCACTATTCCCCTCGCCGGGGAGGAGTACAGCAGTCGATTTTAAGAGTCCTTTAGGTCGACGGAACGGGGTTGGTTGTGTGGCCACTTGCTTATAAAATTGACCTAACGCAGCTAAATTTGACGTAACCTTGTAGTGTAGACCAGGGCTAAGAGCCCAGAGATCTCTGAAAACTGAGATATCTCTAGGGTTAAGAGGGACCTGTTACTTTTTATTTTTAAAAGCACAAGCATAAATGTGCCTTTATAGTGTGGATAAGAACAGAACATAAGAATGACCGTACTGGGTCTGACCAGTGGTCCATCTAGCTCAGTATCCTGTCTTCCAACAGTGACTTGTGCTAGATGCTTCAGAGAGAATGAACATAACAGGGCACTTATTGAATGATAAATTCCGTGTTGTCCAGTCCCAGCTTCTTTTGGACAGTGAGAGGCTTAGGGACACCCAGAGCATGGGGTTGCATCCCTGACTGTCTTGGCTAATAGCCATTGACGAACCTATCTGCCATGAATGTATCTAATTCATTTTTGAACCTAGTTATACTTTTGGCTTTCGCAGCATCCCCTGACAATGAGTTCCACAGTTTGATTGTGTGTTGTGTGAAAAAGTACTTGCTTATGTTTGTTTTAAACCTGCTGCCTATAATTTCATTGGATGAACACTGGTTCTTGTGTTATATGAAGGGGTAAATAACATGTCCCTTCACTTTCTCCACACCATTTGTGATTGATAGACCTCTGTCGTATCCCTCCTTAGTCATCTCTTGTTTAAGATGAACAGTCCCAGTCTTTTTAATCTCTTCTCATATGGAAGCTGTTCCATGCCCCTAATCATTTTTGTTGCTCTTCTCTGTACTTTTTCCCATTCTAATACATCTTTTTGGCGGCGGCGGGGGCAACCAGAACTGCACGCAGTATTCAATGTGTGGACGTACTATTTTGAATTCAGAGCTCAAAAGCTTGTCTCTATCACTAACAGAAGTTGATCCAATAAAAGATATCACCTCACATACCTTGTCTGTCTGATATCTGGGGACCAACATGGCTATAACAACACTGCAAGCAATCTTTATATTGTATCCTTTTGTACTTTTTTTCTTTGTGATGAACAGGGCCTTTTTGACAATGGCGAACCAAGCAACTGCTGAAACATCCTCCATTTTCTCCCTGGGTTCTATTAGAGGGCACACGAAAGAGAAGAAGGATAGAGCTTTAAAAGCTGCAAAACTGAATGCCTCTCTTGCATCTAAAATCAAAACTAAAATAATAAGTGAGTGTAATTACTTTAAAGTAAACTGTTACAGCAATTTAATCCATATACTGTGTGCACCATTGAAGTAGATGGGGCGATGAATGTGCTTAATGTTTGCTAAATTGACTAAATAAAGAAGATTATTATTAATATAATATTAAAGTTGAGAGTTGAAAGATGGTCTTGTGGCTAAAACATGTTACTTGGAATGACAATTATTGTATTCCTTACCTGGTTCTTTGTTAGACTTTCTGTCCTTGACCTTTGGCAAGTCAGCTAGGCCAAACAACCTTTTAAAAGTGCACACTAATTTCAGGTGCCTCAGTGGTAGTTGTGGTTGTTCAATATGTCTACAATCAAGATGTAGTTATCTCATATTGGGCACCAAAATTAGTGGATTTTAAAAAAATGTTGGCATTAACCTCTGTGTGCCTCATTTTTCCTCATCTGCAAAATATGATGGGGTGTAAATAAGTCATTGGGCCATATACTGAATGATGAGGATAACCAAAACTCTTTAACAACTGCATCATTCTCTGAGCAGTATCTGTCCTGTGCACTGAATGAGTCAAGAATAGCTTCATTTTACAGACTCCATAGCTAAACACATAGTTTTCGCATGTTCTTTATGAGAGACAATGCAATGAGATATGTGAATGAGACGGGTTTGTCGTGTTAGAAACTTGGGTTCTATTCCCATCACTGCTAGAATTGATCGTGCAACCTCTCAGATCTTCAAATATCTCAGCTGTAAAATGTGGGAAAATCATAAATACTTATCTGTCTCCGAAGGTAGAAGTGTGAGGCCTTGCTCAATAATGATTTTGAAGGTCACAGAATTAGTAACATAGGCACTGGAAGAAGTGCAACTAGAACTCAAGATCTTCTTGCTCCCAGCCCAGAACAACTATTGTTAGGCCAAAAAGTATTTTGATACAGGAATAGAATCAGTTTTGCCTGTGTCTTGTCTCTAGTTCTGTGTGTATAATGCAGAAAACTCAGCAGCACTTTAGAACATTAAGACAATGAAGAGCAAGTGTCCAGTCGGTTCTACCGTGCCTGTGCAAATAGTGATTTTTTTTTTTTGTGACTGGACAGATTTTCAGAATGACAGTGGAAAGCATCTCTAAGACCTAAGGAATTTTGCCTCCTTTTAAATTTTAAGTTCCTACTTGAAACCTTTGAGACACTAGAGTTGTTTAAAAAACAAATGAACAAATCCAGAAATATATTTTAACATTGGCAAAACTACCCATTATTAACCTTGTTCTTGGAAACAGCTACGCAGTTTTTGCTCAGACTTTACCCCCCCTCCCCTCCCAAAAAAGAAGAGTTCAGCTTGAGGCAGAGACCATAAATGGAATAAACTTTTAACTTGAACCTGACTGGATAGTTTTCAAAGTGATAAAGCAACTGGAAACAAAGGTTTGTAATGTGTCTTAGGCCAACTGTAAGCATTGCTACTGCTCCATCGGAACTATGAGTAATGTCATAGACTGTAGCTGAGACAGAGGCAGACTGACTGGAAGAAAGAGGGGTGAGCAAAAAGTAGAAAATTATGATTATTTTGTTTCTTTCTACAGACAACTCTTCTATTTTTAAGATATCTTTAAAACATAATAATAAAGCGTTGGCTCTGGCTTTGACTCTGGAGAAGGAAAATACTCGGAGGCTGAAGAATGAGAAGATCTTTCTACAGAAAAAAGTAGAGGAGTTACATTTTCATAATGTCGTACTTCGTCAAAAATTAAACTGTTTGGTATGCTGTAATTCCCATAATACTTAAACCTTCCGAGCAACTAAAAACAAATATCACATTTTAATGGAAACTTAAGAGAAAATTAGTTTAATTTTTTTTAACTAGAACATTTAAAAATATTTTATCTACAGTAATTATTTAAAACACACAGTTGCCAACAGGATGGGAAAAGGTGGGGCTATATATTGTGTCTCAATAGAATTCTTGTTCAGAATTCATTTTTCCTTAATAGGATCACCTCATGCTTCTGACTGATCCAAAACTCAACAACACACCTCTGTGTGGACATTTTAATCCCAGTTTTACTTTTATATTTTTCAGTAAGCAAATTAATCAAATGTAGAAATTGCTTCTTCCTTTGTCTTGATCATGAAAAGGTTACAAAATATTTTTACTGTTATTTATTATTTCTTCTTGTATAAGGGCTTAACTGTTTAAAAGAGAATTCCGTCTTTAAGTCCTCATTTATATTTGTATATACAGAATAAAACTCTCATAGAAATAGAAGCATTTATGAATAGCAACCTTTTAACAGCAATTGAAATGAGCAGTTTTTCTGAGGTAAGTGTCTTTTGTTTGAATATTTACAATGTTGTAAATAAAAGGGGGTAAGGCTATTCTGTCTGCTCCTTAGTCTTATAGTCTATACTATTTAATTTTTGACCAAGGGTAAATTTTCAAAAGCACCTAAGACCCATTGATCTTCAATGGAATGTAGGCTTCTAAGTCATGTAGGCACTTTTGAAAATTTTACCCCAAGTGTTTAGGTATTTGGGATGAAATCCTGGCCCCAGTGAAGTCAATGGGAATTTTGTAATTGATTTCAAGGAAGTCAAGATTTCACCCTTTGTATTTCAAGAAACTTGTTCTAAAGTTACTTAGCTACTTATCCTGATGAAGCCACATTGTGCAAAAGTGCTGTTGGTAAATTAACAGGTGGCAGTCTTTCTCAGAGAGCTAGTGCTATTCTAACTTCCTATGGTGTTAGAGGGAACTGTGCTGTGGGGGATTCTCATCTTTTAGATGAGACCTCTGCCTGAAAAATGAGGAATGAGTCCTGGTATGGCAGAATTCCAATTTAGGTCATACATTTTGCTTTCCTATATACGTATATAGTTTCAACACAATATTTTTTCATTTCCTGTTCTGAATTATTCAACACAATTGCTGTGCACTCTTATATAGCTTCTGCATTTCAGTGATGTGTGAAATAATTTATGTATGTGTATGTGCTTTGGGAATAAAGTAATCTGTAAATATAAAAAAAGATTTGTCTGGGCATAAAACAATTTTTTCCTTGAAATCATTGTATTCTTTTGAAGGAATGTTCTCTAGGCTGTATAAATATATATATGCATATCACATATGCAGTGGTAATAGCTATATGATAAACTGCAATATATCATCCACTTTTCATCACCTCACCTGTTCTCTGCCTAATGATTCATTTACCTTGGGACTGTGTATAATACTCCAGACCTTTGAGCAGTTTCTAACGGCTACTTCCCTTTTTTTCTTATTTTTAATAGCATATTCAGAATCCTCTTACAGTGCCAAGTGGTCAAAGCAGCTGTGTTGATCATCAGTCCAAGACTTCATATCATTCAATTAGGTAATATGGGTCTGTTTCACAAACNCATGGCAGAATTCCAATTTAGGTAATACATTTTGCTTTCCTATATACGTATATAGTTTCAACACAATATTTTTTCATTTCCTGTTCTGAATTATTCAACACAATTGCTGTGCACTCTTATATAGCTTCTGCATTTCAGTGATGTGTGAAATAATTTATGTATGTGTATGTGCTTTGGGAATAAAGTAATCTGTAAATATAAAAAAAGATTTGTCTGGGCATAAAACAATTTTTTCCTTGAAATCATTGTATTCTTTTGAAGGAATGTTCTCTAGGCTGTATAAATATATATATGCATATCACATATGCAGTGGTAATAGCTATATGATAAACTGCAATATATCATCCACTTTTCATCACCTCACCTGTTCTCTGCCTAATGATTCATTTACCTTGGGACTGTGTATAATACTCCAGACCTTTGAGCAGTTTCTAACGGCTACTTCCCTTTTTTTCTTATTTTTAATAGCATATTCAGAATCCTCTTACAGTGCCAAGTGGTCAAAGCAGCTGTGTTGATCATCAGTCCAAGACTTCATATCATTCAATTAGGTAATATGGGTCTGTTTCACAAACTGGGTGAGCATGCAAATGTGAAATTCTGCTAAAATCTGTCAGGGGCTTTTATAGACCTAGTTGCTGCATGCTGTTCTAGAATAAAGAAGAGAAATTTTTTTAAAAGGTAATCAGGAAAACTTTTGTGTCTAGTTTGGAAAAGGATTGTTTGAGACATCAAATTATTAGCAAAATATACAAATAGGCAAAACTGTTGTCTGCATAAATTTTGTCAATTCTCTCTAGCATGCAAAAGAGAGAGTGCATCAGAAAAAAATAAATTTTCCCCTAAGATATAACCAAAGCAAAAACACTCTCCACCTGAGTTCTTGTTTTCTGCTTACTTTCATATAATATTTATGTGATATATTATACATTATATTCTCCTTCATAGTAAAACTTCCTCTTTTCAGATCTGTAGGAATGCCAATGAAGGTTCCATTAATTGCAGTACATAATGCAAAACAACAAGGCAGCCTTTCATTGTGTGAAAAATCAGAAGATCTTTGTAACCTCACCTCTGTAGTATCAAATGAAATTTGCCCAGCTCAGATCAGTGTTGAATTGTTGTTAGAGTCTGAGAAAAATAAGCAAAAGTCAAATGAAATAGACAAAATGGAAACAATCTTTGACTCAAATATATTTTTCAGAGGTATGGTGTATTAATTTTTTGTAATCAATTTGTTTTTAGAAATTACTATGTTTAGTATATAAAATAAATTAATTATGGTGAGATACAGTACATATACATGATAATTAAAAGCCACCATTTCATGTCAGTGGAGACTTCTGGGGACTTCATAAGCCTTAATATTTTCTTTCATTTAATTGCAAACAAGGATGCCCATCCACAGCTATGGGTGAATCAACAATTATTTAAAGAGCAATTCTTACACAAATAACTACCCAAGAGCATAATAAAGCCCAAAATTAATATGATCAGATGGTATTTCAAAGGGGCTCAAACTGCACTTTTCAGTTGCAAACTTGGGCAAACAACTGTAGAACAGAACCTCTAAGGACTTCTGTCATATCCTCCAGCTCTCTTTCCTCAACATACTATTATCACTTCAGTCATCTCTGCATTGAGGTTTTTTAGACCATCTATTCTTCAATCTCAACCAGATGTTATCTGTGGTGTTCAATGATATTATCTGGGCTGAATGAGTGAGAAAGGAGGAAATATAAAACTGGATGTTATTTGTATGCCAAAATCATTGCACCCTGAGCCTCGAATCTCCTTGACCCTTGTAATTCTGGGAATATGCCTGGTTTTGGCACATTTTATGTATTGGTCAGTGATCTTCTGGCAATGGATGAAGATCAGCTGTCCATACTGATATTTTAAGATCTATACTAGTGGTTCTCAACCCAATCAGCACACAGATGCGGCCCATGTGATATCCTTGGGGCCATACAGGTAGTATATATATCGTATGGATGCGGCCCACATAACACATAGAGAGCTGCATATGCAGCCTACAATGGTAAATAGGTTGAGAACCACTGCGCTATACCGTTGAATAGAAGCGGTAATGATATGGAACTCTGTGGTAACCCTAACTTGAGAGCCCTTGGAGGGACAGAGCAGTTGTCCATAACTATCCATTGTGATATCTCCAAGAGAAAAAGAATAAAGTCACGCTAAAGCAGCATCATTGTTCCACTAGAATTCAAAAGTTAGTCAGTAGCACCTCCTGACTGACACTGTGGAAGGCTGTTGATAGACTCTGCGGGGGAGGGGTATACTATATATGGTACAGTATACTATGTATAAAGTATAGTACAACACTTCACCTAAAATGGGCATCTACATATTTCTGGTGCAAACTTCAGTAATCCATGCTAGTCTGAAAGCTATAACTAAGTGTGAAATGCACATTTTGGATACTTTTTTACTTTTGTTAAGTCACTGACATTCACTTGCTTTGGTTGCAGAAAATCAGCCATGTACATTACTAAGCTCCAATAGTGCCCTCATGTCTGATCTGGATAATGTGCCATCTGTGGGACAGTCTGAAGAGTTTACAAAACCACATGATAGTCCATTACCACGCTGTGGAAATGTGACTGAAAGGAAAAAACATGCAACATCTTGTAGATCAAACGCTCACGCAGGTATAGTGGATTTTAATAAAAAAGTGACCCCAAGTAATGTGTCAGATTGGAGCATTGACAAGGGCAACACCACCAATGAAATGACTGTGCAAGCAAAACCAAATGTGTTGTCTCATCCTGATTCACCACTTCACCCTAGCAATGAATTTAAGACAAATTCAAATGAGGTCCATTTTGGTAACCAGCTAAAGCCCGAGGAAACTGTTTATGATACTGAAATGGAACTGACTGCCAGTGATGTGGGTAAGATACTCACAATTACATCAAAAGCCAAAAATAAAAGTAATAGTAATGCCAAAACTGATAAAATTTCAGCAAATTTGAGAAAAGTGAGGTATTCAAACACAGGAAAAAAAGATAAAGAGAAAATTAAAAGCAATCCTAAAGGGAGTTCAGATTTTCATAGTGAAAAAAGGCACAAAAATACTGAAAAGATTATAGATTCAAACACTAGTGAATCAGACACTCCAAAGTTCCGGTTGGAGGCAGAACAGATGGCTAAAAGGAATGCTTTGGGAGAGCTGACGCTACAAAGGACCGATGAACATGATGTACAGAATTCCCAATACAACGATAAAGCTACCAGAAGGACGTATCTAGTTAATTTAGCAAGCCCAAGTAAACAACAAAAAACTGATTTACAGCAGAAAATAAACAAACAAACTCTCTCAGAAAGATTAGAAAATATGGACAAGTTACAAAACCCAGATTCTAGCTCATCTAATAGCAAGGCCCCATCAAAAGATTATTGTACTAAAAGTGTGCCATGTATAGAAAACCACATCTCCGGTGTATTGTCTTTACAGCAGGACTTAGTGGATGTAAATGAGAAACATATCAAACCAAAAAGAAACTGCAAGACTTTCCAGATCCCTTCTACAATAATCAAAACAAATGATTGTAGAGAGGAAATTGAGGAGCATTCAGCCAGTAGTTCAAAACGGCCTGGAGCAAAGGCATGCAAACCTGATTGCAAGACAAAACAACACCAGAAGAGTGAATGTCACAAAGAAGATAATTACAGTGACAGGAGAGAAACACAGACTTCTAGTCACTGTGTAGATATAAAAAAAATAGAACGAAAGAGTAATAAGGTTTCGCTGGGCAGTTCAAAGAATGTATTAGCAAAAGCTAGCCTGAAAACTAATATACAGCCAGATGATTTTACACAGTGCACACTTTCTGTAAGACAAGAGTTAAAAAATGAGGACATGTTGCACACTGAGATTGTTCATGGAAACAAACCTACAAATATTCAGCAAATTCAGGGAATTTTAGATATTAAGAGCAGTGTAACTGTAAACAAACAGTGGGCTAGATCTTCCTTAAAGAAGGTGGATGAATATAATGTTAATATGTTAAAGAAAGGGATAGACCGTATATCAAAGGCAAATAAAAAGACTTGTATTGTCATTTCTCCAGATGATCAGATTAAAAACAACGAGAGACTTATTTCTGAGACCAGGCTAGAAGAATGTGACATCAGGCAAGTTGACCAGGTGGAACAGAATATTTTAGATGACCAAAAGGTCAGAACAGGGAGAGATCCCTTCATGAACAAGTTGATCAATAAATCAGTATTAACGAATATTATGATTGAAGAACCATGCCTTTTAAAATTCTCACCTGTGACCTGTTCTAAGGATATGCTGTTTAATTCATGCAACTTTTTGCAGGAGCGTCTCCCACACGTGGAGCTCTCTGCTGTTGACTACCATAAAATTTCAGAAAACTTCCCTGTACTGAAGAACTCTGAAATCTTTGAAAAAACTAACTATGAGAAAGTATTGTGTGCTAATAGAGCAAAGAAGATGGAGACAGATTTTAAAGTGTCTTGCCAAAAACTCTCAGGAACAGGCAGTGGTAAGTATTTGAGTAGAGAGAGAGAAGGAAATTTCAACGTTTCTCAAATGCGGCCACTGTGGCCACATGCGGCCACCAGAGGCTTTTCTTGCGGCCACAGCCTCCTGGGCTGTGATGGGGGGGGGGAGGGCAAGTAGAGCCCCCTCCCCCTCTCTGTTGCTCCTGGATGCTGGGGCCAGCAGCAGGGATTGGGCCCTGACCCCTCTGGAGACACCTGGGGCACAATGCTGGAGGAGCAGGCAGCCAGTTAGTTCTCCACCTTCCCAAGGGTGGTGGGGCTCAGGCTTTGGGCTTCAGCCCTGGGGTGGCAGGGCAGCAGGCTCTGGTCATGGGGCTTCGGGTTCCAGCCCTGGGCTCTGGCTGCGCAGTGGCAGGCCGCAGGCTCCAGCCACATGTCTTCAGGCTCTATCCATGGACCCCATCCTCCGGCCGTGAGGCTTCAGGCTTTGGCCGCAGGGCTTTAGGCTCTAGCCCCCCACCCCCATCTGCCCTGGCCCCCACTGCCTCTCCCAACCCTCCATCCAGGCCTTAATTTGTCCCCAGGCTTGCCAGGGCTGAGTAAATCTGCTGTGAAAAGTGATACTTATATGTTTGTTAATATCACTTTTCACAACAGACTTACTAGCTAGCAATAAATAAATTACAATGATTTGGATGTATATATGTGCATATTTATTTAGTTTTTCTAAAGCTAAAAGTATTTTAGGAAAAAGCGTGAGAGTTGCCACCAGCAAGAGTTGGTTTCCGCATTCTGAGACTACCAAAAAATTTGTCCTGAGAACCCCTGTGATTGTGTAATGCCTTGTACAAAGGAAAGGTAACTTCTTTTAGTATTGCCTGTATAGATCGCCACTCTTAGTCATAAATTTCCAAGCACCATCAAAGCTAAGTAATGCAGGAGTAGAATTGGAAGGACTGAGAAGCACTGAGGAGTTTTTCTTCGGTTACAGTAACTAATATTCTTATTGGTTTATAATATATCCCAGAATCATGTTTAGCCCAAGCAACTTTAAGTTGTTTACAGTCTCAGAGAATCAACCTGATAGTGCCTCTACTGTCTTTGCAATGAATGTGATAGAATTACGCTGAAAGATTTGCTCTTGAATATTTAAAATGGAACAGTTCAGGAGGGTAAGCTGCCATCTGTTTCACTGCTGTATAAGGGGCAAATAACAATTTAAAGGTTTATTAGACTCTTCTTGCAAATGAACGATAGAGCCAAGAGTATTTTCCATTTACTGCTCTTACAGTTCCCATCAGTATGAAATTTCATTAAGAATACCCTAACTGCAACATGAATTCTGAGAACTTTGCAAAGAATACCTTGTTCAGAACTTCTCTGATATCTGTCTATAAGGATACTTTGAAGTGCCAGCCTATTTTTCTAATATTCTAATATTTTTCTAATATTCAGAAAAGAAGTTCAAACTTTTCAATAGTCTGGAAGGAATACTGAAATTGCTTACAATATATAGTCTCATTCAACTGTTGTACTTCTGCATTACAGAAGATAAAGAGTCATATAAAGGAACCATCTGTGCCAATATTTAAACATGCCACAATGTTTAGCTTGAAGGTCTCAGAGCATAAGTGTGCCTATATAGTTGAGGTCTACCTTGTATAGATGTGTTCAAAGGGCACCTGGCATACCTAGCAGCTCTGACTCATACATGGTGGTGGTGTTTTTTTAAATAAAAATGCACCCCTTATCAGTGTCTCTGCAGACTTTACAGTTTAAACAAATTATGTTAACCATTGTTAAACTAGTTAGACTTCATAAATCAGGAATAAACATAACATCAATACTTCCTATTTCTACTTCTCTGTTCAGTAGTCTTAGAAAACAGATGGACTTCCCCCATGCACTGAAGGTCAGCAACCTCAGTTTATGTTGAACTGATAATGACTGAATTCCTGAGTAGACAGCATAACTACCTTAGATTACATCCAGACATGAGTAGGAAGCCAGTACAGTTTTTAACGTAATAATGCAAGGTATTTTCTTTGACTAGTCCCACTCAGAAGGCAGCTCAGATTTATCTAAAACAGTTTATTTAGGCAAGACTTTCTCATGGTCACTGGACAGAACCAGCTAGATCCTGGAGCAGTATCTTTGATGCTACATAAACTTCCACCAGAACAACTGGTCCTTGATGCTACTTCAGGCAGAGCTTGCATACAATAACATAGAACACGCAGCAAAGCCCTTTTTTTTTTTTTCTTTCAAATTGTGGGTTCCACCATCAGTTCTACCACAACTTCCAGCAGCCCTGGACTGGATACAACAGATACACCAACCCAAGATGACCTAAAAGCGCAGCTGGAGGATGCCATGAAAAGTTATAAACAATATGCAGACCATCAATGATAGGAGGGATAGGCCAGAGGGTATGGCTCTAGATGAAGCACCTACACATGGACAGGCCATCCCACAAATTGGACTACCAGTTCCTTGGCCCCTACTGAGTTCACTGGCAAATTAACTCAGTCACCTTTGAACTCGACGTACCCTGTTTCCTCTGAATACACCGTTTTCATATGCAGCTCCTGAAACCCATTCCCTCACTGCTCCAAACCACTCCCCTTGCCAGTATGTGTTCAAGACCACAATGAGTATATTGTCCACAAGATACTTGATGCCAGAATCAGACAAGGCAAACTCTGGTATCTCATGGATTGGGAAGGTTACTCTTGGTTTGACCCCTGACTCCATCTCCAGCTTCAACCCTTGGCTTCACTCTTGACTCTGACTCCAGCTTTGACCCCTGGTTCTAGTTCCTGCTTCCCAATTCCAACCACTGTGCCTGACCACTCACACCCCAGTGCTTACAAACAGGAGCTATGTGAGCCCTGACATCAAACTGCAGGAAGTGATTATCAAGAAATAATTTTCACTCCTGCCCAAATCCGAGTTCTAAAGCAAGATATAAGATGTACCTATCTACATGCATTGAGTCTGAAACCACGTAGGAGGCGCAGAAGCATTTAGTGTTTCTCTCAGTTCTCCCAAGAGTTTAGAGAATCTCCACATTATTTCAACGTGGATTCCTCTATATGCTAAATCGTTTTAGGGATTTTGAGAGGAAATATGATGTATGGTAAAGATCTTTGAAACTTGGATAAGGAAATGTAAATCATTTCAGTATTTCTCCCAAATTATCAAAAGTGTTTGACCTTCTGATTCCAAATTAAAGTGGCTGTTGAAAAGATTGGACGGCATTCTGAAATGTCCTTAGTAAACTCAGAAGGCTATGGGGAAGCTCAAATGAAAAAATAATTTTCCTACCAAAGCTGCCTAATTTTTTGATACAGTACTTATGTTTCCCTATTATATGCTTTATGGCAGGAAGGGAACTGAGAAATTTCTCAAACTCTCTAGGTCTCTCCACAGTTTAAGGATATGTGACTCAATTCATCATTTCACTTTGGCCCCTTTCTGCAGCTCTGTAGGCGTGTATGAGCATTAAAGTTAGCAGGTGCTGCTTCCAGGGAATTCCCTTGGCAATAGGGAGAGTCTCCACATGGTGATTCTGTGCCATCCTTCTGCATCCCCAGGCATTTGAGGCCATGAGTGTAGCACAGCTGTACTCTGGCAATTCCCAACTGCTACAACAACCTCTTGGGGTCATAGGAAGCCAGGTCCAACTTACAGCAGCCCTGAGGCTTTTTCTAGTTTGCTAGCCCTCAACTGGCTCCAGAATATTTCTTTATCCCTATCCATCAGTCCTGTGCTGAGTGGAACTTGGATTCACTGAGAATCAGGTCCATGTGACTCCAAAGTAGGAACCGTACCCAGATAACTTTAGTTAACAAATATTAGCTTTCAGGTGTTTTTAAAAGGTTTAATCAGTGATTCAGAAATTATTTGAAATGAAAGATGGAAGCGTAACTGTATTCACAGGTAGAAAGGCCCTGCAAGATCAGACAAATACCAGTTTATACTCCCACACTTCCTTGCCTAAACTCCAGAACATTTTAGAAGAAAACTCAACAACACCAGCTAGACGGAGACGAACCACTGTTTGCTACAAAGAACCCAAAATAAGCAGGTCAGTATAAGTAAAGTATTTGTTTTTCTTTCAGCAAATTGTTATTGCATCAGTGTTACTGAAATATCCCTATCAGATATCTCTCTGGTTTATTTCTTGACATGCATGTCATATCTAAAATGATCTGGGACACTTTTATGCTGGTATAACTCACTGAAGTCAGTGTAGTTTCGCCAACATAAAACTGGAGTAATGCAGTGGAGAATCAGGCCCTATGTTTCCAACAGTTAGTAATGGGGTGTGTACACACATAGTTGTAGATACCTAACATTTGGACTTTCAGTATTCATTAAGAAAGCTAGCATTTTAAAGTATATCAAGAGTAGATTTTTTATTCCTATTGAACTTAGATTTTTTTCAAGAGTATATAGTAGTGTCTTGAGTTTAGTTTGACCCTTTAACCATCTCCAATGGTCTTTCTATGTCCAATTTTACATTTGCTGCTTTTGGAAATCTGATCTCTCAGCTAGTTCACGTTTAATTAGCTAATTTCTTCTATTGTACTACCCAAGATCATTTTGAAAGAATATCCATCTTTTATGTAAGGATTAAGGCTGCATAAGAGCAGGTCACTTTGGGTTGATTGTAACATGACTTAGATGATGCTAATAAGGCTGAAGTCCCAGTGGTTTTAACTATAGTAAAAGTGCAATGAGTCTTGGGGCATTGATGGCCAAAACATCACTACTATTTTGAAATGTAATTTATATATAAAAACAATGAAAATGTGTCTGTGTATTTACTAAATAGGATAGATGGGCACTAAATGGGCACTCTCTCTCTGATACCCATTCAAAGGACTCCATGGACTGGTCTACACTACACAGTTAGGTCGATATAAGGCAGCTTATGTCGACCTAATTATGCCATTGTCTACACTACAGCCTTCTCCCACCGATGTAAGTGCCCTACTACACCAACGTAATAACTCCACCTCCATGAGAGGCGTAAGGCTTATGTCAGTGTAGTTAGGATGATGCAGTGTCCCTGTAGACATTGTGTTCCTTACATCCGCTGTCTTGTCAATTTCACAGCAGGAGCCTTGAAATTGACAAGAAAGCCCCCACTACCCTGAAGAGCTAGGCGGCTTCAAACCTGGCTCTGGGCTGGGACCTGGGGCGAGAAGCTGGGACATCTTTGGCTGGGAGCCCGGACAAGAAGTCTGAGGGGCCCCCACCTGCTCTCTGCCAGGAGCTGGGCAGCCTTGTCAATTTTATGCCTGGGTGAGCCATGAAATTGACAAGGCTTCCCGGCTTCCGCAGGGAACAAGGAAAAGAAGCCCTGGGCGGCTTCCTCTCGCTCCTGGCAGGGAACGGGGAAGAGAAACTCCGGGTAGCTTCCCCTGCTCCCAGTGGAGAACATGGAGTGGTGGGGAGGGTGGGGACAGCTCACCAGAGCCTGTGGGGCAGCCAGGCTCCTGGCAGGGAGCTGCCTGCAGGCCAGGCTCTCAGCTCCCCCCACTGACCCTCTTAGGTCAGTGGAAGTGCTCCTGGTGAGGACATGCACCACAGACCTAAGGAGGGTAGTATGGATACGCACCACTGCAGTAATTACTGTAAGATGTAAGATGACCGAATATAGGTCGACTTACCTTTCTAGTGTAGACATACTGTGTGTCAATCATTCTGTTGCAGCAAAAGAGCCCTCACAGTGGCAATACAGGCTTGTTCCAGTTTTTCTAAAAACGAAAGTGACATCCAACCAAACAATGGGATAGAAGGGCTACAGATAAGATAAATCCAAAGAAAAACCACACATTTCACCCTTTTCATAACTTAATGCAAAACACTTTTTTAAACTTAGCCTTCCCCCAGTAAGTTGTTCACACACTCCCTCATACATGAACATAATTAAATAAAAAGAACCTCCTAAATTAAGCAAGCTATTTCTTCTACAGTGTGGGAAGCAAAAAAGAAAAATATTATTTCTACATTTAAATACTTGGAAATTGGTCAGATGCTAAGGTGATGTGTGCCATATAGATACATACACCTCTACCCCGATATAACGCTGTCCTCGGGAGCCAAAAAATCTTACCGTGTTATAGGTGAAACCGCATTATATCGAACTTGCTTTGATCCCCCGGAGCATGCAGCCCCACCCCCCTGGAGCGCTGCTTTACCGTGTTATATCCGAATCCGTGTTCTATTGGGTCGCGTTATATCGGGATAGAGATGTATGTAGTAAAGTTTTGAGGGTTATCAACTTCTAAAGTAATTTTTGTTTGTACACTGGAATTTCAGAAATGTGTGCTTTCCATAAAACCTCCGGGCAACTTCAGTACACCAAGCCCTAACTATTGTTTACCATTTTAAGAGTTGTGATATAACCTCTCATTATTTAAATAGCATTAATATTTTAATTCTTTCTTTTCTGCAGTAAATTGAGGCGTGGGGATCAGTTTACAGATGTGGAATTTTTGAATTCCCCAGTCTTCAAAGTTAAAAATAAAAGAAGTTTCAAAAGTAAACCAAGACTAATCTGAGGAAGACAAGCAAGAAGAGAACTGCCTTTAAGAATAATACACATTTTAAAATATATAATATCATTTTTTTCAAAATTGGGTAAATCTTCCTTACTGTTCTTCTGTTTAACTAAGCTTGTTCAGATTAACTAAACTTGTTCTGCTCACCTTCCAAAGTGAAGTTTTTTGTGACTGAGTTCCTGGTCTTATACTTCTTAGGCAGACTATCTCCCTGAGTAAGGCAAGTAGGATTAGAGACCCCACATTTGTGTTATGAACTTTTTCTCAATAACTTTAATCTGTTTCAAGACTGCTTACCATCTTTAAATTAAAAAAAAAGTTGGAAATTTTACTAAGAATAAAAACAAATCACTAGATTTTTTTGGGAAATCCATTATGGAGTTTTCACAATACTAAGCAGATTTTTTTCTCATTCTGAAACAGGCATCACAGACTAAATCTGGTGGAGACAGTCCCTTGCATTCTTTTTTTTAATTACAAAATTATAATCCTTTAATAAAACATAGAGAAAAACAAAATGTGATGGAGTTCCCTGACTTTTATGGATTTGTTTGAATCTTGATGAAATTTTAATGAATTGTGTTGTATTGTTTTAGATTGAATTTCCCTTTTTCTGTGACAGAAAGAGTTGTGAAAAGCATATACAAAAAATATACTCTTTCACTTGAAGATTTTCCACATGGTTTCCTCTCTCAGGGCCCCCTATAGATAGCCGCACCCACCAGGAACTCCTGCACAGGGTGGCACGGAATATGAACCTGCAGGCCAAGGAGGTGGTAGAGTCATAAGACCTCTATGGTTGATATCCTGGCACCAGAAGGACCAACTAAGGTGGTCTACTCCTCATCAAAACTATCCAGGCCAGTGCAAAGACCATTTGGCAGACCCTGGCCTCCATCCCTCCCACCGCTAAGGGTGTGGAAAGGAAATATTTCGTCCCCTCTAAGGGTATGAATACCATCTATTCACACACCCACAGCCCTGCTCATTAGTGGTGGCAGCGGTGAATGAGAAGGAGAGACAGGGACAGCAAGCCCCAGCGCCTAAGTCCAAGGATGCCAAGCGCCTGGATTTGTTCGGACTCAAAGTATATTCCACGGGGGGCTTGCAACTCAGGATTGCCAATCAGGAGGCAATCCCGAGTAGATACAACTTCAATTCCTAGAACTCAATGCTGAAGTTTAGGGAGCTGGTACCAGCAGAGTCCAGGGAGCAGTTTGGGGTGATTGTCAAGGAGGGAAAGGTAGTGGCACAGACCTCTTTACAGGCCTCACTAGATGCTGCGGATTCAGCAGCACGCACTTTGTCCTCAGGAATCGCCATGAGGTGTAGCTCATGGCTGCAGGCCTCAGGGCTTCTGCCCAAGGTTCAACAGACTACCTTTCAATGGGGTGGGTCTGTTTGCTGCATAGCCTAAAAGATTCCAGGGCTACAATGAAATCCTTGGGTATGCACACCCTAGCAACCCAACGAAAGCCCTTTAAGCCCCAACCACAGCAGCAGTAGTAGTCATATCCTCTGCAGAGGCAGGATTTCTACAGATGTAGGGGCAGTAATGGCAGGCCAAGCCTTTCCATCCTCCATCTGGACAGGGCTAGGGCCCGACTAAACCTTCGTCGGACTCAAAGTAGGCATTTTGAAGGTGTGCCCGAGGACAGAGCACCTGTCTCAGCATTGGATCCTTCCCCGTGTTTTTGAACTGTCTATCCCGCTTCCACTGTGCGTTGTCCCAAATAATATTGGACCGCTGGGTTCTCCGCATGGTAGAAGTGGGATATTCTCTCCAATTCTGCTCCGACCCTCCCTCCCATCCCCCTTCCCCGTCCCTCTTCATGGACCCTTCTCATAAGCAATTCCTTATCCAGGAGGTGCGGGTGCTCCTTGCCATAGGAGCGGTGGAGGAGGTTCCTCAGGGGCAGGGGATTCTATTCCTGCTATTTCCTAATCCCCAAAGCCAAAGGGGGTCTCAGACCCATTCTAGACCTGCAAGGACGTAACAAGTTCATGGTGAAGTTAAAGTTCTGCATGGTCTCCCTCAGTACAATTATCCCTTCTCTGGATCCAGGAGACTGGTTCGCTGCCCTTGACATGAAAGATGCGTACTTTCACATAGCGATTCGGCCTGCACACAGACACTTTCTAAGGTTTATGGTCAACCAAAAACGTTATCAGTTCACGGTCCTCCACTTAGGCCTGTTGTCAGCCCCCAAGTGTTCACCAAATGCATGTCGGTTGTAGCAGACTTCCTCCGAAGGAGGCAGGTGCAGGTATACCCATACCTCGACGACTGGCTGCTCAGGCGGCACACCAGGGAGCAGGTGGAGTCTCAGGTCCGTCTAGTCAGATCCACTTTCGAGAGACTGGGTCTCCTCCTCAACGTGAACAAGTCAGCCTTGGACTTGGTCCAGGGAAGAGCAAGTTTGCCAGAGTCCCAAGTCCAAGCCACAACTAGGATGACCAGATAACAAGTGTGAAAAATTGGGACGGGGGGATGGGCGGTAATAGGAGCCCATATAAAAAAAAAGCCCCAAATATCGGGACTGTCCCTATAAAATCGGGACATCTGGTCACCCTAGCCACGAGAGACATCATTCAAAGCCTCAGACAGTACCCGACCACTACACAAGGGATTGCTTGAGTCTCCGCGGACACATGGCTGCCTTCATGTACGTGGTCCGACATGCCAAGCTGAGGCTCAGGCCTCTGCAGGCGTGGCTCACTTTGGCCCACCACTCAGGGTGCAACAGCCTGAACTTAGTGGTCACGGTGCCACAGCAAGTACTAGGGTCCCTCCAATGGTGGCTCGATCCTCGAGTAGTCTGCGAAGGAGTTCCCTTCAACAGCCCTCAGCTTTCCTTCTCCCAAGTAAGGACGTATCAGCTCTAAGATGGGGTGCACATTTGGGAGACCTCCAAATGCAGGGCCCTATGATCACAGAACGAGCTCTCTCTCCATATCAATATCAAGGAGCTGAGAGCAGTGCGACTGGCATGCCAGGCCTTTCAGTCTCATCTGCAAGGCCAGTGTGTGGCAGTTATGATGGACAACACCACTGCCATGTTTTACATCAACAAGCAGGGTGGAGCCCATTCCTCACCCATCTGTCAAGAACCCCTCAGACTCTGGGAATTCTATATAGCCCAATCCATTCACCTGGAAGCGTCCTATCTGCCAGGAGTCCAGAACGTACTGGCGGACCACCTCAGCAGGTCCTTCCACAATCACAAATGGTCTATCTGGCTGGATGTCATACGCTCCATCTTCCAAAGGTGGGGGTTTTCCCAGGTAGATCTGTTCACCACTCGGAGCAACAGGAAGTGCCCAGTGTTTTGCTCCTTCCAGAAAAGCAGCCTGGGCTCAATCGCGGATGCTTTCCTGCTACCCTGGGGAGGCTGTCTGCTCTACGCCTTTCGGTCCTACTTAAGGTCTGCAGAGACGGGGTGGAGATAATTCTGGTGGCACCAGCGTGGCCTCGACAACACTGGTATACCACGCTTCTGGATCTGTCGTTCGACACTCTGATCACATTGCGCTCCTCCCCGACCTGATCACTCAGGACCATGGTTGTCTTCATCACCCAGACCTCCGGTCCCTCCACGTCACAGCCTGGAAGCTTTATGGCTGAACCCCATGGAGCATCTGTGCTGGAGCAGGTAAGAGAGGTCTTACTTGGCAACAGAAAGCCCTCCATGAGGGCCACATATCTCGCGAAGTGGAAGAGGTTCACTTGCTGGTGTGACCAGCGTCATACACCTCCACTTCAGGCGCCATTACCTCTTATTCTGGAGTACCTTCTGCACCTGAAACAGCAAGGCCTGGCAGTGTTGACCATACAGGTACATCTAGCAGCTATCTCAGCTTTCCACCCCGGAGTGTCTGGACATTCCGTCTTCGCCAACCCCATGGTTGGACAGTTCCTCAAGAGTCTGGAATGGCTACATCCCCACATTAGACAGCCTGTTCCTGCATGGGACCTTAATTTGGTCCTCTCCAAATTAATGGGGCCCCCATTCGAGCCACTGGTGACTTGCTCCCTTCTCTACCTATCGTGGAAGGTAGTCTTCCTAATTGCCATTACATCAGCAAGAAGGGTGTCTGAGTTAAAGGCTCTTACCTCAGACCCACCTTATACAGTTTTCCACAAAGACAGGGTGCAGGTCAGACCTCACACGGCCTTTCTGCCTAAGGTGGTGTCACATTTCCATACCAGCCAAGACATATTCCTACCTGTTTTTTATCCGAAGCCTTGTACTAGTAGCTGCGAGCAGAGGCTGCACTCTTTGGATATTCGGAGAGCATTAGCCTTCTATATCAAACGCACCAAGCTGTTCAGGAAATCGAACCAGTTGTCCATAGTGGTGGCTGACCGCATGAAAGGACTACCGGTCTGGTCTCAAAGAATATCTTCCTGGATCACGTCCTGCATCTGCACGTGCTACAAGCTGGCCAAGACACCAGCCCCAGCACTTATGGCACACTCCACAAGGGCACAGGCCTCATCGGCGGCATTCCTGTATCTATATGGCACACAAGAAATCTGCAGGGCAGCAACTTGGTCCTCAGTGCATCCGTTCACCTCTCATTATGCCATCGTCCAGCATGCCAGAGATGATGCAGCTTTCGGCAGAGCGGTGCTCCAATCAGCGATTCCATGACTCCGACCCCACCACCTAGGCTTGGGAGTCCCCTAATTGGAATCAATATGAGCAATCACTCAAAGAAGAAAGAACAGTTACTCACCTTCTCATAACTGTTGTTCTTCGAGATGTGTTGCTCATATCCATTCCAAACCCACCCGCCTTCCCCTCTGTCAGAGCTGGCAAGAAGAACTGAGGAGGCACTGGGTCGGCAGGGTCATATATTGAGCACCATGGAGGCACCACTCCAGCGGGCTCTGCAGCTGACCCAATGGGTGCTGCTAAGGGAAAAACTTTACGACAACTGTGCATGAGGCACGCACACACCTAATTGGAATGGACATGAGCAACTCATCTCGAAAAACAACAGTTACGAGAAAGTGAGTAACCGTTTTTTCTCCCCAAACTTGAATTAGTACTTTGAGAAATCCTGCTTTCTGATTAATCTGATCAGCTGTGAACAAATTAGGTGGTCTTTGGAGCAGCATTGAGGGCAGGAAAAGAGAGAGTCTGTGTGGTCTGCTGGAGTGAGGCGATTAATACTTAGGCTACATTTACACTACAACCAGGATCCATGCTCTGAGATTGATCTACCGGCAGTCGATTTAGCAGGTCTAGTGAAGACCCACCAAATTGACAGCAGATCACTCTCCAGTTGACCCCTGTACTCTACCCCCGACGAGAGGAATAAGGCAAGTCAATGGGAGAGTTTCTCCCGTTGACCCCCCGCGGTATAGACCCCGCGGTAACTCAACCTAAGGTATGTCGACTCCAGCTACGTTATTCACGTAGCTGGAGTTGTGTAGCGTAGGTCGACTTACCGTGGTAGTATAGACATAGCCTTAGTCCTGCCATGAGTGTAGGGGACTGGACTAGATGACCTCTCAAGGTCCATTCAAGTCCTATGATTCTATGATTGAGAGGTGTTGAGATTAAAATTCTGCTACTAAACAGAAGTAAGTGTGATGGTTCTTGGGGTACCCTAGACTGTGAGTCACCTTGTTAGCCCTCTGCCTCCAGTAAGAGGGGGACTTGCTTATACTTAACAGTGTCAGTTCCGTGGCACCACCAGCCATCCAAACAATCTCCTCTGGGTTATGCCAGTCCTCACTTTGTCTTGCAGGTTAATAATAGGTGTACCTCAGTTCCTGAGCCCCTTTTATGCATTCCCCTGTAGTGTCCAGCCCCTTCTCTACTGAACACTCACAGAAGTACCGGGTCTGCTGTCCCCAAAGGAACAGAGTACACCAGGTTGTATGATTCAGCTCAGGATCAGCAACTTGTTTAATACCACAGCAATTAGATATATTTATAGTGTAATCAACAATAAGTTTATTATCAAAGATTCAAGAGATAGTGAATAAGGTTACATATAAAACAAAATTATAACATGTTTTCTAGAGACTAAACAACAGGCTAAGCTCCTATTTAAAGAAGTCTTATCTCACCCAAAATCTTTTTCAGTGTTTTCTACCAAGCCAGACAGAGATCCCATTTTCATTAATGTAGACGTGCTATCCATTCACTTCCTAGGTGTAGGATAAAGGGTGGAGGGATAGCTCAGTGGTTTGAGCATTGGCCTGCTAAACCCAGGATTGTGAGATCAATCCTTGAGGGGGCCACTTAGGGATCTGGGGCAAAATAAGTACTTGGTCCTGCTAGTGAAGGCAGGGGGCTGGACTCAATGACCTTTTGGGGTCCCTTCCAGTTCTATGAGATAGGTATATCTCCATATATTAAAGGCGTGCTTTTTGCCTTCTACTATACCCCAAAGTTCATTATCTATACTCAGAGACAGTAAAACCCTCCATCCATTTCTCCCTGTTAGCACATGCTCCTCTGTGACACAGAGGAAGAAAGGTCATATTTGAGAGCTCCCCTTCTTATTGGCAGGCCATCAGCGGAGAGAGAGAAAGAAAGGAAAAAGGCCAAAGAAGCTGAGACAAGAAAGGAAGAGAAAACTGAGATCAAATGGAAAAGAAGTATGGGGGGAAAGTATATTGTAAGGCTAGTATTGCTGTCAGTCAGCTGAACTTACCTAAACATACTAATTCTTAAAGTTGTATCATTTTACACAACAGATTCTACTCTGCTGAAATTCCCATGACCAAAGAGTGGGCTGTTTTCCCTCCTGAGACATGAGATGTCTGAATGTTAAAGGAGCTGGTGTAGATTTGTAGAACCAGTGTCTGCTATTAATTGTTTGAGTGGCAAGCACTACACACTGCATTGAAGGTCTGTTTAGCAGCACACACTATCACGATAACCTCCTGACCAACATGATTTTTTATTATTAGAACACTCTTAATTGAACTAGAACAGTGAGTTTGGTTTCTTTATAAAATGTTTAACTCATGTTACAAGCCCTGCATGAGGCTGAGGGCAGAATTCTATCTTTACTGTGTAGAGCTTTTTACTTCAAAAATAAAAACGATCCTCTACCCCAAACAGAAACTCATGTTGTTTTGCATAATATTAGAACACTTTTAAAATATGTTTAATCATGTAAAATAGTATAATGACTAAATAAGGCCCAATTCTGCAGACTTACACACATGCTTTATTTCACACATGCACATAAATCTTTGCAGAATAAGGGTCTAACCTTTTAAAAGTATGTTTTACTCCCAGCACAACAGTTCCTTTCTTTAGGGACTTTGCAATGAGATCATTGATCCTCATACCATTACATGGCCTTGTCTTACACTCAGGATGCATAACCAGGGGCCAGCTGCCCTGAGTATGATCTCATCTGAGACTCTAGGTATGTATTCAGGGCAGCTAGCTTATCACTCCACTGTGGCTATACTTCTATTTTTAATACATTAGCTCAATCAGAGTTAACATGGGTATATCTCCTCGAGTTGTAAATTATACCTTCCAGCTCCAGTGTAGTCATACCTTAACTGAGTGTAGACAAACATCTCACTGCAGATTCCCCAGTGGTAGATGCTTGTCTAACTGTAATGACTTGAACTTTGAAACAGACACAGAGAAACTTTTCCTCCTATAATCTCTATATTTTACCCTTGGGATGGAAGTCAGAGAAAGAATCAATAAAAAAATAGATCAAAATAAAAATCAAAGTCTCTCTCAGGCACTTAAACATAAAATAAAGGAAATGAACAAAATCAAACTCCATTTAAGTCAATGGAGTTATATCAGATTAATTTGGTACAATAAATAATATTTATTTACAACACTGACAGACTATTATCAAAGAGGGAACAATCTGTGCGCATAGGTACTATAAGACAATATTGCAGACATTCTGTGGGTTTTTTCATGGATACATTTAGTCCACCAGTATAGTAGCTTATGCAACTGTCCCGTATTCTTCATTTTTGAGTCATCTACTGGCATTGATCCAATAAAAGATGAGTTTTCTTGATTTTAAATATTGTGCATCTGCTTAAGAATGTTCTGAATAACATATGTTACAAATCAAAATATACAAATGAAACACAGCAGTTGCCTCTGCATTAGGATGTAAGATGTACAGGGCTTCAGTGGTAAGAAGGTCCATTCCTCCTTCTCCAGTCTTTCCAATGCACATCTGTATTATATATATTATATTATTATTATATTAAAAGGAATTGCTTTCATTTCATTCTGCCTTCATTTGCCCCTGAGCTGAGTCAGCTATCAATCAGAACGTTGGTGCTGTTGTGTTGTAAAAATAAGTTTTCTGTACAGAGCTATACTGTTCGATGGTATGTTAATTAAATTTAGTTACAGCTTGGTTCATTGGTTATAATACTATCATTGTTCAAACCTGCAGTGTGGAACTGCCCCATTAAATGTCATCCACTTACGTTTTAGAATCACAAGTTAAAAATCATTGTGCCATACTGTACCTCACATTGGCAAATAAGTGTTACAGTTGTAATCTGCTTCTTTTTGAATGAATGCTGTTGTAGTGCATTGCAAAGAACTGCTATTTGCTAAAGATATTGAGATCTGGGTGTTTTATCTGGAGTTCTGGAACTGAAACTCTCTGTGCAGCTTTGCTGTGGTTTTTGTCAGTTTTGTGCAAATAAAAGTTATTATTTATTTTATTCTGGTCCATCCTCAGTCTATAAATCTTGGATGATATTCTGCTCTTGGTTATGTCTGTAAAAATCTGTAATGACTCCACTGAAGTCATTTAGAATTACTTGAGATTTACATAGTTATAACTAAGAACAGGAGTTTGCCCTTTTTCTCCCAAGGTTGAGTTAGCTGCTTTTGCTGTTGATGATGTTTTGAAGATAGACTGTTTTTGAGCATCAGCTCATCAGTCTAAGAAGTTTCCTCTACATCCAACTCAGGCTTAGTTTGGGTCAACAAAAAACTTTTGATCTCATAATAGTGTATCTTTGTTTTTCTCTAATCTTACAATGATGTTATTTTGGTAAATCATTCATTTTTAGGATTGGCCATTGCAGTTCCTTGCATTCTGGACCATGGTGATGGTATGTTAATGGAGGGGGGATAACAGATACATGGGATGATGAAATAACAGTTTGTAATACTGTAAAATGCGAGTGTCTCCTTAAAATTCTGTGCCAGGATTTATGCAACAGTTATTCCAGCAAAGAACCGGAGAACAGTCGCGCTATTTGCTTTTCTTGGCGATAGTAACCACTGTTTTCTTTGACTTTCCTGGCGGTGAACCAGTTTTGAAAGTGTTTGGAGCAGGATGGGCTTTTTATCTGGGATTGCACAACGGGTGGAAGCTATCCATAGCTATGGGCCTGCTTATATCAGTTACATTTGCGGATCACACCACCACCCCCGACTTCGCATCGCCCGGCCTCTCAAATTCACAGGCAGCCCCGCCCCGGAAAGTTCATCGCTCGCTTGGACTGCCGAGCACAGCTGGTTTGCGGGGACAGGAGTTGTGATTCCCTGCGTCTCGCAATGTCTCTCCCCGCTGCATGGGGAGCGGGGCCTGATGAGCTGATCTTCTATGTGAATGGGAGGAAGGTAAGTGAGCGGGGCATTGGGACGGGACGGGAGGCGTTGGAGTCCTTTTGGCCACTTCTCATGTGATGGCAACCGGACACACAGGCCCAAGTTCCTCCGACTCTATGGGCAGTTCTCCACCCGCACTTCCCTTTCTCCTCTGCCGGGTCAGAACAGGAAACAGCCAATATAGCGCTAAGGTAGCGATTTAATCCCCGCTCCTCTCCCCCGGCAGAAGCATGATGCTGGGGGGTCGGGGGATTGGTTAGGAGTGCCTGTGCTCTTTAGCTGTCACTTCCACACACAGAGTGTTCTGCACACATTTTTTGTTTGCAATGAGTTTAAGGAGAAGGCAAGTTAAGAGTGAAAGTTTGGAGTTAATTTCAGGTTCATATCAGGATCAGGAAGTTAAATATTTAACACAAATGCCTTGTGTCTTTCTTTTATGCAGTTTGCCCCCAAGATGCATTTTTTCCCCCATACATTTTTTGTCATGGCACTTTCTATGCACATCAGTGCTAGGTAAATTATTTTTTTTTGTATAAAATCTAGAGTGCCATGGAGCTGAAGGGTGTTCCACTCCTACTAACATCATACACCTTAAGTGGTGTGAAGTTTAGAAGAGTAGCTGTCATTGAGCTTTCTACCCCACCCAGCTTTTTGAATGTCCAAGATTTGACATGCAAATGATTTTCAAAAAGCAGTGGGAGAACAATAACATTTCATCCCCAAACGAACATCCCATAACCTCTCTAGGGCTGTTGTCAACCAGTGTTGAAGTGATGGTGTGTTAATTTGGGGGGCCATGGCAGACCTGCAGATCATGCACTTTCCTTCCTGCTGCCTGGTGTCTCACAAGATTCCTGTGGATGATGATGCCAGAGGAGGGAAGATTTTCAAAATCACAAAAGGGAGTTAGGCCTGCAGCCCTTCCTGGAACATCAGTGGCAGTTGGGTGCCAAACTCTCCTTTCATCCTTTGAAAATTTCCCTCAGAATTTCATGCGTGCAAAAAAAATTATTGAAAATTATGTATTTGCTTGAAATATACATTTTCTTCACACACAGTGCAATGTGGAGAGGATAGGAAGGCAGATGTCACTAATGGAAATGCCAAAATATAACAAAATATGATGAATGAAATGGAAGCTACTGGCCTAATAGAATGTTGATGTAATGGGAATATAATTACTTAAACTGGCTATTGACTAAACACTACTTTAAGGTTTAGCTGATTCAAGATAATGGGATAAGGATTCCTCTAATCCAGGGGTAGGCAACCTATGGCACATGTGCCGAAGGCAGCACACGAGCTGATTTTCAGCGGCACTCACACTGCCCGGGTCCTGGCCACTGGTCTGGGGGGCTCTGCATTTTAATTTAATTTTAAATGAATCTTCTTAAACATTTTAAAAATCTTATTTACTTGACATACAACAATAGTCTAGTTATGTAGGAGTTTCTGGATGATGCTTTTGCTCCATGTAGTTTAGTATTCTTCCTCTGTCAGAGACCATCACAGAATGAAGATTGTATTGAGTCAGTTTTATGCAGTGCTGGATGAAGAGTGGGAAGTCTTCCTGACCTTCATAGTTTATGCCCTGATGCATAAAATCTGATTACCATTGTGTAACGTTTTCTTGGCATGGATAGCTACAAATATTGTTAATGGTCAAAGCATTCATTACAGCCATCCTATTTGAGAGTATGGTGGGGCATTATAATTTTGTAAAGCATTTGGATACTCTGTAGTATGAGTACAGGATAGATCTGTGGGTAAAACTAGGAGGAAGGGGATCCCTGGCACTGGCCTGGCTAATCTGCCCTCCAGTGTTCATCATATTATGTTCAAATAATAACGAGGCTCTATAATCTGTCAAGAATAGTGATTTCCTTATTACATTTCTGATCTGGGGGTGTGTAGTAAACTCTTCCTGTGTTTGTATTTTTAATAACTGGTATCTGTAATCTTGCAGTAATACTTCCATGTTCATCTGCACTGTGGAATAGTCTCTGCTCCCCTTCACTTTCAACAGACCATCAGACTGTTCACAATTCTGAGAGTTCTCCAGAGTGGTTTTGTATGTCTTTATACGTATGAAGCATATGTGCATAGGCTGACATACAGTCCCATTCCTGGCACCCTTTACCTTTAGAGGGGCTCAGGATGGATTCCTTTGATGTGGCATTCCTCCTATCACCAGGGTTGTTTTTATTAAGGATAAGCTGTCCTGACAGTTTCTTTTTAGCAGTAGGACTGTCAGACAAAAAACTTCCAAAGGGAGCAAAAATTCCCACCTATGGCCCTTAGCAAGTGCAGTTCTGTTAAGTGGGGGCTGGGAAGGAAGACTATTGGTTTGTGCCCTGAAGGATAAACCTTCAGTATTTTTGTAACAGCTTGTTTCCCTTCCTTCTGCAGATAGTAGAGAAGAATGCTGATCCTGAACAAATGCTGTTGTCTTACCTCCGAAAGAGACATATCCTTTCCTTGTTGATGCAGTTAGGGCACTATCTTGCAGACTGTATTCAGGAAAAACTCCCACTGATGATAATTAGAGCTTTGCCTGATTAAGGATGACAGGGATTGGGCCCTGGAGCTGCATAAAATTACTATATTAAGTTATGTATCTTTTTAAGAGCCAAACACTCTTCAGTGCTTGACTATATTTTAATGTTAGGAACACCATTGAACTGTAAAAATTAGCTTAATGTTAGCTCCAACTCAAAGGGATTGTAGTTCACTGGTCAGAGCACATTGCTAAATCAGGCAATCTGGGTTCTATGCCAAGTTTTGCCACTGACTTGCTGTGACACCTTGGGAATGTCGCTTACCCTTTTTGTGCTCATCTATTCCCATTTGTAAAATGAAGATATTAATACTTATCTGCCTCTCAGAGATTAATTAGTGTTGTGAAGTGCTTTGACATCCTCTGATAATACCGTGCACTTATATAGCACTTCTATCAAATCACAGGGATTTTGTAATAAATAAGGTAAGATGAACCAAGCCTCATGGGTACTTGGAAGGGAGGCTAGAAGCTGTGGGAAATGGTGCATTAGACTATTAATTAATAGAAGATCCACTGTGAATTATCAAGCAAGTGGGGGGAGTTGAATTACCCTTGTCAGATAATCTGTGGGTATGTCTACACTACGAAATTAGGTTGAATGTATAGAAGTCGGTTTTATAGAAATCGTTTTTATACAGTCGATTGTGTGTGCCCCACACAAAATGCTCTAAGTGCATTAAGTCAGCGGACTTCATCCACAGTACCGAGGCTAGCGTTGACTTCCGGAGCATTGCACTGTGGGTAGCTATCCCACAGTTCCCGCAGTGTCCGCCACCCATTGGAATTCTGGGTTGAGATCCCAATGCCTGATGGGGCAAAAACAGTGTTGCGGGTGATTCTGGGTACATGTCGTCAGACCCCCACTCCCTCCCTCCCTCCAATGGCAGACAATCGTTTCGCGCCTTTTTTCAGCCCAGACGCCATAGCACTGGGATCATGGAGCCCGCTCAGATCACCGCGGCAATTATGAGCACTATAACCACCACGCGCATTATCCTGGAGTATATGCAGAGCCGGAACCTGGCAAAGCAAAACAGGCGAGGAGGCAACGGCAGCACGGTGACGATAGTGATGAGGAAATAGACATGGACATAGACTTCTCACAAAGTACGGGCCCCAGCAATGTGCAAATCATGGTGTTAATGGGGCAGGTTCATGCCGTGGAACGCCGATTCTGGGCCCGGGAAACAAGCACAGACTGGTGGGACCGCATAGTGTTGCAGGTGTGGGACGATTCCCAGTGGCTGCGAAACTTTCGCATGCGTAAGGGCACTTTCATGGAACTTTGTGACTTGCTTTCCCCTGCCCTGAAGCGCCAGAATACCAAGATGAGAGCAGCCCTCACAGTTGAGAAGCGAGTGGCCATAGCCCTGTGGAAGCTTGCAACGCCAGACAGCTACCGGTCAGTCGGACATCAATTTGGAGTGGGCAAATCTACTGTGGGGGCTGCTGTGATTCAAGTAGCCCACGCAATCAAAGACCTGCTGATATCAAGGGTAGTGACTCTGGGAAATGTGCAGGTCATAGTGGATGGCTTTGCTGCAATGGGATTCCCTAACTGTGGTGGGGCGATAGATGGAACCCATATCCCTATCTTGGCACCGGAGCACCAAGCCAGCGAGTACATAAACCGAAAGGGGTACTTTTCAATGCTGCTGCAAGCACTGGTGGATCACAAGGGACGTTTCACCAACATCAACGTGGGATGGCCAGGAAAGGTACATGACGCTCGCGTCTTCAGGAACTCTGGTCTGTTTCAAAAGCTGCAGGAAGGGACTTTCTTCCCAGACCAGAAAATAACCGTTGGGGATGTTGAAATGCCTATAGTTATCCTTGGGGACCCAGCCTACCCCTTAATGCCATGGCTCATGAAGCCATACACAGGCAGCCTGGACAGTAGTCAGGACCTGTTCAACTACAGGCTGAGCAAGTGCAGAATGGTGGTAGAATGTGCATTTGGACGTTTAAAAGCGCGCTGGCGCAGTTTACTGACTCGGTTAGACCTCAGCGAAAACAATATTCCCATTGTTATTACTGCTTGTTGTGCGCTCCACAATATCTGTGAGAGTAAGGGGGAGACGTTTATGGCGGGGTGGGAGGCTGAGGCAAATCGCCTGGCCGCTAATTACGCGCAGCCAGACACCAGGGCGATTAGAAGAGTACAGCAGGGTGCGGTGCGCATCAGAGAAGCTTTGAAAACCAGTTTCATGACTGGCCAGGCTACGGTGTGAAAGTTCTGTTTGTTTCTCCTTGATGAACCTCCCCCCCGCCCCCGCCCGGTTCACTCTACTTCACTGTAAGCTAGACACCCTCCCCTCCCCCCTTCGATCACCGCTTGCAGAGGCAATAAAGTCATTGTTACTTCAAATTCATGCATTCTTTATTAATTCACACAAATAGGAGGATAACTGCCAAGGTAGCCCAGGAGGGATGGGGGAGGAGGGAAGCGCTGGGTGGGGTGGGGGAGGAGGGAAGGACAAGGACACCGTGCACTATAAAACTTTAAAACTTTAAAAATTAGAAACTTCAAAACTTATTGAAGGCCAGCCTTCTGCTGCTTGAGCAATCCTCTGGGGTGGAGTGGCTGGGTGGCCGGAGGCCCCCCCACCGCGTTCTTGGGCGTCTGGGTGAGGACGCCATGGAACTTGGGGAGGAGGGCTGTTGGTTACACAGGGGCTGTAGTGGCGGTCTGTGCTCCTGCTGCCTTTCTTGCAGCTCAACCATACGCTGGAGCATCTCACTTTGATGCTCCAGCAGTCGGAGCATGGACTCCTGCCTTCTGTTCTCAATCTGACGCCACCTCTCAGATTCAGCCCGCGATTCAGCACGCAACCTCTCCGATTCAGCACGCGATTCAGCCCGCCACCTCTCCTCGCGTTCAAACTGTGCTTTTCTGCAGTCAGACATTGTCTGCCTCCAAGCATTCTGCTGAACCCTGTCAGCGTGGGAGGCCGTCTGGAGCTCCGAGAACATTTCATCCCGAGTTCTCTTCTTCCTCCTTCTAATCTTCACTAGCCTCTGCGAAGGAGAAACATTTGCAGCTGGTGGGGGAAAAGGGAGATAGGTAGTTAAAAAGACACATTTTAGAGAACAATAGGATCACTCTTTCCCGTTAAACCTTGCTGTTCACATTACATAGCACAAATGCTTTCGTTACAAGGTCGTATTTTGCCTCTATTTATATTGAGGGTCTGCCGATTTGGTGTGAGAGATCACTCACGCAGGGCCAGGCAACAGAATTCGGCTTGCAGGCAGCCATGGTAAGCCACAGTCTTTTGGCTTCTTTAACCTTAATAACATGTGGGAATGGTTTCAAACAGCAGCACCCTCATTTTCCATACCAAGCAGCCGTTGGGTTGGCCATTTAAAATGGTATGGCAATTTAAAAGGAGGGAGGGATGCGGTTGCCGGGTTAACGTGCAGCACAAACCCAACTAACCCCCCCACACACACACACCCAATTCCCTGGGATGATCACTTCACCCCTCCCCCCACCGCGTGGCTAACAGCGGGGAACATTTCTGTTCAGCCGAGCAGGAACGGGCACTCTGAATGTCCCCTTAATAAAAGCACCCTATTTCAACCAGGTGACCATGAATGATATCACTCTCCTGAGGATAACACAGAGAGATAAGGAATGGATGTTGTCTGAATGCCAGCAAACACCGGGACCATACGCTGCCATGCTTTGTTATGCAATGATTCCAGACTACGTGCTACTGGCCTGGCGTGGTAAAGTGTCCTACCATGGCGGACGGAATAAGGCAGCCCTCCCCAGAAACCTTTTGCAAAGGCTTTGGGAGTACATCCAGGAGAGCTTTCTGGAGATGTCCCTGGAGGATTTCCGCTCCATCCCCATACACGTTAACAGACTTTTCCAGTAGCTGTACTGGCCGCGAATGCCAGGGCAAATTAATCATTAAACACGCTTGCTTTTAAACCATGTGTAATATTTACAAAGGTACACTCACCAGAGGTCCCTTGTCCGCCCTCAGGGTCTGCGAGCATGCTTTGGGTTTGGGTGGGTTCGGGGTTTACTGGCTCCAGGTCCAGGGTGATAAACATATCCTGGCTGTTGGGGAAAACGGTTTCTCTGCTTCCTTGCTGTGAGCTATTTTCAATCTCTTCATCATCATCGTCTTCCTCGTCCCCAGAACCTGCTTCTGTGTTGCTTGAGTCTCCATTGACGGAGTCAAAGCACAGGGTTGGGCTACTGGTGGCTGCACCCCCTGGCATGGCATGCAGCTCGGCGTAGAAGCGGCATGTCTGCGGCTCTGCCCCGGACCTTCCATTTGCCTCTCTGGTTTTGTGGTAGGCTTGCCTTAGCACCTTAATTTTCACGCGGCACTGCTGTGCGTCCCTGTTATGGCCTCTGTCCTTCATGCCCTTTGAGACTTTTTCTAATGTTTTGGCATTTCGTTTACTGCAACCGAGTTCCGCTAGCACGGATTCGTCTCCCCATATGGCGATCAGATCCCATACCTCCTGTTCGGTCCATGCTGGAGCTCTTTTGCGATCCTGGGACACCATCGTGGTTACCTGTGCTGATGAGCTCTGCGTGGTTACCTGTTCATGCTGGGCAAACAGGAAATGAAATTCAAAAGTTCACGGGGCTTTTCCTGTGTACCTGGCCAGTGCATCCGAGTTCAGATTGATGTCCAGAGCAGTCACAATGGTGCACTCTGGGATAGCTCCCGGAGGCCGATACAGTCGAATTGCATCCACAATACCCCAAATTCGACCCGGCAAAGCCGATTTCAGCGCTAATCCCCTCGTGTAAAGAAATCGATTTAAAGAGCCCTTTAAGTCGAAAAAAAGGGCTTAATTGTGTGGACGAGTCCAGGCTTAAATCGAGGTAACGCTACTAAATTCGACCTAAAATCGTAGTTTAGACCAGGCCTGTGATAATGTTCTGTAATCTAGTTCTAAAAATAATGAATCTTTAGTAATCTGAGACCTGCTGTTAAATCCTTACTAAGAACCAGATTGGAGTCAGTATCTTTGTATGTGGATTATGTGTGTATTGGTGAAGTGTGAATACAGGATTTAGTAAGTGTCACTTACTCTCTGAACTGAGCTGATGCTTCAGAATGGTGGAAGAGAGTACTGTGCTGCTGGAAGTCCCGTTTTTCAGATAATGCGCGAAACTGATGACCTAACCACTAGTGTCATTAGAACTCCAATGGCACTTTTGGGAAGAGTGGGGATACTAGTGTCGGTGTCCCAGCTAAATTTAAAATTTGTAATTGTTCTGCCTACTGTACTGTATCTAAAAATTGATATTGTCATCTGGAGAAGGTAATTTTCAATTCTTGTCCTAAAAAGTGCTGGATAGTGTTTCTAGTGCAGGACAGCTGATCACTGAACCCAAAAAGTTCAGTAGAAGTGCCTGAGCAAGACCTATATATACAACTTGAAAAGTGCTTTGAAATCCTTCACGTGAAGGCTGATTAATAAAATATAGTAATATGATGATCTACATTTGCCATTAAATTGGAGAGTAAACATTACTTAGTAAGCTCCTAATTTTTAAGCACAGACAAAACCTCTTTAGTTTTATTCTGCTTGAGATCAATCTATGCATGTTCCTCAGTAGTCTTATATCTAAAAACAGAAGTTGTTTAGAATAGATGACAGCACATTAATATTTTGTGCTAATCATGGATTAGCTTTGCTTGTTTTCATGTATCAGGGGGTAGCCATGTTAGTCTGTATCCACAAAAACAACGAGGAGTCCGGTGGCACCTTAAAGACTAACAGATTTATTTGGGCATAAGCATCTGAAGAAGTGGGTTTTTTACCCACGAAAGCTTATGCCCAAATAAATCTGTTAGTCTTTAAGGTGCCACCGGACTCCTCGTTGTTCTTGTTTTCATGATGAGCTTCCTCAAAGGCAGAAGTTCTTTACTTATACGTTGGAAGTGTTGCAGAGAAAAGGGATCTAGGTAAGCTATATGTAAGCATAAATGTCTTGGTTTGTAGGAGGGACTCTACAAACCAAGATATAAATCCCCATAAATCATGGGAGAATGTTTCTCCCAACTCCATAACTTCTTAGACCAGGGGCCCTCAAGCACTTCAGTAGTGTGGACCACATCTCAGTAGAGAGAGTGACTTGTGAACCATCTCCTCTCCCAGTTGTGATTCTGTGGCTCCCCTTCCGAAGTTTCATTCATGATCACATAACATCTCTGTGGCAAATAAAGAAATTGCTTCCATGGAAGAGTAAAATTGGGAAAGTATCTCTGTAGTTTTAGCTTCCTTTAATTAACTTTATGAGCTGGAAACAAGGAGAGAGCCACCACCATGTGACCAGCTGGCTTCCTCAGACTACCAGGAAGTTTTCCATACACCAAGTGGAGAACCTCTGTCAGACATTTTCTTATATTGTTGGCGTATTGGCAACTTTTTTACCCTACTCTTTTCTAAAATCAGGACCAAAAATACTTGCCCAGTGCTGTACAAGACAAATAGAAAGATACTCCCTGCTATTAAATAGCCTAAGAGCCTTATTTCCAGAGGTAGCTAAGTCCCTGCAGCTCCCACTGACTTCAAGAGGTGGGTGCTTAACACTTCTAAAAAATCAGACTCCAGGTGACACTGAGAAGAGTTATTGGGAAACCAAGAGAAGGTGCTGATTCAGATTTGAATTTTTTTTATCACTCTTTTTTTCTGCAATGTTGGAAGGAAGAAGACAACAGAGCCACATGGGTTAGTGTCTGTGGCATTGTGGAAAAATATAGGATTTGAGTGGGTGGGAGCTGGCACTGAGGCTGATCCATGCATAGCGGACAAGGTGGAAGAAGACACGAATATGTGAGTAGAAATGAAAGACAGGACGGTGAGGATGGCATCACTGGGAAAGCAAGGAGGCAGATGATACAACACAAGATCTGAGAGGTGGGCTGGGATGAAATGCAGAACCTTGACAAAAAGGACAAGAAATTTACATTTGATGCAGCATGTAAATGTGAGCCAGTGAAAGGACACAGAGGCCAAAACAAGGCTTGAGGAAAAATATCTTTCACTAATCTCTGCCTTTGGAGTTTGCTCTGGTTGTAAATATGAAGTGGAATACTTGCCCACATGTTTAAAATCAGTTTGAGACCCATGACATTCAAATACTATACAGTTAATTCTGAGAATTGTAATATTTCACAACTCTGAAATAAATTCCTGTTTGTTCTATTGTTATACCGCTGAAAAAAGTATTTTTGGCTATTTGAATTTGATGAATTGCACTTTGCCTAGGTAGCTGTTTGCAGGGCTGGCTCTAGTTTTTTTGCCACCTCAAGAAAAAAATTTTTTGGCCACTCTCCCACCCCAGTCCTGGGCTCTCCCACCCCACCCGCACCCCCTGCTGCCCCAGCCCTGGGTTCTCCCATCCCACCCGCACCCCCTGCCACTCCAGCGCTGGGCTCTCTCCCGCACCCCACCCGCACCCCCTGCCGCCCCAGCGCTGGGCTCCCCTCCACCAGTGCTGACTCCGCCCGCTCCCCCCTCGCCTCGAGCCAGTCTGGCGCTGGCATGATCAGGGTAAGCAGCAGGGCTCCTGGGCCACACCTCAGCCCAGGGTCCCTCCAGCCAGTGCTCCCGCCTCCAGGACCGGCCGGGACCCGGGAGGGNTGATCAGGGTAAGGAGCAGGGCTCCTGGGCCACGCCTCAGCCCAGGGTCCCTCCAACCAGTGCTCCCGCCTCCAGGACCGGCCGGGACCCGGGAGGGCAGAGCCGGGGGACTGTCCCGGCAGGGGGCTGAGGAGCTGGGGCAGGGTAGCCCCAGAGGGAGCGGAGCCCCGGAGAGCAGGACACGGGCCCTGCACGGCAGCTCCCCGCTCTCTATGGCCCGCTGCTGCTTCTGACCGCTGGGGGGGCGGCTGCCCTGCGGCATCTGCAGGCGGCTCCGTGTGCCCAGAGAGGCGGCCCCCAGCCCAAGTGTCCCCCACTAGGAGCCTGCCCGGCCCAGCCACAAGGTGCGGGCGCTGCTCCCCCGCGGCACGAACCGCAGCGGCCCCAGGGCGACGTGCTGCTGCTGCCAGGACCGGCTCTAGGCTTTTGCCGCACAAGTAAAAAAAGAAAGAAAGAAAAAAAAAGACAGCCAGAATGCCGCCCTTGAAAATGTGCCGCCCCGAGCATGTGCTTGGTTTGCTGGTGCCTAGAGCTGGCCCTGGCTGTTTGATTCCCATTTTGTTCATCTGATTTCCTGCAAGAGTGATGATTTCAATAAACAATGGTTTCCATGCAAAATATATTTATCTTCCCATTGTTTAGTCTGTGATATTAACATACTCAAAATAAACCTAAAGGTTTCATTTTAACCCTACTGAGAATCTAGACATTTTAGTCTTTGGTGCCCTGATTTTTTAGCAGCTCCCATTAACTTCAGTGAACCATTTTGAAAATCTTGGCCCTAAGGACTAAGGCCCAGATCCACAAAGGATTCCTAACTTACTTTGAGGCCCGATTCAGCAAAGCACTTAACTACATATTTAAGTTAAATTTATGTCACCCACAAGTCTTGGGCCCTAAATCTTTTCCCCATGCTACACAGCAAGTTACTGAGTTTACCCAAAAATTCAGTTCAGCCACTTTGAAACAGAACATGTAAGCTGTACAGAATGTCTACTGTTGTTTCTGTCCCAGTGGGATATTTACATATTGTGGGCTGCTCTTGCTTCCAAAGGAAGTCAACAGCTTCCAATGAACTTGGTGGGAGCTTGGTCAGTTTATTTTGTAGTTTTGGTCTTAAAATAATTGACGATTTCAAGCAATGCAGAAATGAACTTCTGATATATGTGCCATTGCACTTGTCCAATTACAGGTTCTATATATGTTGCCTTCAGGAAGAAGATTGTCCTCAAGCTTTATACAACCTGGGAAACTACTGGGAACAGAGCAGAAGCAAAAAATGAATTATTAAATACCCATAAGCTTTTTTCCTTAATGGCAGCTCTTTCACTCCGTCTCACAGGAACTAAGTATGGCTGTGGAGGAGGTGGCTGTGGAGCCTGCACTGTGATGATCTCCACATATGAACCGGTTTCCAAGGACATAAGGTATCCTTAACAAAATATCTGGAATACTCAACAGTACATTTTTATGACCTTTTAAAAATAAATGTGATTTCAGCTTACTAAAGGAAATATGGCGGTATTGTTTTAAAAAAACAAGAACGTAGATAAGGTTTTCATATGTGATACTGTATTTTAAAAAAAGCTTGTCAAACTTTAACTTAATATTCAATTTAGATTGATCATTTGCAGAAAAACCTAGCTGTTACCTCTGTTCCCCTAAAAACCAACCCAGGGTTACACTTGTATTAGTTTTATTACAATGCCGCTGTTAGGTCAGATAGAAAAGAGATGGAGCTTATTCATACACGCACACATTCACTGCATTCATACCCTCATGCACCCACACACTTACACAGGCGGAGAGTTACCGGAGACAGCAGGAGCGCCGCCAGCTTTTCCGGCGCCGTAGGCGGCGGAAGGTCCCGCCCCCGAAATGCCGCCCCCGACAGCGGCGGCGGAAGGTCCCGCCCCCAAAATTCCGCGGACTGCCGGGGCGCCAGCGCCCCCCAAATAGCAGCGTCCTAGGCGAGCGCCTAGGTCACCTAATGGGTTGTGCCGGCCCTGGGAGACAGCATGGAGACCGAGAAGCCGAAGCGTGGTAGATCTGGTGTGTCCACCTGCGGTCACGAATCCAGGCTGCTGAGCAGGTCAAGGAGCAGCAGCCGCTTGTGTGCATAGCTGCTTCCTTTTTCTGGAACTGGGCAGCTCCTGTCACGTACACTGAGTTTTCCTTCAGTGTCTATCACCGAGAAGCATTCCCAGACCAGTTCCTTTCATGCATACCAGGTTCTTCTTCTCTTTACAGCACTTTTTAATTGCCTTCTCAGGGCAGATTATATCAGACACACCTGGCTCTGGGCTCCTTTCTCCTTGCAGTTCCTCTCTGCCCAGTCCCAAATACACTCCCTTGTTCACACTCCCTTATCTTCCCCACACACTCCCTTGTTCACACTCTCTCTGATTGTGTGATGGGATATTACACAGCTTGGAAGTTCATACAAGTGGTAACTTGAAAAGGTTACAGAGCTTGCAAAGGTTACAAAACTTAAAAGGCTATGCTAACAATAACTGAAGTTACAAAGTCTGCAAAAAGGTTGCAGAACTTAATGATACAAGTTACAGATCTTACAATCGCATTTGAGCGGAGGCTTTACATAACACTAGCGGTTAGGCCTTGTTAGTTCAAAGGCCATTTAAGTGGAAAAGCTGTGCACTGAGTCATGTTATAAGCTGGCTAACATCCCTATGCCTGAATATGTCACTGGCTTAGTAATGAGGATAGCTGCTTCAGTGACATGTATCCACAGTGTGTAGTTACCTAAAACCTCTAGGTCTCCTCGATGGAATTCAACTCACACCTCCATCACTGCTGTTCTCTGAGTGCTACATCAACTCTGTATTGAGAAAATATTGATTTAGAGAGTGGTTTTCAACCTTTTTTCATTTGTGGATCCCTAAAAAATTTCAAGTGGAGGTATGGACCTCTTTGGAAATCTTAGACATAGTCTGCGGACCCCAGATTGAAAACCACTGATTTGTTATGTCACTGTTTAACTAGCAGGGCACTGCTAAGCTCACCTCATCAGGGAGGTCACTGCTAGCTAGTCTTCTATAGTGAGCTCTGTGAAAGCAATGTCGTGAAGGAGAAAAGGGAGGTTAGTTACCAACAGTAACTCTTGTTTTCTCACTATGTTGCTTGCAAAGAAACACTCTGACCTTCCCTCCCGCCCTCTGCATCAGAGCCCTGCAAATAGGGCTTCTGATGGCAGATAAGGATTAAATGACAGAAAGGGTGGGATATTTATACTCTTGGCCCATAGGATGTTAGGCTTGAGGGAAGTGCACAGGTCCCTAACTGTTGCCTGACCAGGCATGCGACTCCTACAACGTGCACAAGAATTACTGTTTATATAATCCCTATTTTTTTAAAGTTTATAATTCTAGTTTCACTCAATATGATGATGATGATGGGTGCTTATAGCTAGAGAGATACAGTAAAAAGCTCTTTCTTAATTTACCACAGAATACTATTACGCTATATTTAATGTCCTTGATTCTCCTTTACAATCCAAAGACATTATTCTGCCAATGCCTGTCTATTACCCATATGCTCGTTGCATGGCGTTGCAGTCACCACTGTGGAAGGCATAGGATGCACAAAAACCCGGATACATCCAGTTCAGGTGAGAGCATGCTGTAAAAGGATTTTTGCTTTCTTCCTTCACGTGCCTAGGATTAATTGGCAGTGGTGGTACGGCATTGTTATGATTTTTAAAGATATGGTATTGCTCCCATTACTAAAAGATAGCTGAAGACTCTGGATTTTTAAACTGATTCTGCAGTGTAATTTAAAATGTGTGGAGAAAAACAGGAAAATATAGTCTTTATGTACAGTTAGCTAGCAAATGTCACACATGCTGCAAAAACGTCAGGAATCTCCAGCATAGTATGGGAACAACCTATTTGCTAAAATAAAACAGTTCTAGATGATTAACTAAGAGGTATGTGATCTCCTGCCAATGCTGGCACCTCCTTGAAGCCAGAAAGGAAATGCCCACGGACTGCAAAAATGGCCAAAGGTATTAACCTTACAATTATAGCACATCTATACAGAAAATATTTTGGATTATTTGTCCAGCTCTGCTAAAAAAACAAAGTATTGTAAAAGGTGCAATGTGCAATGTAGCTGCTTGCTAAACAGTGCGTATACTGTGTTTTGGAGGTACAGCAAAGGAGATACATAAACAGTGAGACTCATCGTAGTGGGCCAGCAAAAGTCTGATATTTGTTAGACGTTGTTAACGGTCAGACTAACTTTGACTGGAAACCTTGATAATGCAAGTATAAAGTGGTTGATTAAGACGTATTAGAGATGCCCCTTCATGCAGACTGCCTAATATTAACAGAGAGACCAGATGGGTGAGGTAATATCTTTTATTGGACCAACTTCTGTGGGTGAGAGAGAGAGACAGTGTAGCTCGAAAGCTTTTCTCTCTCACCAATAGAAGTTGGTCCAATAAAAGATACTACCTCACCCACCTTGTCTCGCTCATATCCAGCTACAACACTGCATATAATATTAAGAGACTGAGGTAAAGACAAAAGAACTCAGGAATTGCCAGTCTGTATCAGACCCATGGTCTGTCTAGGCCAATGCTCTGTCTCCAGCAGTGGTCAGCACCAGATTCCACAAAGGAAGGTGTAAGAACCCCGAAGTAGGCAGTTGTGGGATAATCTGCTCCCTTCATCCACCAGTCAGGTATGCTTGGACCCACACATCTGAAATAACTATTCTTGGTTCAGATTTCACATTAGATTAAGTTTCTTCTCGAAATATCTCACATTTCTAAGAGGAAGGCATTTAAGTTTGTAACATTTGTCACATTTTTCATTGTGTTAATTAGGTCAGATCTTGTAACCCTTTAAATCATGTTTGTAATTTTTGAAATCAACAGCTTTTTTAAGTGATTGAAAAAGGAAATTTGTTGATTTTGCATTTTGAGGCAGGGGCTGTTGTTCTGTTTTGTTCCAGGAAAGGCTGGCCAAGTGCCATGGCTCTCAATGTGGCTTCTGCACCCCTGGAATGGTGATGTCCATGTATGCTTTGCTGAGAAACCACCCTGACCCCTCCATGGAGCAGATAACTGCAGCTCTGGCTGGTTTGTTTGTCCCCTCCCCCTCCCCCCAATCAAAATGTTTTAATATATGAACAAACAAGATAAATAATCTCTTAGTAAATGAGATTTTTAATGACGGTTTCCTTTCAGAAAAGCAGGGGAGGGAAGAAATCAACAATGAATTCTTGACTGCCTGAAATCTGTGAGGTGCCTATATACTAAACAGCACATCTGTGATGTCATGCTGAATAGCACACCCTCCAGCGTAGTGAAATCTTGGGCCAACATTTTCAGAAGTGACTAGTGATTTGGGATGTCTCAGTTAGGGTGCCCAACTTGGCACACCTTTAAGGGAGTTGATTTTCAGAAAGCACTTTTTTGAAAATCAGGCCCCTTTAAGATGTCTCAAATTGGGTACTCAAAAATTGAGGCATCCATAATCAATAGCCACTTTTGAAAATCTTGTTAGGTCTCATCAGATACAGAGTTCAGAACATTATAAACCTCAGAACAGTGCCAAAGCTTTTGTGACAGTAATAAAACTATAAAATAACAGAGAGACTGGCTATGTCTTCACTGCAAAAAGGTGTGCTTTTAGAGAGGGATAACTAATGTAGGTTCACTATCCCAGTGTAAAAGCAGAGGGGAGACAAGGCCAGTTTAGTTTTACCATGAGGCAAACTTAGTGGGGTGAACCATGGGCAGGAGGTATAGTGCTGACTTTGCCTAGCTACCTCATTGTAAACACTGCCAGTGCCTTGTCTCCACTTAAGTTTTTACAATGAGAGAACTATCCCATGCTAGTTATCGCTCTGTAAAAACCTACCTTTGTGTCAGTGAAGCCAAAGCCAAAGTTGTTATGGCCCTGGGTCAGCTCACCCACTGCTGCCATCTGATGCAGCTCTTGCAGTATTACAGCTTCCTCTTAGCTGCTGTAAGAGTTTTCTTCCCTCAGGAGCTAATGGATGCTGAGCTCTTTTGTACATCTGGCCCATACGGCATTTCAGAGATATACCCCTTCTCCTGAAATCTCAAAAAGACAAACCTTAGCATGAAGACTTGAATCCTAAATTATATGTCATAGATAGAACTAATGGTCCACCTATTATTTTCTGGTGTCAGGTAACTTGTGCCGCTGCACTGGGTATAGGCCAATCTTAGATGGCTGTAAAACCTTCTGTAAGGTAAGCAGTGGGAATGGTGGGATCAAAGAGTGTTCCTATTCAACTGCTTTGAATATTTGTTCTAAAATATTTTATGGGATAGTGAGGCATGTATTACTGTGTATTACAATATCTAAACAACCAGAGACCATTGTGAATTTAAATTCACATCAATCTTGTTTCTGTCAAGGGTTGTTGGCTGTCCATTCCAGTAATGCAGATCAGCCATCTCTCAGGGCCTGAACCAAAGTTCATTGAAGTGTTTCTGTTAACTCCAGTGAGCTTTGGATCAGGCCACTAGCCACATAAACTTGTTGTTCTGTAATATTTAGCCCAGACATACAAATTGCAGAGTGGCAAAGAGTATTATAAAAATCTGGTTCTAAATATTAACTGTTCAGAAGAGGCCCAAATCTTCCGCACAAAAGTAGTTTCATTGCAGTCAGTGGGAATATTTGTGTGATTGAGGCAAGGAGACTTTGGTCTTTGCTAGTCATGGCATTACATGCATAAAATAAAGTTGAAATAAGATATGAACTAAAAGAGGTGGTGACATCAATGAGTGTTAATGACATCATAAAGTTCACCCTGTCTGCCAACATTCTGTGTAAATTCCACTGAGAAACCTAGAAGACCTTTTTTCATGGAGAACTTTTTTTAAAAAGGTTTTGGTAAGAAAAGATAATGCCTTAAAACATGAATATTTGCAATTTTATTGAGCCTCATCCAAAGCCCATTGTAAGTCAGAAGAGAGACTCCCATTGACTTCAATTGACTTGGGATCAAGCTCATTATGAGCAGAAGTCTTATGTTGTATTAATGGGATATTACTATTTTAGGAACCATTTTGTTGTCAAAGTAAAGAAAATGGGAACTGTTGCTTGGATCAAGAAGACAAACTCAAAGGAGAGAAGGTGAGTTTAATTGTTTTTCCTTCCTGTTTAAATGTAAAATTTGCACTAGGTGAAGAGCATTGCACTGCTTACTTGTAATTACAGTACATGCAAAGTGCTATGCCATGCAGCATCCTATAGTCAGCTGACTACAGCCCACTATGTCCCATTGCATTGCTCTGACTTTAAAGCCAGAAGGGACCATCATGATCATCTAGTCTGACCTCCTGCATGTTGCAGGCCACAGAACCATTGCTGCTGCTGTTCTGTGAAATTAGAAAGTTTCTCTTAATGATGTATGTACCATTCTGGGTGATCAGGAAGTTTTTCCATTTTCACAGGAAATGAATGTACTGTTAGTGGTGGGGGATTTAGATATGTCTTCAAAGGCATAGGTAGGTGAGTGAAAGGGGAAATCTTCACCCTCTTCCACTGGAGTCTCTTGTAACAATGCAGAGGACAGTTTGGATCTGCATGTTCAAACAATCTTTTGTGTTCCGGAATATTAATATACTTAGGCCCTGATTCTGCAGTGACCACTGCATTAGCAATCCCTGTGCCCAGGTGAGGCCGTATGAAGTCAGTGAGGTTTTGTGTGGGTTCAGGGATTTGTCTACATGGCACTCATGGCAGGATTGTGTTCACAGAACTGAAGTTTGCCTCAAAAACTAAATCAGAATCATGAAACTAATTTTATGTGAAAATTCCCATCCATACGAAAGTTTTATTTTATGTAGACTTTCCTTTCAAAAATCTGTGCCCTGTGAGTGTGTGTAAGAGGAGTTGGGGGAAATATGGTGCCATCTCACCTCTCTATACAGGTCTGTCTCATCTTACGCTGGGGTTACATTCCGCAGTCAGCGCCTAAAGCGAAAATCGCATATAGTCAAAATTACATTGAGTGTAATGGCTGGCGGAATCGCCCGCACTACAGAAACAGTATTTAAATTGTTATTTTTCTCTTCTTTTTTGTTTTTTGTTTTGTTTTTGCCGACCGCGTAAAGCTGAAATTGCGCATGTTAAATGCGCCTAAGATGCGACAGATCTGTAGTTGAATATAGGGAAGTGTGCAGTTAGGATTTCAGGTCTGTATCGTTCCACCCTCCCAGCTCCAGAGGGGCCAGGGAAGGTGACTAAGCTGTGAGAGGCTGCCTTTCTCCATTTCTTCCACTGCAGCAGCCCCCACTAATATATGGCAGTTTACTTAGCATCTCATCCAAAGGCTATTAGAGTAATTAGAAAGACTCCTGCTGACTTCAGTGGGCTTCAGATCCAGTCCTTGTGATTCTTTCTTTTTTATAAAGAATGAATTAAGTAAAAAATTGTTTGTTTGTTTATTTGTTTGTATAAGATTTCCACCAAGCTGTTTTCAGCAGATGAATTTCAGCCCTTGGACCCCACCCAGGAGTTTATATTTCCACCAGAATTAATGGTAAGTAGAATTGCTCTTGGTCTGTAGATATATGCTGTAACATTTGTAACGTTTACATGTAGTTCATTACTCATCTTAATGTGCTGTCTAGCAGTGGAGTGGTTCCATCAGGAGAAATATCACATATTTTCCGATAGATCTGCAAAGATCTCTGATGTTTTTTAAATTCTGTGTTTATATTTACATACAAGAACTACATTAAAAGAACATTAAAGATGCAAAGTCAAGTACTCAAAATGTAGGGAATTAAGGTTGCCTGTGCAAAGCATGGAACTGCTAGAGAGTCTCAACAAAATAGTTGTACGAATTTTTTAATCTGGGTAAAACAACACATCTTTCATCATCTTGTTCTGAGAAAAAGCTGAATTGGTTGTGCTGAAATTTTCCAAAAATAATCAGTCTGTGGCAGACACCGCACATGGAAAATTTCAGCTTAAACACTTAAAGTTTGACAAAGTTATAAGTAAGGCTGCGCGTTTGTCACGGAGGTCACGGATTCCATGACTTTCCGTGACCTCCACGCCTTATGCAGCGGCTGGTGTGCCTGGCTCAGGGGAAGCTCAGGCAACCCCTGTGCCAGGCGCACTGGTTGCTGCTGGGGCAGTCTCAGGCCCCTGCAGTGCCCCCCCCGCCTAGCAGCAGAGTTTGGGTGTGGGAGGGGGCAGGGGGTTGGGGCACGGGATGGGAAGAGGTGGGCTCTGGGCAACGCTTACCTGGGGGGCTTCCCAGAAGCAGCAACATCTCCTTCGCTCAGCTGCTAGGCGAAGATGTGGCCAGCCTGAGCTTCCGCCCAGAGCACTGGGTTCGCAGCTCACATTGTCCGGGAACCGCAGCCAATGGGAGCTGTGGGGGCAGTGCCTGCAGGTGGAGGCAGCATTCAGAGCTGCCTGGCCACGCCTCTGCCTAGCAGCTGAGCAAGGGGGATGTTGCCGCTTCCGGGGAGCCCCACAGGTAAGCGCCACCCAGAGCCCACTTCACCTTGTCCCGTGCCCCAATCCCTTGCTCCCTCCCACACCCAAACTCTGCTGCTGTTGCGGGGGGAAGGGGGAGGCATGGAGCCAGGTAGGGAGCCTGCCAGCCCTGCCAACCGCCCCACCCCCAGCATCACTGGGAGTCCCGGGCCGTGCACTGCCGCCCATGCCCTTCCCCCCCAGCATCAGCAGGGGTCCCGGGCTGTGCATCGTTCCCCCGCCCCCAAGCAGCTGGGCTGCCCTCCCACAGCACCCGAGGCAGCCTCCCCCCCAAGTTTTATTCACTGGTATTTTTAGTAAAAGTCATGGACAGGTCACGGGCCATTAATTTTTGTTTACTGCCTGTGACCTGTCTGTGACTTGTACTAAAAATACCCATGATTAAAATGTAGCCTTAGTTATAAGCAACTGAAAACAGTGTCTTATAATGGATAGTATTAGGCAGCCTCACCTATAGGTGGCACTACCTATGTCTGGCAACCTTATCTACAGGCACCAGCTATGATGGGGGTATGCTTACACGGCAGCTGGGAGGATACCTCCTAGTACAGATAGGTAGATTCAGACTCGTTCTGCTCAAGCTAGCACACTAAAAATAGCACTGTGGCCATGGTGGCTTAGGCTAGCCACCTGAGTTCGTACCCAGGTGGTTGGGCAAGATTGTATTTGCGTGGCTAGCCCGAGCTGCCACCCATGCCAATGCAGCCATGCTGCTATTTTTAGTGTGCTGGATTGAGCAGAGCTAGCGCATGTCTGTCTATCCTGATGGGAACCACTCTCCCAGCTGTTGTATAAACATACCGAAAGTCTCCTCTGTAACATTTGGAATGACTGGTTGCATATTTTATAATTAAAATGGACTGAGGTTCTATCATCGTTAGGGCAAGGAGTTTGTTTCCTGTTTAGTATTTTTAGTCTGTTTTAAAGTACCATGTGCTTTCAGGGGTTCTCAAACTGGGGGTCAGGACCCCTCAGGGGGTCGCAAGGTTATTACATGGGGGGTCGTGAGCTGTCAGCCTCCACCCCAAACCCCACTTTGCCTCCAGCATTTATAATGGGGTTAAATATGTTAAAATGTGTTTTTAATTTATAAGCAGGGGTCGCACTCAGAGGCTTGCTATGTGAAAAGGGTCGCCAGTACAAAAGTTTGAGAACCACTATTCTAGGACATTATCCAAATAATAATCCTCCCCAGTCCTTTGGTTCAGCGAGGCTTAAAGATAGATATCAAAGCCCTGCTTTCTCTAACTAGTTGGCAATTTATGGAGTAGGGTTGAAAGCCCTGGATTTTTTTAAAATTAATTTTCTATTGATTTCCAAGGGTGCAGGATCCAGCCCTAAGTGCATAGTTTGCAGGATATTCAGTATAAATCCTGTTTGCTAGACACATCTGAGTCAGTTTTAGGCATTTTATTCATGAAGCATTAATTTCCTCCCTGTGCAAAGGGCCAGCACAAGGCTGATGCACTATTTAAGTCCCACTTAAACCCAGTTTTGAGGTTTTAAGTATGACTTCCGTGGTTAAGGAATTATTTTGGCTCCTAGTCCAGTGCCTATTCACTAGATAACCGCTGCCTCTCTGGAGCTTTAAAAATTTTATTAAGATGATATTAAAAAAAAAAAGTGAACAGAGTTTGAGCATAGAAGCTTCTGGTTATCAGGGAATAACGTACAGATTATTGAGGGTGCAAAGTTTGGTTTAAGATCGGGTGGCATAAGGAATACATAATCCCCGATTGGGGGTAAAAGGTTGATGGGTCAAAGTACAGGCATTGAGATATGAGGGTATGAAGTTCATAGAGTGGCTATGTTCGGGTGTGGAGTATAATGAGTGGATATTATTAAATCTACATTGTTTCCCCTATAGACAATGGCTGAAAATCAGCCAAAAAGAACTTTTGTTTTCCAAGGGGAAAGAACAACATGGATTTCACCTGCTAGCCTAAAGGAGCTTCTGGAGCTGAAGGCTAAGTACCCCAAAGCACCTCTCGTGGTGGGGAACACCAGTGTGGGTATGTAGATTCAGAGCCCATCCTGTTATGCTTGTGCCAGTGTATGTATGAACAGTCGTGGGCAGCATTTAGAATTGATTGTGTGTTCTTTGTCCTTAATATGTGGTTCAACAATGACATAGTCACAGTTCTGGAAATGCAGCGATCTTCCTTTTCTCTAAATCTCATTCTACTCTATAGGGCCTGAAATGAAATTTAAAGGAGTGCACCATCCAGTTATCATCTCTCCTGCAAGGATTCTAGATCTGAATGTGGTAAGATACACAGACAATGGTAAGTAAACCCTACTTTTGCCCTTTGAAACACATGGAGATATCTCTGCATAAGATAATACTGATCCCTTCCCTAGTGGGGAAGATGTGAACTGCTCTACAGACATCCTGGCTCTCCAAGAATGTCTAGAAATGCTTGTGATTGTTTCTGCAAATCATTCCTGAGACATCCATGGATCAGGATGGCTATGATCCCTGCCCCAATGCATGATACATTAGCAACAGCATGGGTTTGTCTAGATTAGGAAAAGAAGTTGAGGTTAAATTGGGATAGCTATTATGCATTATCTAACCCTAATGTTAACCATGACCCAATCCCTAGTGTAGATGTGGATTAATACCTTTTACCTCAATTTAGCTGTCTGAGGTCAGCCCTAGGGGAAGTGTAGAATCAAAGTTATTGGCTATTTGTCCTCCAATGTCTGCTTATGGAGGGGACCCTCAACATTCAGATATCCTCCCTACTACATGGAAGGGGTGGGAGAGTCAGCCATCTCTGCAGCACGTCTCCCTCTCCTCCTCTGTAACCCACAGAGGCTTCTCTGTAGATCCAGTGTTCATTCTGGGGGAGAGACAGGAGACTGGGTGAGCCAGGGGGAGGAGTGGGCAGACTGGGGTGACACCCATTGTCACCCCACAACACTCTGTGGAGAATCCATGCATGGATCTCACAGCACTTTATAACATTAATTATGCCTCACAAATGCCCTAGGAGATAGATAGTATATATTACTATCCCCATTCTAAGTGAGACAGAGATGAGCAAACCGAGGCAGAAAATTTAACCAACTTGCCCAAGGCCAAAGAGAAAATCTGTCAGAGCTGGGATTACAATTTGGGAGTTCATGGCTCAGAGCATTAGACCACATCTCTCTCCCCATTTCCAGATGTGCTTAGCTGCTACCCTTGACAAAGAAGGACTCTCTACCATGACTGTTAAAGACTTTTAACCTGTCCTAGTTTAACTCCAGTTTGCACATGCACATTTTGAAATTGATGCAGTATTTGTTTTGTTTCCTAAATTAAAGTGTAACAGAAAACTTTTAAGATGTTGCCTTATTCCTATCCACATTCTAATGAGAGCTGATTGTGAGAAAAAGGCACTGCATAATTACAAAAATACAGTCTGGACATAGCTTAATACCCTGACTGTGGAGCAATGCTCACATTTTACTACTTACAATAACTTGGTTTCAGGACTAACCCTTGGAGCTGCCTGCAGTCTGGCTGTAGTGAAAGATGCCCTGACAAACACAGTCTCAGAACTTCCAGGGGACAAGACAAAGATTTTCCATGCTCTCTTGCATCAGTTAAAAACTCTGGGAGGACAGCAGATCAGAAACATTTCCGTATGTTGTCTATTATTGCAGTAACAAGTGGATGGGTTAGCAAAACTGCATGGAATTGCTTCTGTCTGTGCATAATATTTGTATTCACTGCTGAAATAATAGACTTTAAAATTAATTTTATGTCACTGTCAGTCTTATGACCTTTGATCAATGTAAATCCTCACACTGTACTGACACTTACATAAAGGTGATGACTTAGTGACATAATGTCCTTTTTTTTCTTTTTTTAGTCTTTAGGTGGAAACATTATGAGTAGAAAGTCAACATCTGACTTGAATCCCATTCTAGCAGTTGGCAACTGTACCCTCAACCTGGCATCAAGAGGTAAGAGGCAGGGTACCTGTAAGAAGGTGGTCCTGCCTGCAGTGCCCTGCAATGGCAGGCCATGGCACAACAGGCAGGCATGCCTCAGTTTCCCTTCTTCTTATTCCTCAGAAATAGTCCAAAGCAACTTCCCAAGTAAAAGCAAAGCCCTTGTGGGGTTCATTTATTACAACAGCCCTATGCACATAAATAACAAAACATAGTCCAGAATTTCCCCAGCATAGTCCTTACAGTACATGCAACATACAGCCTTGGTGTCTCTCATCACACACTGGCTCTCCAGTGCAGTCCTCTCCCTAAACTTGTAGTAGAACATCCCAGCCCTTCCAACTGTAGCGCAGGGAACACCCCACACACACACATCCTCTCTGCTGAGAGCATCCTTGCTAGGGGACCATCCCTCACTTCCACTGGCCCTCTCATGATTCCTCTAGGTCCAACTCTCTAGTCTTGGAGATGTCAGCAGGAAAGCTCCTCCACTGCTCGCCTGCCTTCAGCCCTCTCCAGCCTTTGTCTCTGCCTCTCTAGCTTAGAGCCAGCAGGCAATTGCCTCTGCTGCTCCTCCTGTCTCCAACCCTGATTTTTCAGCCAGCAAACCCCTCTTGTTGCTCTCTTTGCCTTCAGCCTTCCCCCAGGAAGCACCTTTTTCTTCCTTCCAGGACCTCCTTGAGTCCCTCTGGTCTCTAGCAGGACTCACTGGGTCTCCTTCTCACTGAATCTCTCCATGATCCTTTACAGCCCCCAGGTGCTGTACCACCCTCTTAATTGGCCAAATGGGAGCACTTGTCCTGGCACAGGGGAGCTGGAACTGCTTCGTTTTACAAGGGACAGCCACCCTGTGACAGTGCTTCTCTGTGTATTTGTACTGAAGATGTAGGAAGTGTGATAAGGAACAAAATTACAACCAATTAATGTTGTTCAAGAAATCCACTCCCTGCCACGCACAAAAGCATGTCTGTGGGGAGACTGTGGAAACTGAGAACACATGAGGGACATAGGATTTCCACAGGCCTAGTCATGTGTACCTCTATAGCCAGGAAATCAGTAAAACCACCAAAGAAACAGCATGATTCAGGTAGCTCTGCACGTGGCCCCTTGCTTATTTTAATTCTGATCTAATGGGGAATAAAGTAAGCAGGTGCTGTATGCATAGACATATGCATAGGCTGTCAGGATGGAAATGCATCCTTTCATTCTGTGATGGACCATGCCTACTTTGTTTGTGACCCCATTACACATCACTCGTCACCCTGTAGAACACATTCACCACATAGTTGTTTCCTGATCAGGATTTGTGCACTACTTCTTTTGCCATTTTTCTTGAATACACAGGGGTGGGCATGAGAGCCAGAATTTCTGTCAAAATACAGTTCCACTCCAGAAAATGACTATAAAAAAAAGCACTGTCTCACTCAACAGAGCCACCCTGTGCCTGTGTTGAGAGACAAGACTGCTTACCTGAGTGACAAACAAGAGTTTTTATAGATTTTCATTCCCATCAACCCTGCAGAGCCAATGCAGCTAAGAGAGGAGTTTAGTCCAGGGGTAGGCAACCTATGGCACGCGTGCCGAAGGCGGCACGCGACCTGATTTTCAGTGGCACTCACACTGCCCGGATACTGGCCACCAGTCCGGAGGGCTCTGCATTTTAATTTAATTTTAAATGAAGCTTCTTAAACATTTTAAAAACCTTATTTACTTTACATACAACAATAGTTTAGTTATATATTATAGACTTATAGAAAGGGACCTTCTCAAAACGTTAAAATGTATGACTGACACGTGAAACCTTAAATTAGAGTGAATGAATGAAGACTCGGCACACCACTTCTGAAAGGTTGCCGACCCCTGGTCTAGTCCTTGAGTCTGCTTAACAGAATTGTTCACCAAGGGCCAAGAATTGACTCCTGACAGACCCTCTGAAGAAAAGGGCTGCACAGACATTAATTGGCCACAGGACTCTTCTTACAGGTGATGATGTACATGAAGGAACAGGCCCAGTTAGACTCCCAGGTCCTAGTGTTAATTTTGCAGCTGGCAGATAGACAAATAATCATTTTACCTGTAAATATAGCATGTTCAGTGTGGACTCACAGGATAATCTACCAGGGACCTCCAGAAGTCATTTGTTTTGTGTATTGAACTTTCATTATTTCTCTCTGTCAAAGCTTTGCAGTTCACCTTTCCTAGGTTTTCAAAATAGGGATCTCTCCTTATACTATTCGATGGATAGATCGCAGTCACATTATTGCCTGTGGCATTTGTAAGAATAATCCCCATAATATGGCAGCCATTTTTGAAATTTCACTCCCCTTGGATTGGGAGAGGGTGTTTCACCTTGTGGACCAAAGATCCTTTGGTTATAGGAAGCCTGAGACCTGGATGAGGCCTGTGGAAGCTAACCAATGTCAATATTAAATATGGTTAATTATTATTAATTATTATTAAAATTTAATAAACAGTTCCTTTGTTGCTAACACATTGTGTACTTTATGCAGCATATACAAAGCATAAAGGACACCAGTGTTTAGAAAATGTACACTTAATAATAATATTTATGATTTGTATTATGGTAGCGCCTTCAGCCCCAGTCTGATCAGGGCTCCATTGTTCTGGGTGCCATATTAGACAGATCCTGCCCCAAAGAATGTACAATCTGAGGCCCTGATCCTGCAAGCACTTTCACGTGCTTAAACTTTACACAGGTGAGCTGTCCCATTGAGTTCAGTGGAGTTACTCATCTGCATAAAGTTAAGCACATGCAAACGTTTTTTTTGCCAGATTAGGGCACAACTTGAAACAAAGCAAGTGGATATGATAAACAAATGGAGGGAGTTGGGGAGAGAGGGTGAGGATAACATGATAGCAACACCTGGGCTATCCACATACATAATTAGCAGTTTAGGTATATAAATAAGCAGTAGGTTTTAATGATGATCGGAGCACTATTTCCTGTAAGCATAATGCTATATTTAGAATGTCCTAACACTCCAACTCTGTTTCAACAAGCTGTATCAATTTACACAGTGTTGACTAAGATATTATATTAACTTTAATTTCCTAGTGTTCCCAGGTAAACATTTTATGATGGGGGAAAAACACACTGGTGAATTAAATACATATAAAATAGGAATGCTTTAGGAGAAAGTCTGCTAGTTGTTGCTCTTTTCTGATCCGTTAGATGGTCATGTGTATTGTTAAATTAGGTGGATATTTCAGAACACTGTGTAATTTGCAAATATAGGGACACCCATCAGATGTCCTAATCCCGCTTTTAGATGTTCAGATTGGCATTTAGGCACATTAAGTCTTCTGAATGTCAAACTGTGGGACTGTTTACCTTTGTATTTCCTTGTTTATTGTTAATTACTTACTCAGATACTACAGTGATGATGATCAGAGAACTTCATTGAGATTAGGCACATTAAGTCTTCTGAATGTCAAACTGTGGGACTGTTTACCTTTGTATTTCCTTGTTTATTGTTAATTACTTACTCAGATACTACAGTGATGATGGTCAGAGAAGTTCATTGAGATTTGGATTTCCTACTAAGGCTCTCACATACAGCACCTGTCTACACTACAGATGTCTGCCAGCATAGGTGTACCCCGAACCTGCTGGCATGAAGAGTTGTGATCCCTGACTAATGTAGCTATGCTGGCAGATGTCTGTTGTGTAGACGCAGTTATACTGGCAAAACTGTGCTTTCACTGTAATGCTATACTGTTGTAAAGCACAGCTTTGCCAGAATAGCTGTGTCTGCACTAGGAGGGTTTTGCTATTAAATCTGGTAAAGCTTTCCTAATGTAGACATAGCCATAGAAACTGGGCCCTATATGTTATATTGCTTTAGAACAATGGCCTTTTGCTGGTATAACTTATTTCATTCACGGAAGTAGCCTAAGCTATTTGAGCAAATCACTCTTTTGATGGTAAAAGCTGCACCTCCATTAGGAGGGTTTGCCGGGGTAGTTAGACTGGTATAGCTATACCAACAAACCCTCTGTAGTGTAGACAAGGCCTAAGTAGTCACATGGTTTTTAGACTGGGAATTTCAAAGGGCCTAATGGAGTTAAGTGCCCACCTCTCTTTGGAAATCTACCTCCCTCCCTTAGGTCCCTTTCAGAATCCCAGCTTTAATCATTAATCTCATAAAATTGTGACCTTTTTAACTTTCAAAACAGTTGATCAAAAAGAGAAAGGAAAAGACAATACAAATTCTTCCTCTGGTAACTATTGAAAATAGAGAGACCACTTACATTTAAGGTGCATGCTATTGATGGGACATTGTATGAACTTTAAGTAATTGTTTTCCCAAAAGTATCGCATATTCTTCCTTGACAATTAATTTGGTTTTACATATGTAAACTGCCAAGAGTTCACTTCTCATTGTATAGAGATTGCCATTTATTTTTTCTCCAATAGAAGGAACACGGTGGATTTCTTTGAGTGACATTTTTGCCAATGGAGTTGGTAACAATACCCTTATGCCAGAAGAAGTCTTAGTCTCTGTTCACATCCCTCATTCCAGGAAGGTAAATGTTGCTGTGATGTTTGGATTTGTTTTGTGATAAGGATGGTTTAACCAGTGTTTATATGACATTAAAGAAAGAACAGGAGGAAGAAGTACCATCTGTGGTTTAAAAAAGACAAAAGCCACCCAACCAGTGAAATGCTTTGGAGGGCATTGATATATTTTCTATCCCAGAACGCTGCCCATTTTCAGCCTGGCTAGATCTCCAGTCATTATGCAGATGAAGCTCCCGTTATCTCCTGAGGGTTTTGCCTACATAGGGACTACAGGATGTAGTTTTGCCTACATGGACTATGGTCCATGCTTCCACGCATAATTGCCGCACCAGACAATGTTGTTTGCTTGGTGCTGTGTCACCAGTAATACTGTAACACCGTGGAAGGGCGATATCTCTGGGAATTGGTAAGCAGACTGTTTGGGAGATACCCGCAGGCAGTCACACATCTCTGGTCTTGAATAAAAATGTGACTTAATTGAATTTAGATGATTAAAGGAAAAGATCTGTAAAAGCAGAAGATAGAGTTGAAATACTGGCTTGATTTGTGCTTGAATCCGGAGGCTTAGGCAGAGGTTGAGCCTCTTCAGTTTTGTCTCCCATTCTAAATGCAGCTCACTCCCATTCCCCCTTACCTCTCAGTAACTGTTTGTGAGAGGGGGGTCAGATCAGCTGGGCTCTGCAAGAGATGGAGAGGAAGGCAGGTTGCTTGCAAGACAACAGTGAAGAGGGAACTACTGGATGGTCAAGGGAAGGGAATGAATGGTCCTAAATGTTTTGGAAGTACAATCCATGCTCTGTGGTATTTGTTACCTTAGTTCATGTAGGTCTCTATTGGAACATGTTACATTTCTGTGCATACTTCTTAGCCTCTGTTTGATTTTTCTTAGGGGGAGTTTGTATCGGCATTCCGACAGGCCCAGCGCCGGGAAAACGCTCTACCAATTGCTAATGCTGGGATGAGGGTACTTTTTGCGGAAGGCACAGACATAATTATGGACTTTGGCATTTTCTATGGCGGCATTGGCTCTACCACCGTCTGTGCAAAACAAACCTGTCAGGCACTCATAGGGAGGTACCGTATGAATTCCTAGAGGCTTTATATAGCTTTCAGATTGGAATATTGTTAGTTTTTTTAGTGTTTCAGGGCATAAATACAGAGATCCTTTATTTACAGAATGGTTAGTGCCATTTATAATCCACCAAATGAACACAGATCAGCCCCAAGTGCTAAGTCATCTCCCCACCCCAGAATGGAGTATTTACACTTTTCTATTCTAAATGTTTTAAAGTCTGTGTATGAATGTTGTGCTCATTGAAAGGTGTCTCCAGAGAGCGGGTACAGTTGGTTTATTAGTGTCACTACATCACTTTGCTGTTGCGCCCCAACCTGACCTGGAGGGACCTCTACCAGTTCTTCATCCATTCAGTCTCTAACAGCTGTGCTGAAACTTCCAAAGAGGCTGCTAATTAATTAGTATGAGGGAGTGGGGTTCTAAAGTGGGCACTGAAGAGGGACTTATCCTTGCACTAGCAGTACCAGCAGCAAAGGGCCTGAGGGGACTTATGCCTCCTCGGTTCAATGGCGGCCAAGGTTGGGTGTGGCCCCAAATGCAGACTAGGGCAAGCCTAGGGGCTGCTTTAACTTGCATCCCTCATTGAGGATGGGGAGGACAGGGATATGGTATTTTAGCATAGACTAGCTCTCTGCACTGTTCTTGGCCAATCAGTAGCAGAACTCACCACCTAGCTAGCAGATATCAGGTGCAGCTTTCTCTATCTATGCTCCTAGCAGAGGTGCATTATAAGGAGGGACCTGAAGGAGGAAATGCCATTGATTGTACAGGTTGTGACTGGGAGTTTTTTTCACATGTAAGGAGCAGCATGGGAGAAAATGAGAACATGATTTAACCACCAGAAAACTGGGCTTGTTCTAACCTGAACCTCCTCAAATTTCAGGGCCTGTGAACAAACCTCTGGGAACTGTTTCTCCCATGCAACTTATGACCCAATTTTTAATTGGATTTGGAAGGAGTTCACGTCGCTATTAGTACTTCTCCTGTGCTAACATAAGTCTTGTTGAATAATTACTTGGTGTGGTTAAATAGTCAGGTTACCATTTACGTAAAGAGGGCTTACAGGATATTTGAGTATTGTAATTTAAAGCACTGATTCTTTTATTATTAATCTGGGAACTAGATAGCACTTTGGAATAGGGTATTATCTTACTCACTCATTAGACCTGGGTTCAAATTCTTGTGCTAATCACAAGTGAAAATAAGGCCCTGATGTAATGCTCTTTAAAGTCAATGGGAGACTTTCCATTGAGTTAAATAGGCTTTAGATCAGGCCATAAGTATGCTTATCTGTTGTGGTACATAGTGGACACTGGTCTACAAAGAGTCCTTTGGATCAGAAGGGTGTTTTATATGTTTTCTATTCCTTCTGTATAGTGACAGGACAGAGTTAATTGTTCCTAAACAATCCCTAATATTCCCTGAATTGTGGGCACTTGTTATGTCTAAATAAATAATCCTTTCACTTTGAGCACCCAATTTAAAATATTAAATAAGAATTGCATGCTTTCTGTGCAGCTTATGTAGTGTGAGTTCCTGACAACCCTTTTCCTGTTGCAAGCTTTTCATTGAACATCATGGCAGACCTACAATTTATTCACATAGATACCCATTCAGCAAAGCACGTAAGCATGTACCTAAGTCTATCCATATTCAACAAAGTGCTTAAATTGATGTAACACTATGTTACACTCCTTTTAATTGTAACGACACCCAGATGCCACAGCAATGGCTGTCTCATAAAAATATGTAAACAAATAAAATCAGACCTTCTGAGTTTTTGTTTATATCCTTAATGTTTATAGCCAGTTAATCAAAAACTAATAAAAAATAAATGACAAAAAATCTACTGTTGCCCTCAAAGATGTTTGTACGAGAGAGAGATGTCTGAGCTCTTGGATCAACCCATTATATTTAACTGGCTTTCTGTGTATTCAGACAGTGTTCTGTTTTTCTGGTTTAGGCACTGACAGTTGGTATTATTGTTCTTGAGTGTCAAGATTTGCTCTAATAGATACAGTGGCTAGGATTTTCAAAAGTGCCTAAAGCAGTTAGGACCGCAAGTCAAGTCATGATCTTTTCAACCTCTCTTTAACTGAGAGTTTTTCCGGGCCCTTGATTATTCTGTTGCTCTTCTCTGAACCCCCTGTAATTCTTGCAATATCCTTTTTGTGATGGACTGGCAATAATTGAAAATGCTGATAATATATTTATATGCTAATATATTTATATTCTTACAGCTTGGGATTTTTATCCATATAGAATCAACTGTGTGACATACTTCAAAAGAGCAGAATTTTCAGAAGATGCTGAGCATCCATCATCTGAAAATCTGACCCTTTAAAATGTCTCAAGTTGGCATCCAAAATCACTAGTCCCTTTTGAAAGTTCAGGCCATTATCTATTGTATAGTGATAATTTTTAATAGAATAAAACTAGGGCTGTCAAGCAATTAAAAAAATTAATCACGATTAATTGTGCGATTAATCGTGCTGTTAAACAATAATAGAATACCATTTATTTAAATATTTTTGGATGTTTTCTACATTTTCAAATATATTTATTTCAATTTACAACACAGAATACAAAATGTACAGTGCTCGCTTTATATTTATTTTTTATTACAAACATTTGCATAGTAAAAAACAAAAGAAATAGTATTTTTCAATTCACCAACTACAAGTACTGTAGTGCAATCTCTTTATCATGAAAGTTGAACTTACAAATGTAGAATTATGTACAAAAAATAACTGCATTCAAAAATAAAACACTGTAAAACTTTAGAGCCTACATGGCCACTCAGTCCTACTTCACCCAATCGCTCAGACAAACAAGTTTGGTTACAATTTGCAGGAGATAATGCTGCCCATTTCTTGTTTACAATGTCACCTGAAAGTGAGAACAGGCGTTCGCATGGCACTGTTGTAGCCGGCGTCGCAAGATATTTACGTGCCAGATGCTCTAAAGATTCTTATGTCCCTTCATGCTTCAACCACCATTCCAGAGGACATGTGTCCATGCCGATGATGGGTTCTGCTCGATAACTATCCAAAGCAGAGCAGACCGACGCATGTTCATTTTCATCATCTGGGTCAGATGCCACCAGCAGAAAGTTGATTTTCTTTTTTGGTGGTTTGGATTCTGTAGTTTCTGCATCTGAGTGTTGGTTTCTTAAGACTTCTGAAAGCATGCTCCATACCTCGTCCCTCTCAGATTTTGGAAGGCACTTCAGATTCTCAAATCTTGGGTTGAGTGCTATTTGTAGAAATCTCACATTGGTACCTTCTTTGCGTTTTGTCAAATCTGCTGTGAAAGTGTTCTTAAAATGAACATGTGCTGGGTCATCATCTGAGACTGCTATAACATGAAATATATGGCAGAATGTGGGTAAAACTGAACAGGAGACATAAAATTCTCCCCCATGGAGTTTAGTCACAAATTTAATTAACACATTATTTTTTTAACGAGCATCATCAGCATGGAAGCATGTCCTCTGGAATGCTGGCCAAAGCTTGAAGGGGCGTACGAATGTTTAGCATATCTGGCATGTAAATACCTTGCAACACTGGCTACAAAAGTGCCATGCGAATGCCTGTTCTCACTTTCAGGTGACGTCGTAAATAAGAAGCAGGAAGCAGTATCTCCCGTAAATATAAACAAACATGTTTGTCTTAGCGATCGGCTGAACAAGAAGTAGGACTGAGTGGACTTGTAGGCTCTAAAGTTTTACATTGTTTTGTTTTTGAGTGTAGTTATGTAACAACAAAAAATCTACATTTGTAAGTTACACTTTCACGATAAAGAGATTGCACTACAGTACTTGTATGAGGTGAATTGAAAAATACTGTTTCTTTTGTTTAACAGTGTGATTAATCGCGATTAATTTTTTTATTAGTGATTAATTTTTTTGAGTTAATCACGTGAGTTAACTGCGATTAATCAACAGCCCTAAATTAAACCAGTTTTCATAGTTTTTAAAAAGCTGATTTATTTTACTAGCCTATAGGGCTCAATTATGTTGACTTCATTGAGACTATTTGTGTGAGTAGCAGCTGTTCGATGTGAGCCACACTGTGTTACAGATCAAAGTCCCAGTCTTGCTCCCATTGAAATCCAAACTACAATTGACTTCATTGTGAGAAGGATCATGCCCATGTCTGTGATACAAGCAAGTTAGTCTGGTCACCTGTGCCTAATATACTGATCGCAGTATTATTATTATTTCTGCCAGGCATTGGAATGAGCAGATGCTGGATGAAGCTTGCAGACTGGTTCTTAAAGAAGTTTCTCTGCCGGGCTCAGCCCCAGGTGGGAAGGTGGAATATAGAAGGACTTTGATTGTCAGTTTCCTCTTCAAATTCTACCTGGAAGTGCTTCAGTCATTGAACAGGATGGTAAATTCATGTCCTGGGTTTATTTTCATGCAGTCTAGTGAAAGGTCTTGTACTCTGTATTTATTTTTCCAGTTTGTAGCATGTGCTGATCATAATTTCTGTGTTCACAAAGAATTTAAAAAATACATAACAACATATCAGTGCCACTATTAAAAGAGCTCTCACTCTAAAAAAAATTAAAAAAGAGAGAGAGATCATCTTATTTGGTCTACCTCTTCTCAAAATGACAAATAGCTGGGATAAATAAATGGCTTTGCAATGTGCATAAATGTCACAAACTATCTCTCTATGCTATGATTTTTTGGTTTGGAGAGAAGACTTGTAGAAAAATCTGTTCAGATGTCATTGTGTGGTTCTAATTTTGATTTTTCTTTCTGAAGGATTCCTGTATTAAATCTGTTCAGTTTCCAAAGAAAAGAATGTTTTCTCTAATTGCCAGCCTTGCAAACTTAGCTTGGGCTCTGAGTCAAGCTGTTTTTTTCCTTTCTCACCTATCACCACCAGCAGCAAAGGTTCTATGTCAGTTTTGTTCATACCTCAAAACAAAGTTAACCTCTTCTTACTGCAATTCCTTTCATTGGTCTCCTGAAACAGCTGTGGTGTTATGCTCCAAATGATTTTTTTATTTTTTTTGTATTTTTTAAATAAATATTTTATGAATGCTCAACAGTCACTTCATTTTCAGCTACTTTTTTGGGCTCTTCTAAATAGGGGGAGACTTGAGAGACTTATTTTCAATCATTATGGTTGCTAATTCTTTTAATAGAAATGTTTGTGTTGTGAAAACATAACTATTATTATTAAAACACTTCTCTTTCAGGACCCCCATCTGTATCCTGACATATCAGAGAAATATGGGAGTGTGCTTCAAGATTTCCAACCCAAAATGCCCCAGAGCGAACAAATATACCAGGTCAGTGAGGCTCTTTTAATACTGTCCTTCAGTTTAAAAGACACTGTTAAAAATTAAGATACAAGAAGAGCCCAAGCAGTGAAGGTCAGATACAGATTTTGCAAAGCACTGAGGATGCCGAACTCTGTGGTTTTGATGTAAGCTCATTAATCATTATGGCTTCAGTTTTCTTAACGCTAGTTATTTTAACTTATTCCTACTTTAGTACATGCTCAGTCCTTACAGGGACCTAAGCGATTGGAATAGAGTATGGAAATGAGATGAAGTACAGTAGAACCTCAGATTTATGAACACCTCAGGAATGGAGGTTGTGTGTAACTCTAAAATGTTCGTAACTCTGAACAAAACATTATGGTTGTTTCTTTCATATGTTTACAACTGAATATTGACTTAATACAGTTTTGAAACTTTACTATTCAGAAGAAAAATGCTGCTTTCCCTTTATTTTTTTACTAGTTTACATTTAACACAGTACTGTGCTGTATTTGCTTTTTTTTTTTAATCTCTGCTGCTGCCTAATTGCGTACTTCTGGTTCCAAATGTGGTGTGTGGGTGACTGGTCGGTTTGTAACTCTGGTGTTCATAACGCTGAGGTTCTACTATATGTGATTGAACAGATTATCATGTGTTCAAGTAAAATTTAGCAGCAGAGGGGAGCAGAGAGCTATTCTTCATGACCTTATGCAGACAAAATTTTCCTGTTCTGCAAGAATTTTTGAGATTTCAAAATCTTCTTTCCCATCCCAAATCGGGACAAAAAGTCTAAATCTCAAAAATTTTCATGAACCAAAAATCCAAAAACAATTTGTATCAAGGCAATCAAAATGCTGCCCAGCTGGGTTGACCATGGGTAAGCCACTGCACTTGTTCCCCTAATCACCCTTTGTTTATGTAGATTGTAAACTCTTCAGGGCAGGGACTGTCTACTACGGCCTTGTCTACACACATAAATTATAATGATTTCACTAAATCAGTTTTGAAGCAAGTTAAACTGGTGCATCCCACCTGTGAGCAGAATCTGAAAATCAATTTAAGTGTCCCTTATAACAAATTAGCTGGAAGTTGATTACCTTAATTACATTGATATATGATGCTCTAAAACTGATTTTAGAGTATCCACAAAAAGAGTCTACATTGGCTTAACTAAATCAGTCTACATTAAGGTAAATCAGTTCAACTTGCCTATGTAGACAGGGCTTGTGGGTTTGTACAACACCTAGCATAATGGGGTCCCGATCTTGATAGCGGCCTCTAGGAGATACTTTAATACAAATTAATTATAACGGGTTTGCAATTTCAAAGACAGCTCCAGGTTCACTGAGGAATCAAAGACTGTAAACAGAAAATGCAGTGAGACTTACACAAGCACAAATAAATCAGGTGCTATATCTGCATTTTTTTTACTGAGCAGGAAGTAAACCCAGAGCAGCTTCCCAGGGATCCAGTAGGACGTCCCATCATGCACCAGGCTGGTATAAAACATGCCACTGGTGAAGCGCTTTACTGCGATGACATTCGTGCTGTGGATGAAGAGCTCTTCCTGGCTGTGATAACCAGTTCCAGAGCCCATGCAAAGATTGTGTAAGTGCATAAATGCCTGAAAGAAAAGTATAACCATGAAAGCATTGGTTGAGATTTTCAGAGCAGTGTAGGGCGTTTAGATGCACAATTTTCCCTAGATTGCTTTGAAAATCTCAGCCACTCTGCTTTGTAACAGGATATACACTCAGAACATTCTGATGATGGAATACTAATCTGAATACCAGCTCAGCATCTTTGTAAGGCCTGAGTTGCTCACAAAAGATGCACTGGTATAACGAAAGCCTGGTCTACACTGGGAGGGGGGTGGTCGATCTAAGTTACGCAACTTTAGCTACGTGAATAACGTAGCTGAAGTCGACGTACTTAGATTGACTTACCGTGGTGTCTTCACCCCAGTGAGTCAACTGCTGCTGCTCCCCCGTCGACTCTGCCTGCGCCTCTCGCCAAGCTGGAGTACAGGAGTCAACGGGAGAGCGCTCGGGGGTCGATTTATCACGTCTAGACTAGATGCGATAAATCGACCCCCGCTGGATCGATCACTGCCCGCCGATTCGGCGGGTAGTGAAGACATACCTTAAGATTGCACTGATTTAGTTAAATCAATGCAGTTTGGACACACATATAAGTTTAAACCTGGTTTTCAGCAGTTTAACTTGTGTGTTAACAGGTGCAAGCTAAATTGTTGTAAAACATGTTTAAAACCAATATAGAGTTTAACTAAAATCACCCCATTAATTAAACTAACGTATCTGCTGTGTGTAGATGAGTCCTAAATATTTGTACTTGTCATCAAGTAACCTGGTTGCATTATTGATTCTACCACTCTAAGCCACAGATCTTTTCTCCATCTAATGCAGAAGAGATTGACACACCCAGCCTTCTTTTGTGTTTCAGAACTACACCAGTAAATCCGTGACCTAACACTGTTGTCCTAATTTATAATTCCATCAGAGCACTGTGTGCTAATTACATGATTTCTTTAGCATTGTCATTAGACAGGAGATGGTACCTAAATTTGCAGGGTTAACAGAACTTTTGGTATTTAGATAATACCAATACAAATCTTGGCCTGAAATCCCTTGGTTTGATTTGTATACTATCCAGGCAGAAAACATATGTAGAGTCAAACAAGTGAGAGAGCATCCGAGCTCTTCCCACAGACTACAACACACGTATTTGTTTTTAACATTCAGTCGTTATAATACAAGATTCTCTCTTGCTTTGGGAGAAAGGCATACGTTGTAGAGGATGGGACCAAACAGAGTTCTTTCTGTCTCTACCAAAAGAGCTGGAGTGCACAGCAAGGGGCTAGGTGTTTCATCAGTGATATTCCTCTATGGAGCAAATGGGCCACTGCCATCCTCTCCACCACAATTCTGCTTAATGGGGGAAAGGAACAGTGACTTTCTTATTACAAAGCAAGCCTTTTCTGGAAGGGAAACAGCTCACCAACAGCCTTCTCTTCCCTCTACCCAATCTTGTAATCTTTAAGGAGGATAAAGACAGTGACCAGCAGCTTCCACAAAGAGCTGTGTGAGAGCAGAGTCTTGTGGCACAGGCTACCTATGTATCGTCTTACTTCACGTTCAACACTGTGTGGCACTAACTACTTTATACTTTCCCCCTAGATCGATTGATACATCAGAGGCCCTCAAAGCACCAGGAGTGTTTGATATTATAACAGCTCAGGATGTCCCAGCCACAAACGAGTTCTACTATTACAGTGATCCAGAGATTATATTTGCAAAAGATAAGGTATAAAGTGTCTGTCAGTAGCTATGATTTTTCGTTGGTGATGTCTCTTTGATCCTTGATTTATAATTAAACTAAACCGGAACAATATTGACTCTTGAATTTTTGTAGAATGTGTATGTTGGGAATTATTTTGGCTGCTCTATGAGGCAACTTCTTAGTTCTTTTTCCATTTCCTTTCTAAGTATCAAAATAACCGAACTCTGTGACATACCTCTTTAAAGCAGATGAATCAGACTAGTCAGGATATAGGGTAATCTTTTCTAAAGCACCTGACGGTGTGTCTACACTGCAGTTTGGGAGTGAGGGGCTGAGCGCAGCACATGTAGACATACCCAAGCTAGCTTTAATCTAGCTAGTGTGAGCACCAGTAGCAGTGCAGCCATGGCAACATGGGCTTCAGTGTGAGCTGGGCTGCACAAGCCCACACTGGGTATTTACTTAAGTCTGTGCTACTGTGGGTGGCTTCACTGCTATTGGTGCATGAGCTAGGTAGGTTGCAGTCAGTTCAGATATGTCTACACATGCTACACTCACATCTACAATCACAGTGTAGATATCTTCTGAGTCACATAGGCTCCCAAGTCTCATTTTTAGAAGTGACTCAGGCACTTGGGAGCCTATGTTTCATGGGAAGTCCATAGGACTTAGGAACCTAAGTCACTTAGGGACTTTTGAAAATGCTGTGCTTGGTTCCCAAATAACATTGTTACTTCTACTAGTGTATTGGTTTAGGGGAAGGTTTATAGCAAATAAAAAGGGTTAAACCAAAACAAAAATTAGAAAGGAAAATGTGAACACTATTTATTTGAGTCCAGAATTTCAATAAGCACACCTGGGGATCATTTGAATACAGGAAGTATTTCCACTGTACTTCACAGGTAATTTGCGTGGGTCAGATTGTCTGTGGTGTGGTTGCGGATTCAGATGTTCATGCCAAACAAGCAGCTGCAAAAGTGAAGATAGAGTATGAAGATCTGGAGCCAGTGATCCTGACTGTTGAGGTAATAATTAGCCTCATCCTTCTTGCTTTTTCACTGACTTATCTTGGGCAGGGAAAGCAGCCATTTACTCTTCACTTGCTATTTACTTTTTTTTTCATAACAAGTGAAGTGTGACTAATTGGATTCTCTTTTTAAGGACTAAGGGCCAAATTTTTGCTGTCGCTTATACGTACATCCCCAATGATGTAAAAAGAGCAGAATTTGGCCAAGTTTCCACTTGCACTTGATTGGTTAGTTAGTTCTTAAGGAAGATCCTCACTTCCTCATATAGTAACAAACAGGGATCTTTCACATCTAAGGATTCCCCTGCCTGTTCCTTTCTGGGATTATGATGTGTTCTTGCTCTCTCTTCAGGCCATACCAACTGCTCCAGGACAGCAGTTCTTGGAATTACCCAGTGAATGACAACAATTCAGAATTCCTGATCTGGGAACTCTGCCTATAAATAGGGGCAGGTTAAAATTAAATGGGGCCTGTTCTCCCCCATTTCACTGCTTAAATAAATAAAATATTAGCAGCCTCTCACAGATCTCAGTGGGTTGAAGTACAGGGCGGATTTTGACTTATATTTTAGAGCCTAGTTCAGACCACACTGCCTAGACAGACATTCTTCCTAGCAACTTGTGTATTAGAGACTTGCTTTGTTATGTGGCAGTTGGGAACTTGTCTTTGTTTAAAGTAGCCATTACTGTTGGGGAGTTTGACTGAAGTGTGTGCTCCCCTGATGTGATATAGACTGGCTTGCATATCAGGAGAAGAAAAGCATTGTGAAGCAAAGCCCATGCTGACTATTACTATCTTAACCATATAGTCCAGTCTCTTTCTGTTCCATCTTGGTCACTTACAAGCTGTTCTGTTCCTCACCACAAACCAGACTTCCCTTTTTGTCCTAGGGAGAGTCCTACTGGACAGCTGTCAAACAGCCTTTGGAGAAATAGTATAATTAATAAAATACCTCTGCACTAGCATTCTGTAGGAAAGCAGAGGTCATCAGTAATGCAAGATTGAGTCACAGCAACATTTTCTTGTCCAATGTATAAAATCCTAAACTTCTGGAAAACTGTGATGGAATTTGGTAATCAGATAACTCTCTGGTACCCAGTTCCCCATATCTTTATGTAAAGTGCATGGCAATCATATTGGTAATAAAATGCTGTGGAAAAAAAGAGAATATTTAAAATTCTCAAACTTGTGTGTGTGTTTTCCACCACTGCAGGAGGCTATAAAGCACAATTCATTCTTTGACCCACAAAGAAGACTAGAACAAGGAAATGTCGATGAAGCATTTGAAACTGTTGATCAAATACTTGAAGGTAAAGTGCAGAATGTGTTGGGTGGATGGCGGGAGGTTTATGAGAGCTTCTGCCAGTTTGAAGTCTGATACTAACCAAATGGATCTGGGCAAAATGGAAATTGTCAAATCTTCATCAGAATTTATAGGGACAGACTTTCAAAGAGTGGCACTTAAATTGCTCCTTCCCATGTCCCTTTTAAGTGCAACTGATGTACTGTGCCTATTAGGCAACACAAGTACAGCACTACTATCTGATTAATTTATGAGAAAAAATATAATCCTACCATTATTTACCATAGACTTTCCTGTCTCTGTTTTACTGTGATACAAAAGTGACAATCTACAATATGGAAATGTTGATCCAGAATACTTGGTGGGGCTTTGGAGTTGCAGGGCACAGATCCTCAGCTGGTGTAAACTGTCATAGCTCGATTGAAACCAATCAGGTGACTAACAACAGCTGACATATGTCCTGCAGAATTTGGATTTTGCCCTCTTGTTAGTCTGTTCCCTTTCAACCACCAATTCCTCCCTTTCTTCCCCAGCATCAGACATGGCTGGTTTGGTGCTGATCCTGAACAACCACGAATAGCACTTCCCTTCCGCAGAAAAATTACTGTATTCCACGTCTGATTTGATTAACACAAGCTGGCTCAATGTCCTGTCAGCACTCTCAAGCCTTCCACATCCCAGACTCAAGACGCTTAGCTTGATATTGACAATGTGTGTGACAGATTATCTGGTAGTGTAAATTGGCACAGTTCTGTTGATATCAGTGGAGCAGGGCCGGTTTACATCAGCAGAGAGTTTGGCTCATACTTTTGTGCTAGATGTTGCACCTGCTGCAGCTGGTTTCTCTTGCCTGGTTGCACCTTAACAACAGTAGCACCAACAATTGTGTTGATCAAGTACGTTGAATGTTACATTTTGTGTAATGTGCACACTCGGCCTAGCCTCCTCATTCCTCCCCTTTTTACCCCCCAGCCCATCAGCAACACTTGAGTCTTTATCTTTGGAACAGGGGAGATCCACATCGGGGGACAGGAACATTTTTACATGGAGACTCAGTGTGCGCTTGTTGTGCCAAAAGGAGAGGATAAAGAAATGGACGTGTATGTGTCAGCCCAGCATCCAGCACTTATCCAGGTAATGGAGAGCCTTTTTAGGCAATTCTTTAAAGACTTGACAGTATAGCTCTTTGTGTGTGGTTTGAAAATCCATCTTAAACAGTTTATGATGCAGTAGGAACATGTGAATTACACAGTTGGGTTATCCAATGTCCATTGCTCTCCACTACACCAGTAGCATGCCAGCTCAGCACCACTGATCTCTCTGGCACCAAGGTGATGAGTGGGTAAAAGCCCTTCAGTCCCCTTTGAAAGTAGTCTGTGCTCCAGGGCACGATCCTTTAAGGTACAGAGTTCTCCCTATGAAGTGCTAAGCACGCTCCACTCCCATCTTCCTCAGTGCTTTGTACGTGCATTAGCTGGGATGGTGACAACTGCCTACTGCCAGAAATATAAAGGGGAAACTCACAAAACCTAACATGAGAGAGGTAAGGTTGGTGAGGTGATATCTTTTATTGGACTAACTTCTACTGGTGAAAGAGACAAGCTGTCAAGCTCCACAGAGCCCTTCTTCACGTCTGAGCTAAAACCTAGTATAGCAGATTATCTCTTCTTAGCTACACATGTGGCTTGTAAAGTAGAATGCATTTTAAACAAAATGCTGAGATTTTGTATTAGGTGTATTTTGCCCATTGTTCAGCTCCCATTTTCTGTGTGTTACTTTTATATCACTGATAACAAAAATCTGCATTCTTTCTTGGCTGTGTTTCATAAATGAGGGACACTGTCAATCACATTTCTTCATCTGTGACTAATAAAGTCGTAGATTATTAAAACCAAACATTTAAAAAATCTAATGTCCTTATTATGGATTTTGCTTACTTCCTGCATTTCTCTCAGCTTGGACAATTGTCTATAGCCAGTTTCACTTTCAGGTTCTCCATGTTGCAGTATTTGGGTGCAAATGTTGTATGGGAGTATTTATTTGTTGAAAAATAGATGTTTCCATGGGAATTAGAAAGAAAATCATGGAGACATAACTTGGTCTTTTCTATAAACTTTTTTTGCAAAACTTAAATTTGGGCCAGATTTGAAGCTGACAGGGTCCCTTTAAAATTGCAGTGGTATAAAAAAGAGATATTGACTTTACAGGAAATGGTGGCCTCATGTTTAGGGGTTCCAGCCAATAGGATCATGTGCCATGTAAAAAGAATCGGTGGAGCTTTCGGTGGGAAAACAGGGAAAGCTGGTCTGTTGGCATCTGTTGCTGCAGTGGCAGCAAACAAGTAAGTGTGGCTCCCTGTTGTAAGAGAGAAAAGGGGAGGAATAATAGTTACCCACCAGGTCCCTTCCCTTCCCAGAGTTGCTCCCTCTATACTAGCTAACAAGCCACAAAAACCTGTCAGAGAGTTTTATTTGACTCTCTACTCTTGAAGGGTTATAAGCTGGGCTGAGGTGATGTGATCTAAACAGAGCTGAGACTGGTGTCAGCCAGAAATGCTCTCAAAACTCTTGACAAGCTTATGGGGAGCTACCCACCTGTCAGATTGGGACCTTGTCCACACATAGGGGTTGTACTGACCTTGCTACATCAGTTTCAAAATTGATTTAGTTAACTCAGTGCAACTTTCTGGTGCAGACACACTCATTTTGGTTTTAAGAGTGTTATATTGATTTAGCCTAGGTTGATTCCTTGCTGATTTGAGCTAAATTGATATAAGGCATTCTTAAAACCAAAATAAGTGTCTACACAAGAAAGTTGCACTTAGTTAACTCATTGTTTTTCAGAAAGGGAAAAGAATATTCTGTCATGGGACTGGACCCAGCAAAGCACATAAATAGTGCATACTTTATGTAATCCCATTAAAATTAAGCAGGTGCTTCAGTCCATCCCTGTTCACCAAAGCACTTAAGTCAATGCTTAAATTTAAACACATCCTTTGTGCTCTGCTAGATTTGGGCCCCTGGGAAATAGCCATCCTTTTAGTAGCATCTGTAACTTTGTCTGAAGCGTAACCCTCCTTCCCCCTTTTTTTTCATTTTTAATTTAGAACTGGTCGTGCAGTTCGTTTTATCCTGGACCGGGGGGATGATATGTTAATCACCGGGGGCCGACACCCTCTCGTTGGCAAATATAAAGTAAGTGGAAGAAAAATGCTGTGCCCAAACCATCAGTCCACTTTATGTCAATGGGATTTTGCCAATACCACTAGTTAAGGTTAAGATTTTGTCAAGCTTATTTTTAGTAAAAGTCACGGACAGGTCGCGGGCAATAAACAAAAATTCACAAAAGCCTCAGCGGCCTGGAGCTCCAGGGTCCCCACCACCCACAGCAGCTCAGAGCTCCAGGGTCCCCACCACCCACAGCAGCTCAGAGCTCCAGGGTCCCCACCACCCGCAGCGGCTCAGAGCTCCAGGGTCCCCACCACCCGCAGCGGCTCGGAGCTCCAGGGTCCCCACCACCCGCAGCAGCTCAGAGCTCCAGGGCCTCTGCCGGCTGACAGCTCTAGCTGTCCCGCCTCAGGGCACAGGGCTGAAGCTGAAAATATCATGGAAGTTTCTGAAAGTAACGGAATCCATTACCGCCGTGACAAAATCTTATCCTTACAACTAGTTAATGTTGTTTTTAACTAGTTGGTCTATTAATGCAAAAAGCTGTATTAATTCAGCCTTAAATTTGAGACTCTTAGGAAATTCAGAGGTAAGGTCTGCTAACCAACTTTAACTCTGCCTCCTCGCTCCTGCCTATATCTCTGCTTTCATTTCTTTCTACTCCTTGCATGTCTTCTTCCTCCCATAATTTCTCCCTTTATTTCTTTCTCTCTGGAAACTGGAAGGCATAAAGAGTCCTTGGCCCAACGGGGAGTTTGGAAAGTCTGTTGCTTAACAACCCATTTCCCCATGGTTTCAACAGAGTTTTGCTTAAAAATGAGTGGCACGATATAGCCTTAATTGTGTAATTGACATTTAGTTGCAAAATGTATAACCTGTTTGTACTTGTGGGTTGCAAAGGGTGAGTGGATTCCTGCTAGCAGATTCTGCTGGCAAGTGAAACATTGACAGGGCCAACCCCGTGCTGGGAGCAGGGACCTGACCAGGCCACAAACCCAATGTCTCTCTCCAGCTTTCTCACGGTACAACCCAGGTACTCTCAGTGGGTAGTGAATAGGAAGGGGCTGCCTAGACTTGAGGTGGCTGGCAGTATATGTACTTTCTTAAACCAAAAAACTGACCAAATGAGTAAGATCAGCCCTACTCAACCTTGGTGTTGGAAAAAAGAGATGATGGTAATGTTTGTATTTATACTTTCTGTACTGTGTGATGGAACAAGTAAAAAGTAGTTCAAGGACTGAACAAGTCTAAGAAGTCTATATTAATCCATTTTAGGTTGGCTTCATGAATGATGGTAGGATCATGGCTGCAGATGCCAAATACTATATTAATGGAGGATGCACTCCCGATGACTCTATTCTGGTAAGGATTTTATAAAGGGGTAGATTTTCTAGTCATAACATGGGATGAATTGTTTGCTGGAAACATGGTGGAAGGCCAGGTTCCCTTGCTCACTTCTTGTAAGATTGTGTTGTGGGGATTCTGAGTGTGTGTCGGAAAAGACCCCCATAAGAGAAACCACCTGCCCTGTCCTAGCTCAGTGTTCCCTTTTGGCATTTCCCCACACATTCCCTTCATGGAATATTACTCAGAGTTAGGTTCAAGTTATGGTGGTAGCTAAAAGTCTATTCCCCACAAATGTCCAGTGCCCCACAGTCTGCACAGTCATTTTATGGCCACAGGGAATCTGGAAGGTTCTGACAATGGGAAAATCTCCATAGCTCTTAGAATATTAAAGAGTAAAAACTACCTGAGATTGCCAGCAGTCTTCCACTCACACTCAGCAGGATAATTCTGCATTTTCCAAACTGCAGTCCTCACACAGATACTACTCAGACCTCCCTCCTCTCCCAATCTTCCCCCAGGTGTACATTGGAATCCATATACCTGTTACCACTGACTATATAGATAGATAAGCACCCCACACAGTAGCAATTCAGTTCTTAGAGACAAATTGTCCCATTGGATATATATGCGCCATTTCTGCTGATGTCAGTAGGAGTTATTTGCACAACAAAAGCCAAAATTTGCCCCTGGAGCATTAGGCTTACTTATATTCTGTGAATAATGTTTTAATTTATCATCATATTGAAAGTATTCCCATGCACAGTTTCATTATAGCAGAGTTAAGATTGCAGGATCTTCTCTGTGATTGGAGTGCAGTAATATCTTTCAAGACTATTAGTATTAAAAACAAATCCTTACACTTTAGAAACCGAGGAAATGCAGAACTAAGGTTACACTTCTCTACACTTCATGTGGGGGAACCAACAGTCCCTAGTTATGCATTCAACTGAAACAGTTAATCATTTTTTTAAAGGTAGAGTTTAATCAACTACATTTTGGTGCTGGGTATTAGAACCCAGCCTGGACAGTCCAGTAAACAAAGGTTTCTCTCTCTTGTGGGTTTTTTTTGTTTTTTTTTTCAGATTTGTAGAAAAATAAACAAATATGAAAACAAAAACCAAAGTTAGAAGATTTTTGTAGGGGTGGCTTCTTTGAGAAATGAACCTTAACTCTGAACATCCTTAGATCCCTTTGTCCAGTTCATTTCAAATTATATAGAAAATTTTTGCTTCAGCCCCAGATCTAACCTACAGTTTTTTAGATTGATATGAATTTTTGTAAATTTTTAGACTTAGGCCAAAATCAGTCTTATAATGGAATTTCATTTGCAGCCTTAACTATGGAGAGGCTATTGTAGCACACTAATTATATATCAACTGCTATTGTGTCTACTACATTCCTTGCATATGTTAACAAAACTATTGAAATGTAAGATCATGCTGTGTGGGAAATGTAGATGTAATGAGTATAGAGTATTCTTGTTACATGGGATTTATAGAAACATTTAAAAAAAAAAAAAAAGCTTAAAATACTCTTCTATTGTCCGAATTGTCTCAAGTCCAAGTCCTTTCTCTAATAGGAGGAATATTTACTTGTTTAAATGTGAATGTAATTTTAAGGGAAGAGCTGTTCTGATGTTTAGCTGTACCTGTTCCCATACTCAAGGTAGCAGAGGTAGTCTTACTAAAAATGGATAATGCTTACAAGATTCCCAACCTGCGGTGCTGCGGTCGCGCCTGCAAGACGAACTTGCCATCAAACACAGCATTCCGAGGATTTGGTTTCCCACAGTCAGTACTGATTACAGAATCCTGGATAACAGCCATTGCAGCCAAAAGTGGTTTATCACCAGAAAAGGTAAGGAAAAAGGACTATTAGCATTGAAATGAAACAGTTTATTTTTCTTTACTTTTTTGTCCTGTACAACCTGTGTTAAAGTGTGGCCCACACAGTGAAATATTTGAAAACTCCTGGGTTGGCTGACTAGCTAGAACTAATCGTTTTAAAGTCCCGAGTTGACTACAAAGTGTTTGTTGCTATTAGTTACTCTTGTTTTTGTGACTGGTCACCGGAGTCACATGGTATTTTGTCTTTTTCCGGATTGAATTACTAAAAGATTTTAAAGATGAGAGTAACAAAATAAAACACTGTGGGTATGAATTTCTGGATGAAATTGTGCTAAAATTTTTAAATATTTCCCATTCAGAGTTTGACTGCTTTCAAAAATGAATAATATGGCCCCACTGTCATGCTTTACCCAACTTGTCATGATTAATCATGAAAATACTCAAGAATGCATTTTACTAACTATTTGACCACTAATCCCAAAAGTAGTAGTCTGCTTTTATGAAGATGGTACGATCTGGGTTAATTCTCCTGTTTCAGGTTAGGGAAATAAACATGTACAAAGAAACTGAACAAATATGCTGCATTCAAGAGATTGATCCAGAGAACCTGGTAAGGTGTTGGAATGAATGTATGGAGAAGTCTGAATACTACAGCAGGAAAACAGCTGTGGAAGAATTTAACAAGCAAAATTACTGGAAGAAGAAGGGGATTGCCATTATTCCCATGAAGTTTCCATTTGGCTTGTGCACACGTTTTCTAAGTCAGGTCAGTTGGCTTTAAAGCTGCTTTAAAAATGCCGACTAACACAATGGGCTATGCCTTTCACCCTTGGAAGACTAGATTTTACCTAGTTTAGATAACAAAAAATATATTGTAATTTTAATCCCAGCTGAACACTTGTCCACATCCTAACCTGTTATCTGTAGGCTGCATCGGTTTCTGAGTCACTTCCAGGTGCAATCAAAGGTGTTAATTTTGATCTGTAAAGCCCTGTAGTTTGGGCAATGGCTAGCCAGCGAGTAACATACTACATAGGGTAAGAACAGATGAAGGTCTCTTACTAACAGTGTCTCGATTTAAGCTTTTGGGTACTGAAGGCAGGACGTCGTCTTCAAAGGGTTCTCACCTATAGAATTTGCTCCCCCCGAACCCAAACCTGTTGAACTTTGGGCAGTAGGGAGAGCTGCTTTTTCAGACTTATCATTTGCAAGTCATGGGGGTAAGCATTAGGAAGAGAGAGTTGGAGGAGAATATTTAATTCATATTGATGACTTGTGTGGTATGTTTAATGTTGGGGATGTGTTCAGTGCTTGTTCGATAAGCACCTTTTATACATTGAAAAATAAATCAATCCACAAGATGACAGAATGTCCCACCCAGTTTGCAGTCACTCCTCAACATTTTACTCACAGGGTCTATTGCAGACTGTGATGCAGCTTATGGCTGAGTTGTGGGGGTTGGAAGGAAACCCCATTCAGGACTCAAGTGGTTCTGACCAGTACTGTCAGTTTATCCAATTCATGGCTCCCCAAAAAGTCCAGAGGCTAGAAAACATTAAGAAGAGAGAAAATAGAACTTGCAGCAATGTTTTTATATAAACATCTGTCACAAGGTGACACTGGCCCTTTAAGAGGCCAGTCAGTTGATACCCATTTAGGCTTCAGAGAGCACCTGAGCCCTAGAGGGGAGAAGACCAGGTGAGTTGGAGATCTGGTGAGTCAGATCCAGAGAAATGTCTGAGAAAGCAGAGCAATAAAAGCAACAGGTAGAAGCTGCCTGGGAGAGACAAGGACACTGCAGAGAACAGAGAGGTTTCCAGTCCCTGCTTGGAAATAGGTTGGAATTGGCTAGGAGACCAGCAGAGGGGCCAGTCCCAGGAGACTGAAAAGGGCTAAAAGCTAGGAGACCAGCAGAAGAGTTGGCCTGCTGACCTTCCTGAGCCATAGAGCCAGCGCCAGGAGGCTGAAAAGGGCTGAATCATTGGACTGTGTGTTGGGTAGAAGAATCATGAGACTGGTCACATTCAGGTGGATGGCTGGGAGTGTGGGGCTCTGGAACAAGGACAGAAAGGAACTGAGAACCAAGTGCTGGTGGACTTACGTGTGGATGACCTGGAAGTGATGTTCCTGGAGAGGGGAATGGAAAATCGCTGTACCTTGATATGTTTTACTGTGGGAATTAAGAGAACAGTTTTACCATGAGGGGTCTTACATGTACATGAATAAATGATACCCAGAGGTGGGCCTTTGAATTTGACAGGGAGAGAGACTGTTCTTGTTATGGCTGGTCTGAGGGGAAACTGAGGAAGGCACACTTGCTATGTGGTAGCCTGCTACAGAACGGCGTGCCAGATAGGGGGATCCTTATTAAAACATATAATTGGTATGCAAAAATGTGACTCCTCTAGCCATTTTTAGAAATGACTAGATTATGTAGCTGGAAGGGGTTGCAAGTGCTTTAAAGGATAGGATTATAATTCAAAATGATCTGCACAAACTGGAGAAATGGTCTGAAGTAAATACGATGAAATTCAATAAGGACAAATGCAAAGTACTCCACTTAGGAAGGAACAATCAGTTGCACACATACAAACTGGGAAATGACTGCCTAGGAAGGAGTCCTGCGGAAAGGAATCTGGGGGTCATAGTGGACCACAAGCTAAATACGAGTCAACAGTGGTAACGCTGTTGCAAAAACAGCGAACATCGTTCTGGGATGTATTAGCAGGAGTGTTGTAAGCAAGACATGAGAAATAATTCTTCTGCTCTACTCTGTGCTGATTAGGCCTCAACTGGAGTATTGTGTCCAGTTCTGGGCGCCACATTTCAGGAAGGATGTGGACAAATTGGAAAAAGTCCAGAGAAGAGCAACAAAAATGATTAAAGGTCTAAAAAACATGGCCTATGAGGGAAGATTGAAAAAAAATTGGGTTTGTTTGGTCTGGAAAAGAGAAGACTGAGAGGGGACATGATAACAGTTTTCAAGTATGTAAAAGGTTGTTACAAGGAGGAGGAAGAAAAATGTTTTTTCTTAACCTCTGAGGATAGGACAAGAAGCAATGGGCTTAAATTGCAGCACGGGAGGTTTAGGTTGGACATTAGGAGAAACTTCCTAACTGTCAGGGTGGTTAAGCACTGGAATCACCGGCACCAACTTTCCTTGGTGCCGGTGAATGCTCGCACACACACCCCGCCCCCTCCCTGCCCCTATTGGACCCCTCCCCAAATCCCCGGCCCTGCCTCTTCCCCGAGCGCGCCGCGTTCCTCCTCCTCCCCCCTCCCTCCCAGCGCTTGCCGCGCGAAACAGCTGTTTCACGGTGCAAGTGCAAGGAGGTAGGGGGGAAAAGCAGGACTCGGCGGCACGCTCAGGGGAGGATGCCGAGGTGGAGTGGAGGCAGAGCTGAGCTGGGGCGGGGAGGGGCGGGGGGGTTGCCGGTGGCTTTCCCCGTGGGTGCTCCAGCCCTGGAGCACCCATGGAGTCGGCGCCTATGACTGGAATAAATTGCCTAGGGGGGTTGTGGAATCTCCATCATTGGAGATTTTTAAGAGCAGGTTAGACAAACACCTGTCAGGAATGGTCTAGGTCAGTGGTCCCCAACCTTTTCCTTCTGGCGGGCGCCAAAAAAAAAAACCCCAAAAAAACCCGAGCACTGCCGGCAGAGCAAAAACAAAAAAACAAAAAAAAACACCCCGAGCGCTGCCGGCGGAGCAAAAAAAAACAAAAACAAAAAAACCCCAAGGGCTCCGCGGGCGCACTTACACCCCCCGGCGGGCGCAATGGCGCCCGTGGGCACCGTGTTGGGGACCTCTGGTCTAGGTAATACTTAGTCCTGCCACGAGTGCAGGGGACTGGACTACATGACCTCTCGAGGTCCCTTCCAGTTCTATGATTCTATGTAGTTCAGATTCTTTCCTTGTGTTCAGTAGCGGTGCCAGCTCTTCCGGCGCCCTAGGTGGCAGAAGGTCCTGCCCCCGAAATGCCGCCCCCAACAGCGGCGGCGGAAGGTCCCGCCCCCAAAATTGAACGGACGGCCGGGGCGCTGGCGCCCCCAAAATAGCGCCCTAGGCGACCGCCTAGGTCGCCTAATCGGTTGCGCCGGCCCTGCTTGTGTTCCTAACATCATGAGAAACAAACCTCCATAAACTGATATGTCCTCGCTTGAAGTTTAATGTAGAGACGCTGGAATTCCAAACGTGGCCTTTGATTCTGTTTCAGTAGATAAGGTTTATAGCATCTAAAAATCACAATACACTTCAAGGCACCATCCCGTCTGCTTTTGATGCATTGCCCCATGTTAAGTGCAGACCCACTTTCCATTAAATCATAGGGTAGTAACAGCACTCAGTAGTCCATTTCTGCTCTCTCTTTAGGCTGCTGCTCTGGTTCATATCTATATGGATGGTTCTGTGCTTCTAACTCATGGTGGAATTGAAATGGGACAAGGCATCCACACCAAAATGATCCAGGTACCAAAATCAAATATTAGCCATGTGCTAAATACGTACTATGGACAAACACTACTAATCAGATGTTTAGTTATTGGAAAAGCCATAGCAAGACTGTGAACACAGATAGTGAACACAGATAGAGACAAATTCTTCTCTGGCATAACTCTGTTGACATCAACAGAGTTATGGCAGCAGAGAAAAGTCCCTTGTTCTGGCAGGCAAACAGGCCCTGTATATGTGAGCTGCTCCCATAGCCAGCTTTGTTAAGGGCCACAGTGGGAGCAGGCAGAGAAGACAAATAGCTTACAGGAATCATCTTATTATTACTATTATTTATTTGTATTACAGTAGTGTCTGGAGGCTGCGGTCAGTGTTGGGGCCCTTTTTCTTTGGCACTGTACAAACCTATAGTCATTGCCACAAGGAGCACGTCGACTATATAGACAAAACAGACAAAGGGAATGCAGCAGAACTCGTATTTTATTAAATAATTGGGGATTGAGCAGTTCATAACATCAAAAAATTAATACAATTGAACATCTCAAAATTACAACAGGTACAGTGCATAAGTTAATAAATTAACTCTTTGTTGATGGTGTACATAACAAATGGTAATAAATGCATACAGCATGCTTTATTTAGTTCTTTTGTATGAGAGAATTGCACATCTTCTTTCACACCAAATCTCTCAGTCTTTTCAACCCTGTGCTGCTGCTTGAATGTTGGCTGAAGGATTGAAGTCACATTGGGTAGCAGAAAGATGACTTTGGCAGCAGAAAAATGATTCATATAACCTGTTGGTCTTCGAATATTGTCCCTATGGGTTCTCCACTCTAGGTGCGTATGCACCCTATGCTCCTCAGATCAGAGATTTTAGGTAGCAGTGTTCGTTCCGACCGCGCATGTGACCCATGCAGCCTTTTGCCCTGCACCGTAGCCATATAGAGCTGCGTAGGCGAACCACCATCAGTTCTTCTTTGAGTAGTGTTCCTATAGGTGCTTCCCTGTAGGTGTGTTTGTGTCCCTGCGCTGCTGATCGGAGAACTTTGGTAGCAGTATCCGTTAGGCCTGCACATGCACTGTCTCTCCTCGTGCTGACCCACGAGGCTAGCCAGCGCGCATGGCCTTAACCCCCTTCAGTTTCTTCTCAGCCACCCTGGCTAGAGACAGAGCTATTCGCAGTCCACAAGGACTATTACTTTAATCTGCATTTCTATAGTTAGTTAGCCTGCTAGTTTGTAGTGAACCAGAGAAGGTAGTTTTGCAGTACTCCTCCCAAGCTCCATATGGTGCTCGTTACCAACAGAGCACAAGGATATACTCACAGATGGCCCCACCACTACCATCTTGGTATGGCCACCAGGGGTGCCACCACCACCCCAGTGGCCATATTGGGACCCTTGGGTGGCACAACATCAACAAGCCTCTCAGGCTTTGAGCCTCGCCCGGGAACCCTGGAGGCACACCCCCTTGGCCGCAGCATCCAAGGCTTCAGAACCACCTCAAGACATAGAGAAACAGGAAGCTGGTACTGAGGAGGAAGTGACACCAAGGACCATATCCTCCTCCTCTCCGGACGAAGCCATCATGTCTCCTCCACCATCTTTGGCAGATGACTTTTGTCTCTTCCAGGAGCTGGTGAAGAAGGTGGCAGAAACACTCCAGATACCATTGGAAAAAGTCAAGAACACCCACTATCAACTCCTTGACCCACTCTTCATCCTCCTCAAAGATCGCTCTCCTGATTAATGAGACCATGTTAGACCCGACAAAGACAGTGTGGCAAATCCCAGGATCGATGGTGCCAACCTGCAAGCAAGCTGACAAAAAATACTATGTCCCTGCCAAGGAATCCGAATTCCTATTTTCCCACCTACCACCCCACTCCAATATGGTGGACTCCATCAACTCCTGTGTGTGACAACGCCAGTCAAGGGCTACTCCCTACGATAGGGACTGGAAGAGCCTTGACCTTTTCAGCAGAAAAGTGTACTCCTCAGGCACCCTACAATTCGGTATTGCCAACTATCAGGCCCTCATGGTGAAATATGATTATATAAAACTGAATGACTTTACTGAGAAAATACAAGAAGCATATCACGACTCATTTAAGGCCATTATCCGGGAGGGCCAGTTAGTGGCAAAGATATCGCTGTAATCTGCACTCAACACAGCCGACACAGCAGCTAGGTCCATCTCCACTTCTGGCATCATGGCTCCTTTTGTTTGGTTTCCCAAAGGAGGTACAGTCCATGGTTAAGCACCTTCCATTTGAGGGCATGAAGCTCTTCGCTGAGAAGACTGAATCCTCCCTTCATACCCTGGGGGACTGCAGGGCTACCCTCAGGTCACTGGGTATCTATATACTGGGACAAAAGAGACAATTTAGTCCCCAATTCCAGCATAGACCAAACGCGCCTCAGTACCAGCCTCAGTGCCACTACAAGCCACAAAGAAAGAAAGGGAAATTCCCTAAACCCAAACCATCTGACTCACAAACTTCGTCCCAGCCCTCTACGTCTAAGCAGTTTTGACAGACAGGTCAAGGCACTCCCCCCAACTGACACAGCCAACCATCATTCCACACCTATTTGGTGGCACTCTGCAGTGCCTGGTAACACATAATTTCAGACCAATGGGTTCTAGAGATCATTTGAGCTGGGTACTCCATCTATTTTACCTCCTTACCCCCCTCCACCACACCCTTCCCCATCCCTCTTCAGGGACCCTTCTCACAAGAGTTTATTATGAATAGAGACAGATCGCCTCCTCCAGTTAGGAGCCATAGAACTCATAGATCTATGAGACAAGGGGTTCTACTATTGTTATTTCCTAATACCCAGAAAGAAGGGAGGTTGGAGATCAATACTAGACCTCAGCTCTCAACAAGTTTATCGAGGCTCAAAAATTCAAGATGGTCACCTTATCAATGATCATTCCTACGTTGGAACAGGGAGACTGGTTTTCAGCCCTCGACCTTCAGGATGCCTATTTTCATATCTCAATCCTACTGGCTCACGGATGATTTCTCAGATTCACTCTGGGACACCACCATTACCAATACAGAGTGCTCCCCTCTGGGATTATCAGCCCCAAAAGTATTTTCCAAGGTTCACAGCAGTGGTGGCTGCTCATTTACGTTCTCAAGGGTTAATGATCTATCCTTACCTAGATGATTGCATCCTCAGAGCCTGATCTCTTCACAAGGCTCACCAAGTCACTGAAGCTACGATATACTTGTTTACGGAACTGTGTCTACAGATCAACACCCAGAAGTTAACCTCACTCCAGTGCAATGCCTGGAATTCATAGGGGTTGACCTCGATTTGTTACAGGCCAAAGCCCTCTTACCTCAACACAGGTTCTTATCCTTAGTCACACTCCTAGACACCATTCAAAGCAGCCCCCATATACCAGCCAGGCTCTGCTCCAACTTTTGGGGCACATGGCAGCGGGCACGGCGGTAATAGCACATGCCAGACTTCACATGCAATGCCTCCAAATGTGGTTCAGCTCAGTTTACAGACCAAATAAGGACAGGCTGGACAAATCCCTGTCACCACCCACCAGGAGCAAAAACTCCTTACACTGGTGGAAGGATCCAGCCAACATTTGCAAAAGGATCCCATTCGCGCAAACATCACCATCGTTGCTCCTCACCAGCGATGCATCACTCAGAGGTGGGGCACGCATCTAAACAGCCTCACAACACAAGGCAAATGGTCGACTGTGGAGATATTCCTTCACATCAATCTCCTCAAGCTATGAGCAGTCAGGAACGCCTGCGCCTATTTCCTCCTGTTGATCACAGGATCACATACAAAAATCCTAACAGACAACATAGCCTGTTATGTACTAGATCAGTCAGCAGAGGGGAGCCAAGCTGCCCCACTATGCACAGAAGCTATGAGGCTATGGAATTGGTGCATCTCCGCGGCTTACCTCCTGGGCAGACAAAACTCGATAGCTGACAGTCTCAGTCACAAATTCCCACAGGACCATGACGGGGAGATACACCCAATAGTGCTTCACAACCTGTTCAGATGATGGGGGACACCATCCACAGACCTGTTCGTGACTCATCTGAACAAGAAATATCCACACTACTGCTCCAGAGTGAGGATGGGACAACACTCCCTGGGCGATGCTTTCCTCCTCCCCTGGGACAAGGACCTTCTCTACACCTTTCCTCCATTTCCCCTACTATCAAAGGTCCTGCTGAAAATAAAAAGGGATGGAGCTCACTTTATTCTGATTGCTCCTACTTGGTCGAGACAGACCTGGTACCCTTACCTGGCACAGCTCGCAACGTGCCCACCAATCCCTCTCCCAGCCATTCCACACTTTTTCTCGCAGAACAGAGAACGTACCCTACATCCCAACTTAGGAATTCTCTGCCTTAAGACATGCTTGGTTCCAACACCCGGAAAGCTCCTGTTCAGTCTTTTTTAAGGAAAAGGACACGTTGCAACTGCATCCCAAGTTCTTACCAAAGGTATCCTTGGACTTTCGGGTAAACCAACCTATCCAACTTCCAGTTTTCTTCCCTAAGCCACACCAGGATAAAGAAAACGTGACATTACATATACTTGATGTCAGTAGGGTGTTAGCCTTTTACCTAGACAGAACTAAGTCCTTTAAAAAATGTCCCAGATTGTTTCTCTCCATTGTGGACAGAACTAAGGGATCTCCAATTTCCAAACAAAGACTGGATATCTGGCTGCATTACCTATTGTTATCAGTTTCATGATCTTCAACCTCTTTCTAGAGTATTAACTCACTCCAGAAGATCCCTTTCTACTTCATTAGCCTTTCTTAAGAGCATTCCTGTACAGAAATATGTAGAGCCACGACCTGGACCTCCATTCAGACCTTTTCTGAACACTATACAGTTACTCGTGTCTCAGCTTCTGATGCCATGTTTGGCTCTGCTGTGCTATCTTCAGCCTTAGACTCAACTCTAAAACATACCCCTCCATAGAGGACACTGCTCAGTAGTCACCTAGAGTGGAGCACCCATAGGGACACTACTGGAAGAAGAAGAGAAAATTATCACCCTGTGCAGTAACTGTGGTTCTTCAAGATGTGTGTCCCTATGGATGCTCCACTACCTGCTCTCCTACCCTCTGCTTTGAGTTCTTTACCATGGAGCTCCTCAGTAGAGAAGAAACTGAAGGCAGTTCACTCGCACAGCTGTATATGGCCACGGTGCAGGTCATGAGGCTGCACGGGGCATGTGCGTGGGCTGAACGGACACTACTACCTAAAATCTATGATCGGAGGCTGATGGGGCACATGCGCACTTAGAGTGGAGCACCCATAGGCGCACACATAACCTTCTCTTCCTAAGATGGATGTTCATAAAATCGGGGTTCTACTGTATTGTTATCCACATTTTACTGACTGGGTCTGAGGCATAGAGAGACACTGGGTACATCTCCGCAGCAAAAAAAACCTGTGGCAGAAAGTCTCAGAGCCCAGGTCAACTGACTTGGGCTTGCACTGTGGGGCTAAAAGTAGCAGTTCAGGCTCAGGCTGAAACCTGACAAGGGGGGGTCTCAGCCAGAGCCCCAGCATCTACATTATTATTTTCACACCTGCAGCACAAGCCCAAGTCAATTGGCCTGGACTCTGATACTTGCTGCCACAGAGTTTTGGAGTATTTTGTTTATTTTTAACTATATAGACACACCCTAAGTGACTTGCCTAGGATCACACAGGAAGTTTGTAGCAGAATCAGGAATTGACCTTAGCTCTCTAGAGACTCAGTCTAGTGCCTTAACCACAAGACCATCATTCCTCTGTTCCACTTTATCCCTGCAGACACAGCAATGTGATTACAATTGGCAATGGCAGGATCTGGAACAAGAATATCTAATAATTTCTTTAGTAGATCAAATCCATGACCTAGTGTCTAAGGGTATGTTTACACAGCAAAGAAAAACCCTCGGCTGGCCCGTGCCAGCCAACTCGGGCTTGCGGGGCTTGAGCTGTGGGGCTGTTTCATTGCTGTGTAGACTTTCAGGCACGGGCTGGAGCCTGGGCTCTGGGACCTCGCACCCCGCAGGGTCCTAGTGAAAATGAAACAGCCCAAGCCCTGGGTTTTTCTTTGCTGTGTAGACATACCTTTTGAAGGCTAATATTATTGAAATGTTCAGAAATGTGTGTTTCAAATGGAATGAAGGTATGTTCATTCCCCACCCTAGGTTGCCAGCCGGGAATTAAAGATCCCCATGTCAAGTATTCATGTTTGTGAAACAAGCACAACAACTGTTCCTAATGCTTGTGCTTCAGTAGCATCTGCTGGAACTGATGTCAATGGAATGGCAGTAAAGGTAAAGCGTAATGTTTGTCTACTAGTGAACTCTTAAAAGCCCCCATTCATCGAAGTATTTAAGCATGTGCCTAATTTTACGCACATGAGTAGTCCCACGGAGCTTGAAATTACCTATCGTGTGGCTATTGCAGGTGGCCACTAAGAATATGAAACATTGCTTCTTGATGAATTCCAAACTCTTTGGTATGTTGTGGTTTGGGGTTTCCAGAACAGAACCCAAAGCTCCCCCAAAAGACTTAAGGTTTTTTTTACTAAACACTCACTGCATATAATGGAGGTCTCTTATCTCTCCTGTGATGAAGTGGGCAAACCAGTTGTTAAAGACCTGGCACTGACCATGTGCTAGTTCATACTAATCCCAGACATTATTTTAAGGTTTGGGTCAATTTAATTAAACAAATCTTCCCTACCTCTCTCTTGTCCTTCCGCATCTTCCTTAAATCAAGACCCTTAATTCCCTCCCTATTTTTTCATGAAAGAATCACAGGCCTACCAGATCTTTGGTTTCTCTACTGGGCATAGACCTCTTGTTTTTTATATTAAAACGTACACATTTTGTAAGCTTCTCTGTTACAATGGAGCAGTGTGTCTGGGTGGTCATTTTATTGGGAAGCCTGACAGTGGTGGCAGATTTGGAGGCAGAAACTTGGCTAGTCCCAGGAGAGAGACTTGAGATCTCATGAGTATTTGATTCCTTGATCCAAAGGCGGGGTGGGAAGAGTGGGTATCACAGGAGCCCTGGAGTAAGGGATGACTCAGAGGCCTGAAGGAGGCCTGGTTGTGCAGATCTGGGAGCACAGGAGAAAGATCTGGTTTGGGGAGAGATGGGGCCTCTGTTCTACTACTTCTGTTGAGATTTGGATGAGCATAAGGACCTCCAGATGTTTATCTAAACTAATCGACCCGCTGGAGTGTTTCAGGGTCACCCATCTCTGGCAGTAGCCTTACCAATTAGCTAGATTAATCTATTTTCATATACATATTGAAAATGTCTGGCCCAGAAGAACTGGAGTCAGGAACAAACTTGAGTCTCCCCTTCCCCAGGATTTGAGGCTTTTCCTTCAAATTCTCTGAGGAGGTGGCATGTTTGGGTGGCTATAGACAGTTAGGAAGTGATAAGAGCCTCAAAAGAAACTGATTCACCATCCTTCTCTAAGTGGAAGACAGGTGACGGGTTCCCCAGAAAAAAGGGGTCTAAGGAATTCAATGAGGAGTAATGATTTCCAGAAGTAAATGGGATGTCTTCTCTGCTGATAGCAGCTCCACCATGACAAAAAATATGTTGAATATTATTAAATACTGACTAATGTCTATTTCTCTACTTTTGCATTCTTTTCCCCAACTTTTCTCTTCACCAGGATGCTTGCCAGACTCTCTTGAAACGCCTGGAGCCCATCATTAGCAAGAACCCGAAAGGTACCTGGAATGATTGGGTAAGAGGCACTTTTGTATCAGGGTGAAAAATCAAACGGGTATGAATTATATTTAAAAAATGTGCACATACATAGCAATTTTGTGCACATATATAGCAATATATTATATTTTTCTCTCTCCTCTTTCTATGGTGATCTCTTGCCAGTGGGATAAAAGCTGCCTACACGGAACACAGCTTGGCCAGAGCAGAGGATCTGGCCCTTATGCTTTGTTTGGGTGGGTTCCCCCCCACATATATAGTGAGCTGCTAAAATGCCTGGTATTGGCAGTACTAGAATCTTGAACGTGCAGCAAACATCACACACAGCCTCTGGCATGTAAACTGCTCCTTGGATTGTGCAACTGAATGACACTAGCCAATGTCTCTGGTCCCAGACACAACCCTAGGAACCTCCATCTTGCGGTGTCCAGTTATGCCCGCTGGACGCTGCAAGCTTATATGAGTTTGTCAATTTAACAAAGAAATTGATATGTACCAGGCTTGTTATCCCAAGGGGAGTCTCTGACACGCTTCAAACCAAATGCACTGCTTCAGGTAGAATAAACAAACAGATTTATTAACTACAAAGATAGATTTTAAGTGATTATAAGTCAAAACATAACAAATCAAATTTGGTCAAATGAAATAAAAGCAAAATGCATTCTAAGTTGATCTTAACACTTTCAATGCCCTTACAAACTTAGATGCTTCTCGCCACAGGCTGTCTGGTGGCTCTTCAGCCAGGCTCTCCCCTTTGATCAGCACTTCAGTCGCTGGGTGTGGTGTCTGTAGATGTAGGTGGAAGAGAGAGGCAAACGTCTCTCCCTTTTATCATGTTCTTTCTTCCCTCTTGGCTTTGCCCCCCTCCCCACTTCAGAGTCAGGTGAGCATTACCTCATCGCAGTCCCAAACAGACCAAAGGAAGTGGGGGTGACTCACTCGAGAGTCCAACAGATCCTTTGTTGCTGCCTAGGCCAGTGTCCATTGTTCCTGTGAGGCTGGGCTGGGTTTGTCCCATACATGCCCTGATGAGGTGTGAACTGCCCCTCTGCTCTTGGGGAGTCTTTGTCTGGGCTTGCTTTAAGCCATGAGGATACATTTTTGGCCCCATAACTATATGAAAATATACATATTACATACATATACATGAAATTACACCCGATAACATGATTATAACATTACTGCAACAACAATTACTATAACATCACTATAACCACAATACTCAGTGCATCATGAGCCTTCCGAAGACACCCAACATGACAAATTTTGCATTGGATACCACGCAATCATTTTACAAGGATGAACATGGGAGTGCTGGGTGTTCCCCCGAGATACAGTGTGTCACAACAGTGTCAAAAAACTATTGATAGAAATAAAACACCAATTGGGGCTCGCTTAGACCTGTAGTATGCTAGAATCACATTTTGCCCTGCTAAAAAGCCTTCTTCACATAGGATGAGCCCTCTGTTATTATTTGTATTATCATAGTATTTAGGAGCCCTAGTTATGGACCTGGGCCCTACCGTGCAGGTACTATACAAACACAAAACATAGAGACGGTCCCTACCCCAAAGAGCTCTGTCTAATTGGTCCAAACAAATCTGATGAAGTGATTAGGTCTCAATCCTGTATGCACATGCTAAAGCCCCTGGATTTCATTGGGTCTCTGTATGAACCCAAGGGGCAGCCCTGAAGGAACAGCCTGTGGTATCAGGTCTTTCATCTGTGACCACCCTCAATCAGAGTGGGACCAGTCTCTTGAACGGTTGTCCAAATATCACACTGGGAGGAGGGCCCAGATCATTATTTAGATGCCTCAGTGGGATTTGAATCACCTATTAGAGGGGTGGTCAATTATTGTTTGTCAAGGTCCAAATTTCTTGGTCAAGGTATAGTCAAGGTCCAGACTCCAGAGAAAATAATGAAAAAAAAATAACAATAATGATAAGTAAATAAAAAGATTTCAGGGTCTGTTCAAAAGCATCTGGTGGTCCAAATTTAGCCCGCAGTCCACCTACTTACTACCCTAGCAGTTGAGAATCAGTCCCTCGATGCACAGGTGCAGAGCTGTAAATGTGGCATAAATATTAAAATCCTATTTTTATTTATACAGTGCTGCATGATGATTTAAAGTCTAACAAAAATGACAATCCCTGCCCTGGAGGTACTTACAATCCCAACACACAGAGATGTTCCCTCTTAAAGGATTACCATGATTACTCTGCAAAATGTTTTAAAGTTTGCCAACTATTCTTATTAATAGAGAATAACAGTGGAACACCTGTGGCAATGCTCTAAGCATAACTGACACCTACATATGTGAGGAATAAATCAGTTTGCCCTGACTAATGCTGTTCTACTGATTGCCAAATTAATTTCGATAATTTAATTTAGATTATCAGGAATGACTGACATAAAAATAAATGCTGACCCATGCAGAGAAGAAGCTGCTTTGCCTCTTGTAAAGTTGATAAACTATGATTAGATTCAAAAACAAATTTGACATGTATTAAGCAAATCTGATATGGGAATCGCTGAGAGGGAGTAAATTTAGGTGCTCACCCTCGCTGCTGGAATCACTTACATAACTGCACTTCAGAGAGTATTTTTATTTTTTATTTTTTTCTGAAAAGTGATTTTTTTTTTTAAACTGGCAACTTGGGTTTTCGTTTCTTTGCCCTCTGTGTCTTATCAACCAGATCTGCTCAGTTTACAAATAGACACTTTTCTGACTATCAGCGCTGCAAACTCAACCTGTAATGTGAAAGACAAGCTGGATCCTTTCTGGCTGCCATGTTGCCAACAGTAAAGATTCTGCTAGCAGAGCTGTGAGAACAAGTCTGATGCTTATGTGTGAACCAAATCAAATCCAGTTCACTCTTCCAAAGCTGTGTTGGCTCTGTAGCATTAAAACCCCAGTTCAGCAGAGCATTTAAGCATGTGTATAAATCCATCCCCATTTAGAAAACCTTATAAGCACATGCTTAAATTTAAACACAGACTTAAGACCCATTGAAGTCAATAGGATTCAACCATGTGCCTAAAGTTAAGCACATGTTTAAGTGCTTTGCTGACTAGGGATGAACTGTTGAATCAGGGCGTAACTGCTATGTCACAAGATATTTTTAGTCAGTAATATCAGGAATTATGATTGAATAAAAACAAGGAGCAGCTCTGTTGGGCAAAGTGCCATTTTTACATAGTCACTTTTCATAGTGGATCCACATATTAAAGCTCAAACTTGAATCAAGTATCTGGGAGCTGCACATGTCTGACTCCCCTTAATGTTGACTGAACTTCTGTGAGCTCCCCAAGAGGGAAGTGTTACTGGACATGTGAGCAGGTTTTTACAGCTGCTGTATTTACATGCATGTTTGCCTGCAGAGGCTTGTGTTAGAACTAGAATCATGGTTTTCAGTTTTCAGAGAACGTACTCAGCAGTTGCCTAGTCTCCCAGTGCAAAAAAATGGAGCTGGTGGCAGAGAGAATAATCAGACATTACCATAGCGCTCTTCAGTTCTTTAGCATTTTCTTGTAGTTTGATTTTTAAATAAATAGGTGTATGTTTAACTCCTTCCCAGGTGATAGGTTTACATAATATTGTTGTATTTTACAGGTTAAAGAAGCATTTAAACAGAGCATTAATCTTTCAGCTACAGGGTACTTCAGGTAACAAATATTTTTAGTCCTTTTGAAAGTTAAGTTTAGTTAGGCACACCTCAGCAATATGATGAAAGTGTGAATTTAATTAGTAACTCATGAAGATAGTTAATAGCTCGGAAAGTGGAACTCGATAGAGCGGACTTGACAGGCATTTTTGATTGATTGATTGATTTAGCTCATATTCTCATGTAATCAATAGATCTGCTCCTTAGAGGAATGCTATAATTTGGGCTGCAGCACATTGGGCCCATGAAATGAGGTGTCCAGGTACTGCTGCAAGAAGCACTAGGTGCCCCAGAGGAAGTGTAGCGCTCTCTCCCTAACACTCACTCACTTACCCAACCACGGTACTCACAGCATGGATCTCACAACCTGCTGAGCTCAGAGTTGAGGATGTAAGCCAGATGTATGTATTGTGTGCTCCTCCCTACCAATGCAGGATTACTCCCTATTGTACCTTTCCTATCGTTGGGCTGGGGGTTTTGGGTATAGTTTTAAGTGTGCCAAACAAGAAGACTTCCACCACTTCCCTTGAGAAACTATCCCACAGTCTCATAGATCTCATGCTGAAGAGGTTTCCCTGATGTTCAACTGATCTCTTCCCTTTGTTAATTTCATTCCATTTCACCTAGTTATTGCCTGCTTAGACCCTCCTAAATAATTCTTCTCTCTTCTTAGGGCTAACACTTCTATTTTGAAGACCATCATCTTGCTCCTCTTAGTCATTGCTTAGCTAAGATCTGCATTTTAGCTCTTTACATCTTTCCTTGTAAATTAATCTTTCCTATGCTCTGACCATTTTATTTCTCTTCTCTACTTCACTTATTTGTCATTGGCTATGTAATTGTTACTTTAAACTTGTCTTTTATACATGATTTCCATGACAATCACTGTCAGAAATCTGCTGGGATTTGGTTGCTTATCAGAATTTCTAGATTGGGGCAGTTTGTTTATCATATTGGTTGCCAGAATTTAATTGACTTTAATGGAGCTAAACCAGCAGGGTATCTGTCCCAGTATTTTAGGTTTAATTTCACATAGTTTTGAACTCTTATTTGCTCTGTCTCTTTATTGTTGCAACACAAAGATTAATAAAACAGACTAAAAAGCCATGCTTCCCATGGACTTTGTTGCTTCTCCCAGAGGCTATGAGGCTAACATGGATTGGGAGAAAGGGGAAGGCCATCCATTTACGTATTTTATTTTCGGAGCTGCTTGTTCGGAGGTTGAAATTGACTGTCTTACAGGAGATCACAAGGTAACCAGTGAATGTCACTAAAGCTCATAAATAGTACAGTGAGGTTCCACCATTATTTCCCGTTTTGCCTGATGTCCCAACAATCATATAATTTGTGCATTGGTAAATCACCTGGCTTTGTACTAACGTACATGTACCAATTGATGTAAATAACTAGCAATTACAGTTAGAGCAGAATGAAAAATGTGCACAAATAACTAAAAATACAATCTTATTTTTGCTAGATTTGTGAAAATAGAATATTGTGTTCAGATTTGGTGCTATAGCAGACAGTGTTGCAGGCAGTATTTGCCTTGTCTCTTGGTGCCTGCAGTCTGCCAAATTATACTGTAGCTCTGTATTACATTTCCAATCTCCTGACCAGCCAGTCATCCCACCTGGCCTAGTCTCCTGACATTTAAGTGCCCACTCCAGCAACACTTCCCACTGGACATACTGTGTACTTCTGTGAGAAGTCCCACTGGAAGCTTTAAATACAGTGAGCTAAAGCCTGCAGTCCTCATACTGGCTAAATTCCCACTGAGGTTAATGAGTGTTTTTGCCTGAGGAAGGGCTGCACGGTAATAGGTCAGTTTTGTATGTTCTGAAAGAGACTCTATACAAACATGCCTTGTCCCACTGGATTAAGCCTCTGAACCTTAGCACCTCCTCATCCATCCACCCGTATATCTGTCACCACAATGTACATTTGTATTTTATTGATAGAACATCCGAACAGACATCGTTATAGATATTGGATGCAGCATAAATCCAGCTGTGGATATAGGACAGGTATGTGCCAAGAATTTCTTACTATTCCATTCATGTTGTGCTAGTTGTTGTTGTGTTTGTATTGAAGAGTGTCCATTCATTCATCTACCATTAACATCTTATCAGCCCACATTATAGATAATATCACGGGATGAAATCCTGATCCCAATGGAGTCAATAGCAAAACTCCCATTGACTTCAGTGGGGCCAGGATTTTATCCAGTATACCCAGTGTCACCTTGTGGTACTGCCCACCTGCACCATCGTGCTCATCACTTGTATAGTTTCACACTGCTGGGCTAGACCCGAGTCTCCAAGCTCTCCTCCACTTTATGACCAGGCCCCCTTCCTCATAGCACATGAATGCTTCTCCCCACTGCACCCCCTGATCCATTGCATCAGCCCTGCTGATTGGCATTTCTTCATTCTTCGTGGGGCAGTGTCCACACTGTGAGCTAGGAGTGTGAATCCCAGCTTGTGTACACATATTCACACTAGCTCGGTGATAGCACAAGTATGTATAGTAGTGTAGCTGTGGTAGCACAGGGAGCAGCAGCACCTCTTAGCCGTGCCAAGTAGAAACTTGCCTGAACCCTCCCTGTGGGTAGATACTCAAAGTCGCCACTGCTGCTACCTGTGCTATACTTCTATTTATACTCACGCTAGCTCTCCTCGAGAGAGCGTGCATATGTGTACACAATCGAAGAATCACACCCTATCTTGTAGTGTAGATGTAGACTGGACTTAGGCAGTGCAGGTGGAGAGAGGAGAGAGCTTTCTGCTTCCCAGCAGCTCCAAAGGAAAGCCCTGAAACCCAACAGTCTAATAGGAAGGAGAATGCTGTCCAGAGAGAGAGATTAATTATTGTCAATGTTATATACATTTTACAGCATAAGAAAAAGATAAAGTGCTTATAATTTCTCACTCTCAGATTGAAGGTGCCTTTGTTCAGGGCATTGGACTTTATACAATGGAGGAGTTAAAATACTCCCCAGAAGGCGTCTTGTACACCCGGGGCCCGGATCAGTATAAAATCCCTGCAATCTGTGACATCCCAGAACAGTTCAGTGTTTCCTTGCTGTCATCCTCACAAAATCCTTATGCCATCTACTCATCCAAGGTAAGCAAGTGAAACCTGGGCTTGATTCCTCTACCACCTATGCTAGAGTAAATCAGGAGTAATTCCATTGAAGTCAAAGAAGGTACACTGCTATAAAATCCCTGTAAGTGAGAGGAGACTCAGGCTCCTGTTCTTTTACATTTTAAACAGATCTCCACATCATTGTGTTATTTACAAATATGGTAGAAGCTGCAATCTGGGATAGTTCTACTCTTCCATCGTGGTTGCCTATTGATAATTTTAGGGTTTAACAAGTGGACTAGGAACTTCTAGTATAAACATCCTCACACGTTCAAGCTAAATTTAAAGCTATGCCTTTAGAGTGTAGTAACAGTCTGAAACATAAGAGAGAAATTTCAGAGTAGTAGCCGTGTTAGTCTGTATCCGCAAAAAGAACAGGAGTACTTGTGGCACCTTAGAGACTAACAAATTTATTGTAGCATAAGCTTTCGTGGGCTACAGCCCTCTTCATCAGATGCACCGGATGAAGTGGGCTGTAGCCCACGAAAGCTTATGCTACAATAAATTTGTTAGTCTCTAAGGTGCCACAAGTACTCCTGTTCTTTTTATAAGAGAGAAAGTAACTAAAATGAGACATGACATTACTAGTTAATTCAGTTACAGTCAGTATAGGCTCCTTCGCTACTTTTGTGCTAGCAATAAATATATATCATGGGCCAGATCCTCAGCTGGTGTAAATCAGTCTATCAGTTTACACCAGCTAGGGGCCTAGCCCATTGAATATACACATAAGCAATAACACTAAACAAGATGTTGGGGATACTGCCCAATTCAAGTGCATTGAGCATCATGTCTTCAATTGCCTAGGCCATTAGGGGTGTAATGTAGTCAATTAAATAAAAGCTTCAGAATAAAACATAATAAAATTTAAAGCAGAAGGATATATTAGAACAATAGTTCCTTCTAAAAACTATTTTCAAATAGTCCTGATGAAATATTTTGAAAGAGATGATCATTTTGAAAGAAAATTCCAGATCAAAATGAAATAATTACCCAGGGTGGAGTTGATCTAAAGAGCGGCTTTTAGCACCAGTCTTCAAAGTGAGCATACAGAACCTGTTTATCCCACTTTATGCATAGAACTCCTATAACTAATTTTAAAATCATCATTGGTGAATAAAACATGCTTGAAAGTAGAGCTTGTGATACCTTGCCTGAAAAGTAAGCATCTTTCAATCCTGAAATCTGGTTGTCAGTTTCTTATAGAGGTGGGCTAAAGCTGCAAAATGCAGATCCAGACCAATGTTTCAGGAGTGTTTTGGAGCCTGAGTTTTAGAAAGGCCAATTAGAGATACAATAATGGCCAGCTGAGAAATCCAGATCTCAGTCCTGATGAAGATGCCCAAACTCCCAGCATTTAGGAGCATCTAGATCTGTGGACTGGATTTGATTTGACCTGTGATAGAAATAAGCTCAACTGTGAAACTTGCATCTGGATCAGATTGAGGAGGGCATTCAGTGCTGTTCACATGCAGGGTTTTGTCTCAGCTCTAGTTTGTTAATTGGATATGAATCCCTGGAGATGGTTCATTTCAGTTTTATCTGCCAACATTTTTTACCAAATAATTTATTTTCTTTTCAGTTTGAAATCCTGCACAGGTGAGAAATCGAAAGTGTCCTAAAATCTATAGCTGGCATTTGAAACCAGCCCTTACAGATCTCTGCAGTCAGGCAGCAGCTGAAAACCTGCATTGTAAACCCAGTTCTGGGGAATCTGGTCTTATGGACTCGGGTTTTCCAAGCCCCACGCTTGAGCATCCATGCTGCATTGTAAACACGGGTTTACAGTTGCTGGACCTGGGTCTCACAGCCATGCCAAAGCGTCCATACAGCACTATGCAGGCCTTCTGACTTGGATCTACAGCTTCAGCTGTGTCCTACTGCAAAATAACAGGGCTTGGACCCGAGTCTCAGTGGGACTCGGGCTCTGACCCCACCCCCCAGCAGGGTCCTAGGACCTGGGTCCTGAATAATACAGATTTGCGTGTGGATGGTTGCGGGAGTTGGGCTCAAACCCAAGTCTGAGCCTGGGTTTACAGTGCACTGTAGACATACCCAGTATGCTCTGATCCTGCTTCCATTGAATCAGTGGAAAACTTTCATTGACTCCCATGGTAGAGGATCAGGCTCTATGTAAATCAGTAATTTGTAAAAGGTTTTCAGCTATCACAGATATTAATAAGACACTTCTTCTTTTAATCAGTTCATAAAGCAAATTTATGTGACAGCCTTTGTTCCCTGCCAGGGGATGGGCGAGGCAGGGCTGTTCCTGGGAAGTTCTGTGTTCTTTGCTATCTGGGATGCAGTGGCTGCTGTGCGAAAGGAAAGAGGATTAACCGGGACCTTCACCCTGAACAGCCCCCTGACTCCTGAGCGGATTCGAATGGCCTGTGCCGATAACTTTACTGAGATGGTAATGAGGCTTTTCTTTTGGAACACTCCTTTGTAGCTGCAGCCTATTCCTTTTGGCATTGAAGGCCCATATTTCTGTAGATTAAATGGTGTTTACACCTGGATATGGTGTGCACACAGCAGAACTCCTCAGTTCAGACTTTTTAATGATTCTTGAATCAAAATGTCTGTTGCCAGCCATTCCAGTCTATGGCATTCAGGGTCTGCCTTTTAATAACTCCAATTTTTTAATCTTTTCTCAGTTCCTCCTGCCCACACCCTTCCACCTACAGTATGCGCTCCTCTCTGCCTGCTCCTCTGTCCTTGCTGCTTGCTTTTATCTCCTCTCACTCACACCTCTGTCTGTTTTTTATGAGTCCCTCCATTCCTGGAACAGCCTCTCTTTTCCTCTGCACCAAGAGCCTACTCCAGTGCTCTTTGGAGTCAATGGAAAGACTCCTATTGATTCACTTCATTGGGTGTTGACTTAGTCCCCAGGTGACCTCACTCTCTTTAAATGCTCACCCCTTCCAGTTGGTTTCCACCACTTACTTACACTATGGCACTATATAAAATGAAAAAAATCAATCAACTCAGAGCTAACAAAAAGATCCAAAGGAAAAACAAATCACATGATCCCATTGTCATTGCAACTCTCCTTCCTCCTGTTCCCCCATTGTCTGCTATCATTATACCCACTCCCACCACCCCCACCCTTGTCTTTTGTCTAATTTAAATCATAAGCTCCTTGAAGCAGAATCCTTGACAATCCTGTGAAATGCCGTGCACACCTCTGCTACTATTGAAATACTAGTGGGCCAGATTGTCCCATGTGGAAGATGGAGACTGAGTTCCCACTCAGAGTTCTTGCCTAGTATTTCCCTAAGCAGTGGCAGGGTACAGGAATTGCAGGGCAGATCAGTCCCCAGATTTGTCAGTCTACTAATTTCAATGGTCATCTCAGGAGCTTTGCCATTGATGAGGGCCAATTGACACAGAGACCCTGTTCTTCCATGCTGCTTTGGGACCTACCAGCCTCCCTGTCAGCACAGCTTTTATGGGTTTGCCTGCCTTCTGTAGAATGCCCTACCCAGTAGACAGGAGCACCGCCAGCTTTTCCGGCGCCCTAGGCGGCGGAAGGTCCATCCCCCAAAATGCCGCCCCCGACAGCGGCGGCAGAAGGTCCCGCCCCCAAAATTCCACGGACTGCCGGGGCGCCGGTGCCCCCAAATAGCAGCGCCCTAGGCAACCGCCTAGGTCGCCTAATGGGTTGCGCCGGCCCTGCCAGTAGACCTTGTAGTGGTGTTTGATGCATAATTAATGGAAGCTGTAGAAGATCCAGTAGGGGCCACCTGTGAGAGGCACTGTGAAATATGCAGAGTAGTTTTATGAATAGCTGTGGTGAGTTCTTTCTAAGAGAATACCATTAACAGAATCACTTCTTTCACCTCTTGTTCATTCTCCTAGAGTGCGAAAGATGAACCTGAGTCCTTCGTTCCTTGGGCCATCTCCATATGAATGGCAAACAGAACCTCGCACAAAGCCTGAATGAACTCCAGTGGTACTGATTTGTTGATTATGAGAGTGGGGGCTCATTTAATCAACAAACATATTTTATTTTAATTCAAAATCTACCCTCCGGCTATCGAATAATGAGCATTACTTCTTCAGCCCATTCTCCCACCTGCGTTTTCAGCATATATTTATTTGCACTACTACATTTTACTCCTAGAAACACATCCAAATAGATTGAAAGAGGGTTATGCAATAAGATCCAGCTACTACACATTCTCTATGATCATCTTAAATTGCCACTAGGGAGGAATTAAAGATCACTTTAACAATGGTGCAAAATCCAGATTTTTTTCCTCAGGATTTTTCAGAACAATGGAATTCAAATTTATCTCTAAATAATATAGCTAGGTTCACTGAGGTAATGAGATGTGAGAGCCTGTGCTGTGTTGAGCTAGTAGTGCACTGGAGATGGGGTGCGAGGGTTGAGAGTGAACCAAAAATATGTGCACTAATACTCCTGAGATATCCGTTTGCATCCCAATATTCAGCTTAGGGCCAGAGTTTTAAAGGCATTTAGGCTTTGCAAAAGTGCCTGTGTAGGTTAGATGCCTAAATCTCATTCAAGTCAATGGGAGTTAGGCACCTCACCTGCTTAGAGAGTTTGAAAATCCCACTAGGCACCTATCTGCATCTTTAGGCACCTACAGATGTTTAAAAAACTGGCCCTTATTGACTTTTTATGGTTCTATAAGTGCTGTATGTTATTATTAGTTTATGTAAAACAAATATTTTTCTTATGATGTTCATTCTTGTGCCCATGAAAGTTAAAATAAAAAGCAGAAAAGGGTTCCCATAAGAGGCAAGATAAAATGGCATATCACTGTTAACTCCCATTCTGTCATTATTTGCTGCTTTGAGGCCTGATCCTTTAGTCACAAGTATCCTTAGTCCTGTAAGTAGCCTCATTGTTAGTAATAACTCTGTGCACAGAAACATAAATGGAACCTAAAGAGTGCAAGTAACTTTCCCATTTTAAAGGGTGTCTTGCCAAATTGCACTAAACCAGACATTTGGAGGAGTCCCCATCACTGATCCAGAGAGACCAACTCAAATGTAGCTGTGGGAGAAGGGAGCTATAATGATGTGTCAAGGTATTTTCAGTAAAACACTTTAACAAGCCAGTACAGTATTTGATTTCCGAAAGGCTTCAAATAAGATGCTAATTTAGGCTTCAATTCTGCAATAAGATCTCCATGCATGGATCCCATGGCAGGATCAGAACCTAAGTGATCACAATAATTACCTTTTGATCACAAACATGATGCAGCAATGTGTGACTTCACACAGAAAAGCTGCTCTGTGTGGTGCTAACACCTGTGTGCCAAAAACAACTAGGAGGAGACAAGGGATCTAATTCTCCTTTGTGATACCGATGCAACTCCACTGAAGTTGCATTGATATAACTGAAGCCATTAGGGTGACTGTAAAAGAGAAGAATTTGGCCCAAGAAATCTTAAGGGTGACTTTGCTACTGTTTCCCTTGGAGACCTTTTTATTTTCTCATGACTTGATCCAAAGCCCATTGAACCCTATGGAACAATTTCCATTGACATCACTGGGCTTTGGATCAGGCCCTTGATGAGATTGTCTCTGGAAAGTAGTTCAGAACGGTGCCATTGTGCACAACAGCTCAGGATGATATTGGAACAATCAGAATGCAGGTGAGGATTGCTCTTTAATTGCTGATAAACACTCTTTTAACCTCAGCAGGGAAGATGGATATAATGTAAGATTAGAAGATGTTTCACAAAGATTATCAGTTTTCTGCTGACATATGGGGTGTGGTGTGATTAGAACTGCACCCAGAGAAGCACTAGTTTGATGAGATTGAAAAAGAAAAAAGCCCTATTGTGCTTTCATGTATTAGATGCTAAACAAGATATATTCTGTGGGCTAAATTTATATATTCTTTACATTCTCAGGCAAGACCAGCAAATAACACTGATTACTGAAGTTAATTAATATACTATATATAGTAATAGGAGGACATGACCACAAAATCCCTGCCAGATTTTGACACCCATCCCCAAGGTTGAAGAGATCTAGAATTTTGGCTTTGCACTTTCTAGGGCCATGAAGTTGAGATGCAGATTCTGAGCATTCCCAAGGTTTGCTGATTTTTGGTTTGGGGCTTTAGTTTGGGATCCATCTCTAATATACAATATTTACTGTATTATGCAGTTGAGTCATTAGTTGCCAGATGTCCTGGTTTCATCTGGATAATCATGGTTTATTCTTCTGGGGGGAATGGAAGGAGGGAGTAATTTAAATGTTTGCTTTGTAGCTTTCATATGCTGTGCTCCAATTATTCCTTGTCATGTAGTACTGATAGCCAAAGACTGCACCTCCAGTTTCTCAGTGAGTTTTCATCACTATGTCCTACACCTTGATAGAGCTCAGATTGCCCCTGGGCCATCTACTCTGCTCAGGTTTCTTTGTTTCACACACCCATGCTGATTATTGCACCATTGTTTCTTCTCCAGTTGCCACCCAAAGTATTTCCTCCTCCTTTTGTCAGATATCATGCCTGTGACTGAAGTCAGGCTTATGGGTTAATAATTTTTGCACTTGCAGTTAGAATATGATTTCTGTATTTTTAAATCTGTTTTTATATGCACAGTTTCTATCTCCTGTATGAGAGCGTCACTTTGCTGCCTTTTATGGATATTCATTTGGCTTTTATATATCATGTGAAATTCAATAAAACAGATTAATCGTAAATGCAATGCCATCTTCTTTCTGGTATGAGAGATTCTGGTCTTGGCTCATTCTGTGGGCTCTGACACCAAACTGCAGGCCCCCATCAGCAGAAGGGAGTTCACAGCAGCAGATGCCACCCACTGTCTTCACTGTAGCAGGAGCCTGAAGCCAGCTGGCAAATCCCAGAAAGCCAGGTGGGGATGAGGCCAGAGCATCTGTAAGAAGCACTGAACAGTTCATCTCCTGAGCAGCCTCAATCAGCAGAGTTCCTGCGAAGAACCCAGACAGAGTTTAAATCTGCACCCCCCTGGCAGAACCCTTGAGGGAGGGCAGTGGTGACACCGGTATGGATGTCCCTGCAAATGCAGGAGTGTGCTGTTTGACTCCCTGGGCTGAATCATGTCCTAGAACTGCATTATCCTTCCTCCAGGGCTGGATCACCTTGTCTGATTTTCAGTACTTGCTAAACATTTTTAATAAAGGTTCCATCCAGCTTCAATACAGATGTACATTTTTTGTTGTCTGATGGCCAAAGAAAAGTATGCACATGCTACGGTAACATGTTTTCCTTTTGACTGAAACCTCTCCAGCCATCCCATATTGTCAACAGGCCAGGCTGTAAATGAGAAGAACTACTGGGAGCCAGAACAAGTGGAGATTAATCACACTGATAGGTGATACATTGGTAATATAGGATGTCATGAAACAAACTTTCTGCAGAACTGGTATGGAGAAGAAAACTCAAAACTTATTGGGATTTTTCTTGCTCTGTTTGTTTGTTTGTTTTAATACTGCTAAAAAGTACATAGACTTCAGGCCAATTTCAGTAACTCTTTTCATGCCTTGGCCCGGAGTAACCTGGCAGGTGTGGGCTCTGTGCAGATTTTGTATACCTTCTGTAGCCATAGGAGCTAGGTGCTTATTTCCCAAGTTAAATAGCCATGCACCACACATCACACATCACCGTCCCCAGTGGGGATTGCTACCACTGTGACCCACCGTCTTGTGTTAGGAAATAACAGAAATAAAAATCAGATCAAAAGTAAGCACTGTGCAACATGCACTGAAGTTTGTTAGACTTGGGATCAGCAGCTCATCAAGAGGAGTGATTTCCAGAGGTGGGAGCCTTCAACGGGGGCAGCCCTGCTGACCCTCTGAGGTACTTATCCCCAGGAACAAACAGCAATCATCAGCCATCTAATTTTAGCTGCCATGGGAGGGGGTCTCTCAACCAGAGATTGCCCAGAATGTTAAAGACAATGACCAACACTAAATAAACCAACAGCCATTAACTCCAGACAGGAAAGGGGCCTCGTAAAAAATGACCCACTGAAGAAGTTGCTATTTGGCACTTTCTCTTGTGCACCCCCTCCCCCACATGCACACTGTCACCGATACCACAGCTGTGCCCAGATGCTAACATTTATATTTATCTGGGGATCTGGGAGCCAAAATGTGAATATCAATAGTGGCTTCCTAGAAGTATTTTCCTTCCCAAATATGGGGAAAGTGATGAGAGATTTGGGCATGCTTAGCACCTTGCAAGCCTGGGCTGGCACATTTAAAAGGTAAATAAAGTAAGATGGACACACCTGTGTTGCATTTTAATCAATGTGACATACAAAAATGAATCATTCAATGCTTTTGAAAATCAAATGCAAATGCCCTTGGGATCACTTTAAGTCAGGGGTAGGCAACCTATGGCACGGGTGCCGAAGGCGGCACACAAGCTGATTTTCAGTGGCACTCACACTGCCTGGGTCCTGGCCACCAGTCCGGGGGGCTCTGCATTTTAATTTAATTTTAAATGAAGCTTCTTAAACATTTTGAAACCTTATTTACTTTACATACAATAGTTTAGTTATATATTATAGACTTACAGAAAGAGACCTTCTAAAAACGTTAAAATGTATTACTGGCACGCGAAACCTTAAATTAGAGTGAATAAATGAAGACTCGGCACACCACTTCTGAAAGGTTGCCGACCCCTGCTTTAAGTAATTAACTTTGTGCATCAGCTGCAGTGCAACAAGGCAGAACCCAAACATCTGCTCTGCAAACTGTGGTCTTATATCGGGTGGATCAGAATATGAGATGGGTTACATCAGTATAAATCCAAATCAAGCCACCTGAGAGGAGTGTTTGCCCCAGTATCTGCTTCTAGACCAGCAGTTCTCCACCAGGGGTCCACGGCCCCTCATGGGGCCATGAGCCAATTTCAGGGGGTGGCAGGGCCCCAAGCCTCAGTGCCCCACAGCAGGGGCGGCTCTATGTTTTTTGCCGCCCCAAGCACGGCAGTCAGGCGGCCTTCGGCAGTATGCCTGCGGGCGATCCGCAGTCACACGGATTCGGTGGTGTTTCTGCGGGTGCTCTGCCGGTCCCGCGCCGGCGTATCCGCTGCCAAATTGCCGCTGAAACCGCGGGACTGGCAGACCTCCCGCAGGCATGCTGCCGAAGGCCGCCTGATTGCCGCCCTCATGGCGACCGGCAGGCCGCCCCCCGCTTGCTGCGCTGGTGCCTGGAGCCGCCCCTGCCCCACAGGGCTGAAGCCTGGTGCCCCAATGCTCCCCACAGGACTAAAACCCTGAGCCCAGTGCCCCCGTGGGACTGAAACCCAGCACCCCAAGTCCAGGCACCTCCGTGGGGCAGAAACCAGGAGTTGAACTGGGGCTGAAGCCTAGCACCCCAAGCCCTGGCACCCCCACAGGGCTGAAACTAGGAACGGAACCGCAGGGCTGAAGCCAGGCACCCTGATGCTCCCGTGGGACTAAACCCCTGAGCCCCAGCACCCCCCATGGAGTTGAAGCCTGAGCCCCCTTTCCTCCCCTACTCGTTGCCCCAGCCCCACAGGGCTAAAGCCCCAAGTCTTTCCCCCAGCAGCTGAAGCCAGGAGCCCAGAGCATGTCCCCCTCGCCCCCGCTGGGCCCTGGAGTTTTTATAGCATACTGGGGGGGCCTCGGAAAGGAAAAGGTTGAGAACCCCTGTTCTAGACCATATAGGTACTTAGTTTAGTGCTTCCCATTTGCAAAATTCCTGGGATTGTCTAGGAAAAATAACGTACGTCTTGTGGCTCTTCATCTTACAGTATGGTTCACCCAGGGAAGACAATTAGAGGTGTATTGTTTCTGAAGGCACAGGTCTCCACATTCTTCCTACATCACCTTGGTACATGACAGATAAGGCGGGGAAAAGGACCTAATTGGTTAATTTTAGCCTACAGAGCTGAGAAGCAATACACTCCACCTTGGCTCCTCCTCGCCCATCCAGGTTAATGCCTTTAAATCTGTGGGGCACAGAACAAAGTTTAGTTGAGCGTTGAAATTACACTTGTTTCCACTGATTTCTTGCTGGTGTTTAACATCTTCCTCTTTCATTTTCAAGCTGCGCTTTTATGCCACTTAATGGCTTGCTCCACACAGTCAGATGCACTCGTATTTTTTGTGAATGGCAGGAAGGTAAGACTTTTGGTGTTTTGTTTTGTTTTGTTTTTGGAGGGAGGTGCTTAAATGTTTCTGGATATACACCAAGGGAGAATGATGCTCTAGGGGAACACAGCTCATTTGTGCGGAGAGCCAGAGTAAATGTATTAAATTTGAACATCACTTGTTACCTGGGATCTTCCTATAGCATTTCAGATATTACAAACTGAGATTCATCTCCGCTGCTGTCTTTACCCTCTGATAAATGGCAGTAGCCATAAACTGGGACAGTAGACCACTTTGTTGTTTTGTTTCTGGACTAAGAGTTTCAAAACTAAGGAATTTGCATGCTCGATTTCCCCTTAAAATGAATGACTGTTGAGTTTCCAAATCTAGGTGCAGCTGAAAATCTCAATTCTACAGTAATTGGTCATTCAAATAGACTCACCTGGCAAAATATTTTCTATCTACCTAGATGTACTGAGAATATTTATGTAGCACCAGTGACCTGTTATTTCACTGAACTGTTATAACTAATGTAGCAATTAACTAAAACCTCAAGCTATTAAGATCAGTAACTTGCTGCATTTGGAGAAAATAAGGCAGTAGCAAGAGGGTCCCCTGCTATTGCTATCAATTTTTTAAAAAATGCAGTCAGAGGAAATAGACTCTTTACTCGCCTCTGTTCTCAGCAGTGCGTGCCAGCGGAAACCTAATACTTCATTTCTACAGGCATTTGTTTTCTCACCTTTTCTTTTCGCCCCCGAGTTATGTCATTATAAGTTCCTTTTTATAAATGCCTCCATCTAAAAATAGATGCTAGCCTGAACTGGAAAAACTTCATTCTTTCTTAAAAATGTTGTCTGTGTTTTCTTTGAGAACAATTTTTCTAGAGAATGCTTTTATGAAGACATCCTCCCCCCCCCTCCCCCCCCCCCTGCTTCAGGCAACAACAACAACAAAAAGTAAATGTCTGCTTTGTTTTTATCTGTGATATGTATACTATATGGTTGTAAAAGTATACTTCAGGAAGGCTATGTGGGCCAAATTCTAGTGTCTTACCCTATAACTATCCTGATTTATCCTGGTTCAATAGCAAAATTTGCCCTTTTTGGTTTGTCTGCACTGCGTTGTAAACCCAGGTTTGTGGCACCCAGGCTGGTGAACTCAGTGTTTCCAAGCCCATGCATGAGTGTCCGCATTGCATTGTAAACCTGGGCTTACAATTGCTGGACCTGGGTGTCCATGCCAGTGTGTCCATACCTATCCACTGCACAGACCTTCTGACTCAGGTCTGTGGCTTGAGCTCTGTTCACATTGTAACATATCAGTGCTTGGACACAAGTCACAGCAGGACTCATGCTCTGACCCCCACCCCCGCCCCCAGCAAGGTCCTAGTAGCCGGTTTCTGAAAGCCTGCTGATCTGAGTTAGACTGATTTGTGCGTGGGCAGAAGCAGGTGTTGAGCTCAAACCTGAGTCAGAGCCTGGCCTTAGTGTGCAGTGTAGCTATATCCTTTGTATCCAATCTTATTTCCCCTTCATAAAAAGGGAAAGTATTCTACCTGGGCATGGTCATTAAAAGCTGAAAGCCCAAGAAACCCTTCCCCTCTGAAATACAGGCTGCTCCATACCATGGTAAAGTTGAGGTTTTATCATGGTGCCTTTAAATGCCCGAGGACAAGCTAGTCATTCTCAGTGACTCCCATGTTACCTCCCACCCATCCATCATTCCATACTTGGTTCTCATTATAATAATAAATGGAGATATACCTATCTCATAGAGCTGGAAGGGACCCTGAAGGGTCATTGAGTCCAGCCCCCTGCCTTCACTAGCAGGACCAATTTTGCCTCAGATCCCTAAGTGGCCCCCTCAAGGATTGAACTCACAACCTTGGGTNGTACTTGGTTCTCATTAGTACTTGGTTTCCAGCATGACAGGGCATGTCATTGCAATGGCCACATCCTTCAGACAGACCTGTTGCTCAGCTAATGGAGCCCCTGAAAATCAACAGTGAACTTTGTTAAACTTAAAACAGGTTGGTTTAAAACCCAACTCCCCTTCCTGCTCTCCATGTATTGAGAATTTCCTCCATCTTCCTGCTGCAGGGTCTCTGAGGAGGAAGGGGCTAAGCATGGCCTTGTTACAGTACCTCTATGGAGTGAGGAGAGCAAAGAGCCCCAAACTGTGTCCTTCACCTTCACTATGGCTTTGAAAATACAGGCCCTGATTCTGTTCTCACCCCCATTTTCTTTACACAATTGTACCTCTTTTGACTAAAGTGGAGCTACTCCTGATTTACACTGGTGTAATCAATTGCAGGATCAGGCTCAAGGGTTCTTGTCTTTATGTGCCCTTTCACAAGCCTCTGTTACTGCTCACCTTCTCCTCACTGTGAACCTTCCAGTGCTCCTGGAACATAGTTATTTTTATTACTTCTTTAGCTGTCAATACAAGACTGAGTTTGCTATTGCCAAATACATTCACATGTCTACAGATTATGATCAAATGAAAGGAACATGCCATAACACAAATACACTATATTAATACCCAATCAAAGCATTTCAGAAAGGCCAGGTAATCCCAATGGGAAAATTGCAATACATCTCAATAATGTATAATCTCTTATTTCACTTCCTACTGCAGATAATAGAGAGGAATGCAAACCCTGAAAAATTGCTGTTGTCTTACCTGAGAAAGGGACGTATCCTTTTTTCGGGGGTTGCCTTTGAATGGTATAATCCTACAATAGACTAACATTCCCTTTCTCGCCCCCCACCCCCCCACCCCCAAGTTAAAGGGGATGTTTTGGAACTCAAGGCAGCCAGAAAGCAATATGGAAAACAGCCAAGTGATCTTGCATTTTTTCCTGGCAAGGCAATGTGCTTCATGTGCAATATTTGAGCTAATTATATGCAGAGAAGGTTTCTTCTTAGTACATACAAGCATTTCTATAGAACTTAATGTATTCATTAGCAAAAACAATCAAAATTCTTCATTACAGCTCCAAAAGCCTGTAAAAAAATCCTTTCAAAATGTTATTAATTAATAATGATATAATAGTTAAGGAAAGAAATATGGAGCTACTACAATGTCAAGCAATTCATTTAGGTCCTGGTCCTGCCAAGACTTTCACATGTGCTTCTCTTTATGTCAATGGGACTACTCATAGAGCCAGATCCTCCGCTGAAATCAGTGGAGTTCTGGCAATTTATGCCAGCTGTTTATTGGCCCCAGGGTGCGTAAAATGAAGCAGGTGCTTATGACTTTGCAGATCAGAGCCTTAAACTGTAGATGGTAGAAAGAGAGTGAAATGACACTAAAGGCTATTGAGAAATAGCTCAATAGCCTGCAGTGGTGGGAGCAAATGACAGCAGACGAAGGGCACTAGGTAATCATTTTTTATCTTTTCACTGGCATCTTCCCAATCATTTACAATTTCAATACTAATATATTTCATATACTTCTTGTTCAGCCAATCAGTAAGACAAACAAGTTTGTTTACATTTATGGGAGATAATGCTACCTGCTTCTTATTTACGTCACCTGAAAGTGAGAACAGGCATTCGCATGGTGCTGTTGTAGCCGACGTTGCAAGGTATTTACGTGCCAGATATGCTAAACATTCCTATGCCCCTTCATGCTTCAATCACCATTCCAGAGGACATGCTTCCATGCTGAATTGAAGTGGGTATTCTGTTATTGTTTAACAGTGTGATTAAAACTGCAATTAATCGTGAATATATTTGTTAATCTTGCGGTTGTGATTATTATTTTTAATTGTTTGACAGCCCTAATGTTTTCCCTTTGTAAGAACTGGTGTCTATCACTATAAGGCAGGTTTTCCAATCCTTTATCATTCTTGTGGCTCTTTTCAACCCTCTCCAAGTTATCAACATCCTCCTTGAATTGTGGGCACCATAACTGGACACGGTATTCCAGCAACGGTTGCACTGTGCTAAATACAGAGGTGAAATAACCTCTCTACTCCTACTCAAGATTCACCTGTTCATGCATAACAGGATCAAAATAGCCCTTTTGGCCACAGTGTCGCACTGGGAGCTCATGTTCAGCCGATTATCCATCACCACCACCAAATCTTTTTCAGTGCTTTCCAGAATAGTTCCCCATCCTGCAAGTATGGTCTACGTTCTTCGATTATTGGTCACGTGCTAGTTACAAGTGGGAATACAAAAGTGGATGAGAATTAACCTGAGCCCAGAGGGATCTAGAAAGTTGACAAATGCAGATGGAAGATGCAGTCTAACACATCTGAGCCAAATGAATCCAACACACACACACACACACACAATGGAAGACAAAGTTGGTAATCAATAACTCTGAAAGAGCTAGGATTGAGCAGAGACTAGCCAATTACATAAAATTTTGCAGAGTGGTGTGGCACCAGAAGAAAGTGGTCAGTGCAATTTGAGGCTGCAGATATGGAGACCTTGTATCAAGGAACAAACTGGTGAGGGGCCTTGTGTACAGAGCTCTGGTGTCTGCTCCTGGAATATTGGGTTCAGTGCTGGGTACCATATTGCCAGACAGATACTGACAGTTTACAAACAAAAACAAAAAAAGGCAACCAAAACACAGAGGTCTGGTGGGATTTATTTAAGAGATGTTAAAGAGGGAAAATACATATCACTTTTCCAAGCAACAACAGGATTACCATGTGCAAGAATCTGAAGGATATTATAGACAGGACTGGTAGTGCCACTTATTATTAAGGTTGCTCAACACTTCCCATTATTATACCCAGTTTTTAGTTGCTTATAACTTTGCCAAATTTTAACCATTTGGGCTGAAATTTTCCATATCAGAAGTCTGCCTCAGGCAGAACTTTATGTAAAATTTCAGCCAAAATGGGCCTGCCATTTCTAAGAATGAGTCTAGAGAAGAATACATTGGTTTGCCCAGGTTAAAAAGTTCTTGCAGCCTTTTCTTCGAGAAGTTCTAGTGCCCCCATTCTTTGGAGCAAGAACTTGAAATTTGAGCAGAGGATGGCCTTTGCATCAGAGATGTGTCTTTTGCCATTCTTGCAAAATTCCATCCAAATTTGGCTAATACATAAGCATTTGAAAATTTGCAGTTTGCACATGCTCTGTAGAGACTTCTTAGATTTTAGCATTTAAATTCCCCAAACATTGCATCCACACTCAGCATGTTCCAGTCGGAAACTCAGTAGAACTTTCCCTACAATTGCAGCTCTGGGCTGCTGTAGGCTGCACCGGGTCTGCATCTGGGCACTTGGATGAGAGCAGGGAACCCATCTCTCCTGTTCTTTAAATGGCCGCCGCCCCCGCCCCCCTCCCCCTTGGCATGGAGGAAGAAACTGCTTGATTTGACTGTAGAAGGGTGAGATGTTAGCACTGCAGGGGGAGTAGATTGGGACAAGAAGCCTGAGGGGAGGGGACAGATGTAAACTGGGACTGGAGAGTGGAAGGGGGGAGAGGGAAACTGGGCCTGGAAGTTAGGATCACAGGGAGACTGGCAATGACTAGAAAAGGACACTGAGACTGGGATGAGGAGCAGTGGGGGGAGACTGCAACTGGCTGAGCAAAGAGACTGGGAGTGGGAGCCAGTGAGGGAAACAGGTGTGGGAGACTGGGAGCCAGTTGGCTGGAGGGGGAACACTGAGATCAAATGGGAATCAGGGTGCAGGGAAAGATGTGGAACTGGCTGGGCAAAGAGACTGGGATAAGGAGTCAGTGACAAGGGAGACTGAGATTGGACATGGAGCCCAGGGAGGGAGATTAGGACTGGGAGCCACTGGGGACAAGGATCATGGTTGGGGTCGGGGAGAGACTGGAGGCCAGGGTGGGTGAGAGAGAGGGATTGGATGAGGAGCCTGGAGTGGGAGGCCTGGGACTAGTTGGGCAAAGAGACTGGGATGGGAAGCCTGAGGAGTGAAGACTGGGACTGGCTAAGTGAGGAAAATGGGCCTGGGACAGGGAGCCAAGGGCTGAGAGAGGGACGGGTCAGAGGGAATGTGGTAGACGATGCTGTAACTGCAGGCAACTTTAATTCTGGAATTTCCTAACTTCTGAGTGCTTGACTTTATAATCCTAACATCGTTCTTTTATAACAGAGAGAGAGAGAGAGAGAGAGAGAGTGTGTGTGTGTGTGTGTGTGTGTGTGTGTAAAACAATTACCAAAGGTGCTCATCTAAACTAAACTGAATGCAGCCATAGACAATATGCCCTAGAGGACAGCTTTATATTGGGTGAGTGAATGAGTCTCCCATTTCTGCAATTCTCTTCTAACTTTCAGCCATCTCTTGAACCCAAACCATAAAGTTTTGGCTAACTTTAACATTCTTCTGGCGCCCTTTTGCCCATCATAGCATCAGCGAAGCCCACACAGTAAAAGCTATTGTGTGGTGTGGCATTGCTCTCAGGCAGTGGAGAATCTAGGGTGTTACAAGGGAATTAAGGACTGGATGTCACTGGTAATTCAGATGTGAGAAACTGTAGGTGGCTGTGACCAACCTGGTTGCTGCGATATTCTGCTTGTTGGAATTTACAGGTTGATTTCCAGCTTCCATTCACCTAATATCTAATCTCTGGAGCTGGCTGGTCACTGCATGAAACAAATGGAATTTTCCTCCACCTTTGCATGCTCCAGTAAAATGAGGGGAACTTGGGGGGGGGCGGGGGGACACCACAGCAACAACATTGAGAACCAGCAACTTTCTTCCTTAACTGCTGCATTTGCAGTTCGTCTCTCAGGAACGAAATATGGTTGTGGAATAGGTGGCTGTGGAGCCTGCACTGTGATGATATCCACATATGAACCAACTTCCAAGAAGATAATGTATCCTTAAGATAAGATTTGGGCTGGAATTTTCTCAAGTGCCTCAGTGAGTGAATTTCAGTGTGTTTTAGGCCCACTGAGGCACTTTAGAAATCACACCTTTGGAAGCTATAACTTGTTGTTCATAGAAAACCATTGTTACTTGGGAGGGCAGTTATTTGAGTGTTTGTTTTTTCTTTTAATTTAGGTTTATATTCTTGGGTCCTGGCAGATACTTGAAATCTTTTTACTTTACCTTTAACATGTTTTATCTGCATGGAAAACTGATTCACACAACAGGGATTCCAAGTGATGCGACTTTAAATCCCATTCAAGAAACATGAAATCTTCCTGCTCAAGAAACATGTATTTATTCGGAGATTGGAAACCAACTATTTCCTTGACTGGCAGATCTTTATTTTATGCAATTACAGCAGCCCTTGTAGCAGCTACTGGAAAGTTGGGACTCTTGCTTGGATTGGACTAGGATTTGTTGCCCTAGATAAATCCTTAGTCAATTTTCACATACACCTCTACCCCGATATAACGTCGTCCTCAGGAGCCAAAAAATCTTACCGCGATATAGGTGAAACCGCGTTATATCGAACTTGCTTTGATCCGCCGGAGTGCGCAGCCCCGCCCCCCCGGAGCGCTGCTTTACCGCATTATATCCGAATTCGTGTTATATCGGGTCACATTATATAGGGGTAGAGGTGTAGTTCTTATTCAGCACTCACTGATTTCAGTGATGTATGAAGTAACTAACACAATAAGTTAGGCCATAGCAGGCTTCGTAGTGGGTTGTGCTTTTTGCCTCGCCCCGTCTTTGGGAGCTCTACTCCTTTAGTTAAGCTGCACCCACCAGTATCAGGTCTGAGTCTGGCCCTTGGGTTTTTGTAGTCTATGTTGTATTACAAATTAATTAATAAAAACTCCTTAAAAGTGAGACTTCTGTTTCCTTATTTAGGCCGCTATATAAAGCTTAGGGCATGTTGAAAATGTTGCTAGTGTATGTACTGAATACACACACTATTGAGGTGAGAGTGCTGAGTTATGTACAACTGCTTCTCAGAAACATAACTTTCCCCAGCCATCACCATGCTGTTTAACTCTAGTTCTACACTAGACTGAGTGTAATCTCCACCTGGGCTTCATTCCTCATGGCCCTGCACCACAGAGTACTATGCTATTTCAAATGCCACAATTCTCCTTTACGTTCCCAAGGCATTATCCTGCCAACTCCTGTCTCTTACCCATATGCTCGCTGCACGGCTCTACTGTCACCACCGTGGAAGGTGTTGGAAGCACAAAAACGAGGGTTCATCCAATTCAGGTGAGAACCTGCTGTAATTTGTAGGGCAAGATTTGGGGATTTTTTCCTTTCCTATACTCTGGCCATATCTGCCATGAGGTTTTGGCCTTGTGGCCTTGGTGGTTCTTTGCACTAGACAATTGCTCTAAGGAAACAGACTCTGTATCCTGGCTCTTCCTGGTCACAGCTTAGAAATGAACTCTCAGCTGAATCACCAAACCAAACTCTGACCTGGGGGAGGTTGTCCCACCCCTAGTTTCTACTCTAGCACTCAAGATACCTCAAAAGATGATAATCGGTTCTGAAAAGGCCTCCTCAGGAGAAAGGAGAAACCTGGAGCTGTAAAATGATACACCAAAGCTAGCAAGGGGTGTCCGCCCTGAGCAGGTATTGCTGATTATTATAACAAGAACAGTACTATGTAAAGAGCCAGATTGTCACTGGGCCTTGTGTGGGCATACAGGAGAGAGCATGGGGTAAGTAAGGAACTCTTGCTATTGTGCAGGGCTCAGGTGTAATTGCATTCTCCAAAGCACACGGACTGCTCCCTGCTAGTGCCATGTGGGAAATTAACCCTCCAGAAGAGGCTCAGGAAAGGCAGAGAGCAGCACCCTGCTCCTTTCCGTGCGCCAGCTGGCCCATTGGGCCAGCTGCAAGCTCCTAAGGGATGGTCCCTATAAGACCTAGGAAGATAGGGGTTAGATTAGACAGTGGATCATGCACACTCTCTCTGTATTTTGGGGACCTCTCCTGGGTTAGTGAAGCTCCACCTTCCCCAACTCAGGCCTGTACTTTAAAGTCACAATCTGACCCCAGTAAGTTTTAAAACCTTTTTAAAATCATGTTTCTCTTTCATGCATAATCTTGTTTCCTTAGTGCCTAAATTACAGGAATGTTCCCTAGGTGCTCCTCACTCCTTCCAAAGCCCTAATTTGTTAGCTATTCTGCGCTCTGTCCTTCATGCTTGTAGAAATTTACACAAGGTTGATCACTGTGCTGACAGGTCTTGTCCCTCATTCTGCTTGCACTTACACCTGGGAACCCCATTGATATTGGTGGGGTTGCCCGGGGATAACTGAGAGTCTATAATGGTCCTTTGTTTTTCAATAAGATGACCGAACTCAGTCTCTTACATTTTAGTGGTAATGCTGTAACATTCCAAATGCTGCAGCTCCTAACTTTAACACTGTAAGCAAGATGCATCTGTAAGGCTGTAAGGCAAATCAGTGAAGCTATATTTTGAAAGCAGGGGCTGTTGTTCTCTTCTGTTCCAGGAAAGGCTGGCCAAGTGCCATGGCTCTCAATGTGGCTTCTGCACCCCTGGAATGGTGATGTCCATGTATGCTTTGCTGAGAAACCACCCTGACCCCTCCATGGAGCAGATAACTGCAGCTCTGGATGGTAGGTTTACTTTTATAAGTAGTAAACTTTAGGAGGTCAAATAAGAAGCCAAGTGTGGGTGGTTTTTACATGCCATATAAGATGCAAGATGTGATTTGACTGAAAGACCAAAGGATAATATTTCAGAATCACATAAAGTCTGTGGGATTCCTAGATACTATATTTGATTATATCTCACTATATCAATTCCCTGCCATGGCAGAGGGCTCAGGCATGGTGCACTTTGGTCCCTCCTGTTCTCTACCTGTAGCACACAAAGTTCAGTCACCTGAGGGCTGTAATACTTTTCTAATCCAGTTTAATGGGTTCCGCACAGAGCTACGGTGTGTGTGTGTGTGTGTGTGTGTGTGTGTGTGTGTGTGTGTGTGTGTGTGTGTGTGTGTGTGTGTGTGTGTGTGTGTGTGATATTATGCAGGAGGTCAGACTAGATGATCTGGTGATCCCTTCTGGCCTTAAACTCTATGAGTCTAGGTGGGATTTTCAAAAACACTTATTGATTTCATTGGGAGCAGAGTTAGATCAATGCTGAGCACTTTGGAAAACCCCACCCCCATTGGACCGACTTTGCTCTTGCACCAGTTCTACACCAATGTAACAGCGCTGAGTGACTCCTGAATGATTTGGGTGGAGTGGAGAATCAGGTCCTTCGCTTGCAATGTGAATGGGCTGCCTGCCAACAAAATGAAATCCCTGAGTTCTCCCAGGTCCAGATTTCTATAGGCACTTATCACTCAGGAAAATAGCTCAAACTGATGTGGCTGGGTTTAGCCTATTAAAATACTGAGTTTATTTCCTCATTGAGAAAACCTTTGCACCATAAGTTACACTCATAATTCAAACACCCTCTACCAGCTTCCTACCCCCCAGAAACATCTATCCAAGCAGAGTTGTGACCTTGTAAAGAGAGAAGAGTCCAGAATCTTCATTAAGTGCCCATGTGACTTCTCTATTGCTATTCATTTCACATGGAGAGCGCTCGGATAGTACAGTGATGGATGTCAGGATAAAACCCTAAGATAGAGAGTTTGTTTGGATTTCATTGAAGAAAATCCAGAGCCATTAATAGTAGCAGTAGTATATCTTCTTGGATGATTTACATCATGTCTATAGTGACATAAATTACAGAAAATGATAAATTATTATTATTAGAGATGGGCCTGATCCGCAATTCTTGGATTTGGCTGCCAATCAGAACATTCCCCCTATCCAGGAGTGTTTGACTCTTCTGTGGTTCTGGTTCAGTCCATTGGAGAATCAAGAGCCAGGTCTGGTTTTGGATCCAAATTTCCCCAAGTATAGGTGTGTTCAGATGTGAGGGTTTGCTTCATGGCCATTTCTAATTGTACTGATAATAATAATTATTCTTGTATTGTTCCTTATGATCAATGATTTTATTGTTCATTTCAGGTAATTTGTGCCGTTGCACTGGATACAGACCAATAATAGACACCTACAAGTCTTTCGCTGGGGTAGGTAGAAAGACAAACAGATCAACATTTTCAAAAGTATCCACTAATTTTGAGTGCTCAGTTTCTGGAAACCCAACTAAGACCAGATTTTCAGAATTGCTCTGCTCCCATTTAAGCACAAAGAGAATTGTCCAGATTTGCAGAAAAACTGAGTCCACATTTGGTGCTCAGCGCTTTTGGAAATCTGGCCATAAGAGTCACAAAGCAGCTGAGTGCTGATCACTTTGGAAAACCTGGCCCTTATTTAAGTGCCTAAATGGAAGCTGATCTTATTTGAAAATCTGGATCCAATTGGGTGTGCTGAACCCTTGAAAATCTGACTTTCTGCTCTTTTGAAAATGTGGCTCCTTAGGAGTCTCTTTTTAAGCAGTGCTGAGGACTTGTAGCTCCCACTGACTTGAGTTTTAGATGCTCAGGACCTCAGAAAATCAGGCCTCGAAGCGTCCAAAATACATGGCCTGAAGACGTAGGTGGTCGTGATGGTTATGATCTGCCTTGACAGTCTCTGCTACCCTCATTCTTGTCATAAATAAGGCCTTGATCATGCCAAGCCTTAAGTGTGTGTTTCACTTTAAATTGTGTACTCAAGTCTTGAGAGAATCATGGCCCAAATTGTTTACACGTTGCCTTGCCAACAAACTAGTGTCTCTCAGCCCCAGTCTTGCGTGACCACAGAAAATCTTGTCTCTCTCACCAATGAAGTTGGCCCAATAAAAGATATTACTTCTCCCACCTTGTCTCTCAGAAAAACTGTGACTGACTGTGTTGAAACTATGATTATTATTCAGTGCAAGGGTAGACCATTAGGATATAGCTGGTCTGTGTGTGCTGTATGTGTTATATCATAGCTACTGAAAAATATCATTATCCAGGCTTGCTGTTGAGTCAGTTTCTTACATTTATTCTCAACTGATTGAAACGTGCCATGTTTCTCATCTGTTAAGAGAAGCCAGAGATGACCAGGCCAGCAATGATGACATAGAGTATTATATCTGAGTTACAAGGAGAATAACAATAAAGGGGAAATCAACTGAACATATGACTTTGCGCATCTGTATAGTCACAGATCCCCCACATAGTCACAGCTCCACTGATCATATCTCCACCCTATCCTGGGCCCATCCCTCTTTGAAAACTCAGCTGTACATTGGTATACACGGTGGTACGGAAAACATTGCGTGGCCTGTTCCTGGCTGGGAGATCATACCCAAGTCACAGAGCTGTGCCCCTTCCACTACCTTCAAGGCTGTCCATGGGTCCAATTAAACACAAATAAAAAGGATAAACTAGGAGTCTGTCCAACTTTCTCGTAGCAGGACAATTTCAGTCACTTCCACACAGTCCTTCTCCAATGCACTCAATAATCCTTTGCACCAGCTTCTGCTCTGCTTCAGGAGCCTGATCCCCCACTGAAGTCAGCTGGAGTTTTTCCAGTGACTTCAAGGGGAGCTGGACTTGGCCCCAAAAGAGGAACTACCTCCTGCAGTGCTTCAAAGGGGACACAGCAAGAATAGTCACCCTGGCTCATGGGTAGCTCCTGAACCAGTTTCAAGTGACTGGACAAATCCGCTTCAGTGCAGGTAGAAATATATATATATATCTGCAAATGTGTATTTTAAAAGAAATCACATTTCAATTAAGTTGTATCTAGAGTATTACAGAATGGGGTATTATTTCTTTAGGAAACAGCATGTTGTCAACTGAGAGGAACAGGGCAATGTTGCCTGGACAAAGAAGAAGATGTGTGCTCATCTTCTGACAAGGGAAATCAGGTGTGTTATGGTCTTTTTTAAATTACTTTCTGTTTCATAGTAAAGTTTGTAGTGAATGAACATCTTTGAGTTGTTGTAGCTGGTGCCACATTTTCATCCGGTGGTATCTATAATGTATTGATGGGTAAAGAGTTCTATTCACTCTGTCTGCCTGTCTTAGGTATTTCTAAGGTACCTATGACCATGATATCTAAGCTCCAAACGTAGTGCATGCCTACATTGCAATTGGGAACCATGATTACAATTACAGCATGTGTAGACAAGGCCAAGATAATTTTGATCTAAGATTAAAGCTAGCTCCAGTATGTATACGTCAGCTGCAATCATTGCTGTGTAGCTATACCCATAGTTATATTCAAACCAGAGAATTTGAAAGGGCTTCTCTCCACCACCCCATGATTTCAGAGTGTTTTGTTTTATGTGGAAGGAAATTGCTGTTTGGGGAAGTCTGCATCAAAGAGGTGAGTTTTAGCTTTTGATCTGAGCATGCACAAGGTAGGGCTGCATTGACCTCCCTTCGGTAAGGAGATACACAGCCGAGGACAGGGGTGCTGGAACAATTTCTATAGTGGGGGTGCTTAGAGTCATTGAACCAAACTGTAAACCCTGTATATAATGGAAACCACTTCAAGACAGAGGGTGCTGCAGCACCCCTAGTTCCAGCACCTATGGCCGAGGACAATGCTTTGCCCCTTACGCCTGAGATTCTAAAGCTGTGGATCAAAGTGATCCCTGTGTCATGTGTATTTCAGTTCAATTTATTAAACAATTTGTAACTCTCACTTGTCCTCTGTATATGTGTATATGATTGTAAGCTTTTTGGGGTAGGAACTGTCTCATTTTTGTGTCTTGAACAGTGGCTAGCTCATTGGCATTGCTTAATAAATAATGAGAAATGTTATTTAAAGATTGTTTGATTCTTGCTTTGACTAAAAAAGGCATTGTATAAAACCAAAACCCTGGCTGTCTTTTAGTGTTAATTCTGGCAAAACTGCCATTGATATCAGTGGGCGATTTCTCTGAGTAAGAACTACAGGATCTGGCTATCTGTTATCTATGTTACACCTCAGAGTGTAGATGACTGTATGTAGTTTCACATTTAATTTGCACTTGTGGCAACTGGAGTAACTGAAGTGCTTGCTCATGTCCATTCCATAGTAGGTGTGTGTGCTCGCCACATGCACCGGTACTGGAAGTTTTTCCCTTAGCAGTATCCATAAGTGGCGCCTGCATGACGCGGTATAAGGGGCACCGCCGGCTCCCCCCACCTCAGTTCCTTCTTGCTACCAGTGACAGTGCTGGAACGTCCGTTGCTTCGGCTAGCGCTAATTGTTCTCTGTTCTTGCGAACTTTGCAGAACCTATAGTTTAGTTGTATATAGTTTAATAGTTAAATTAGTCATCCTTAGTAGTAGTTCTTAAAGCTTCATTAGTCCCCAACAGGCCTTAGCCAAGGGTCGGGGCATGCCCCGATCCCCAGGCTTCAAGCCCAGCAATCGCTGCAAGCGGCCCATGCCCATCAGCGATCCCCATAGTAGCTGTCTTAGGTGCTTGGGCGAGGGGCATATAAGCGACAAATATCGTATTTGCAAGTCCTTAAAACCCAGGACTAAAAAGGAGCGTGACAACCACCTTAGAGTGCTCCTGATGGTGTCGGCACTCACTCCAGCACCGGAGCAAAGGTCCGACTCGGCACCGAGCACCACAGCGTCGGTGCAGAGTGCCCCGCCGGCGCTGTCCACAGGCCGGCACTGTTCCCCCTCCATGGCTCTGGCCAAGAAGCCGAAGAAGACTGTGAGGGGACGATCTCCTACTTCCCGCAAGGGAAAGGAGAGAGCTGGGGTGAGCCAAGACCCGCGATGGGCAGCTCAATGCCCCCTTCGGGAAGTCGGGCCCCAGCTCAAGGCGAGTGGTGCAGCCCATCCCATACCTTGCCTGCGTCCCCGGATAGCGACACCCGAAGCCCTGCAGGCAGCTCAGGAAATCCTGATGCTCCCGGTGCCACCCACACCTCCCCGTATGTCCCCGCCTCAGCGGCACCGTTCCCTATCGCAAGGGACGTCCCACCACCACTCGCACGCTCGAAGCCGTCACACTTCAGAGCCAGAGAGGCAGGCTTAGCGGAGCCCCTTGTGGTCCCTGGACCTTGGGCACCAACAGCGGGATTCAAGTCGTACCTCGCCGGTAGCCGGGTGTAGACCTGCCGGGGCACGTGCTCCCTGGCAGGAGCACCGAGACCAACCCCTCATGTCGCCAAGAGCTCGGTGCAGATCCCAGGACTGATCGGGGCACCAAAGCCACCGGTCACTAGCCCATCGTCGGTCTCCTAGATGGGGATCGCTGTATTCGGGAAGATCCTCTCAGCAACTGGCTCATGATAGCTCCCGGTCCCACTTGATGTCCCAGTACTGGTCAGTAGCATAAGGCGTGGATCGCTGGTTTTCCAACGCTGATCTGCCAAAAGCCGTAGCTCCCCATGGCCCCAACCAAGACGTTCGTCTCACTCGGACAAGTCTACCTCCAGGTGCAGTGGCCGGCACCAGTCAGATAAGAGCCGCCACTCCGCCCGATCCTGGTCACCGGGTAGTGACTGCTCCGACTATAGCTCTGGCATGGAGCAGGGTTCCCTGACTGCGGGACAGCCTCCGATGCCTGCGGTGCCATCTACATCATCAGCACCGAAACCTGTCTCATGGCCCCAAGCGCAGTGGCCGGCGCCATGGTACCCATGGAACCGTTGGGGGTTCACGCAAGCTTCCCAGGCTGCCCTCTCAGTGTTGGGAGCCTCGGACAGGCCAGCAGCCTCGACATCCCAACCCCCTTCAGTGCTTGACACTTCGGGGGGAAACACCCCACAGGTCCAGGAGGACCCAAGGGACCAGCCTGCTGGACCACCAATGGTCGTCGAGGTTCCAGTGGAGGCTATCATGAAGCCCCCTCCCACAGTTCCTCAGGATGATGCTAAGGCGCACCAGGAACTATTGAAGAGGGTCGCATCTAACCTGGGACTTCAGTCTGAGGAATTAGAGGAGCCTTTGGACTCCCTGTTTGATGTCCTCTGCTCCTCGGCCCCTGCCAGGGTGGCTTTACCCCTTCATGAAGGGGTATTGAAAATTACCACTGCCCTGTGGCAGACTCCCTCCTCCTTGGCCCCCATCTCCAAAAGGGCTGAGCGCAAGTACTTTGTGCCAACCAAGGGGCATCAATACTTATATTCCCAGCCAGCCCCCAATTCTCTGGTAGTCGAGGCAGTTAACCACAGGGAGAGGCCAGGGCAACCCGGGCCTACCCCCAAAAATAAAGACTCAAGGAGGCTGGATCTTTTTGGATGCAAAGTTTATTCGTCTTCCAGTCTGCAACTGAATGTGGCCAATCACCAGGCCCTCCTTGGCTGCTACCATTTCAACATGTGGCAGGCCATTGCCAAGTTCAAGGCTTCGCTTCCCAAAGGGTCTAGGAAGGAATTCCGGGCGATCCTCGAGGAGGGCACAGCTGCAGCCAGAGCAGCGCTCCAGGCAGCTTCAGACGTGGTGGACTCTGCCACCCACACCATGGCCTCCGCCATCTCCATGTGGTGGGCTTCCTGGCTGCTCCTCTCGGGCTTGTCCCCCGAGGCTCAGCAGTCGATGCAGGACCTTCCCTTCGACGGCCAGGCACTAACTGCAGGGCAGACAGACAGGAAGCTGCATGGGTTAAAGGACTCCTGTACCACCCTGAAAACTCTGGGGCTTTACGTCCCAGGCCTGACACGTAAGCAGTTCAAACCACAACAGCCTCAAGGACAAGGGAGCCAGCCTCGGCAGGACCCACCTGTAACAGTGCGAGACTCACCGCCGCGGCGCCTCCCGCTGGTCGTCCTGGGAATTAGCTCTCCAGCCTTTGGAGCGCCCTCTGCTGGCCGATGTCCTGCTTGCCACTGGCCCCCGTGTCTCTCCTGGACCCCAGGGCCCCTTTCCCTTGGGGACTGCCCCCTGGCAGTACCCCCACAGTTTCTGAGTCTCCCCACCCAGGGGAACCCCCACCCTCTATCCCCACCTCGCCTCAGACTATGGCTACTGCCAGTCTCAATCTAGCCCCCGTTCACTGGGGCAGACTGCAGTGTAAATGCCTCTCATCACCGGCAAGCGGGGTTTGGACCTGCTGCCTCTGCCTACCCTTGAGCTGCCCCCTGCAACCCCAGTACCTTTTCTGGCCTTTATCAAGGCCTGCAGCCTTGGAGGTTTCCAGGCTGGAGCTCCCCCAGCTCCTCTAGCCTTCCCCCAGCTCTGCTCCACTTTAGGTGCTCCGTCTCAGCTCCCAGGCAGCCAGGCCCTTCTCACTCAAGAGCTAGAGGGAGAGTCCTCTCAGCTCCTGGCTTCACTGGCTTTTATAGGGCCAGCTGCAGTCTGACTGGGGCGTGGCCCAGCTGCAGCTGCTTCCCCAATCAGTGAGCCTTTAGCTCGCAGCCCCAGCCCTCTCCCAGGGCTGGCTTCAAGCCCTTTCAGGGCAGGAGCGGGTGACCACCCTGCTACACCGCCTCACAAGAAGGCCAAGGGCTACAAGCGCTGCCCGAGCCACCCTCCCCCACCCTCTGCTCAGTCGGGCTCCACCCAAAACAAGCAGGGCGCCAAGCGATCATTTTGAGGGTGCGCCCGAGGGCGACCAATCAGACTATTCACCGGATCCATCTTCCCCGTTTTTTTCCAGATGCCTTTCCTTTTTCCTCCCTGCATGGACTGCTATAATCTCGGACTGCTGGGTCCTGAACACGGTGGTGCAGGGTTATACCCTCCAGTTTCTTTCTACTCCCGCCCCCCAAACCCTCTTCCCTGTCCCTCTTCAGGGACCCTTTTCACGAGAGTCTCCTCACACAGGAGGTTCAAGGGTTACTGCATCTGGGTGCAGTGGAGGAGGCTCCTCCCGAGTACAGGAAAAAAGGATTTTATTCCCGATACTTTTTAATCCCAAAGGCAAGGGCGGTCTATGGCCCGTTCTGGACCTGCGAGACCTGAACCGCTTCCTAGCGAAGCTGAAGTTCCGCATGGTCTCCTTGGCCTCTGTCATCCCCTCCCTGGATCCGGGAGTCTGGTACGCCGCCCTCGACTTGAAGGACGCATACTTCCACATAGCGATCTTTCTGGACACAGATGCTTCCTCCGGTTTACAGTGGGGCCCCACCACTACCAGTTTGCGGTCCTCCTGTTTGGCCTGGCAACAGCACCGAGGGTGTTTACCAAGTGTATGTTGGTGGTGGCTGCTTACCTCAGGCATCGGGGAATCCAGATCTACCCGTATCTCGATGACTGGCTAGTCAAGGGCAACTCCAGGTCTCAGGTCCAAGAGGATGTCGCGGTGCTGCAAGCCACGTGCTGCTCCCTGGGCCTACTGGTAAATGACAAAAAGTCTACATCAGTCCCTGTGCAGAGAATAGAGTTCATTGGAGCGGTGCTCGACTCGACATGCGCCAGAGCGTTCCTGCCATTAGAAAGGTTCCAGACATTGACGGACCTCATCGCGGAAGTCTCCGCATTCCCCTATGGCCAGGGTCTGCCTGTGCCTGTTGGGCCACATGGCAGCGTGCACGTACATTGTCCACCATGCCAGGCTCCGGATGCGACCCCTGCAGCAATGGCTGTCAACGGTCTATTCCCAATCCAGGGATCACCTGGAGAAGATCGTTACCATCCCCCCGACAATACTTACCTCGCTGTGATGGTGGACCGATCACAGGACGGTCCTAGTGGGGGTTCCATTTGACACCCCCCTCACTCCATTGAGTTGGTATCGGGCACTTCGGACCTCGGCTGGGGTGCGCACCTTGGCGACCTCCAGACCCAGGGTATCTGGTCCCTGGAGGAGATGACGTTACACATAAACGTCAAAGAGCTCAGAGCAGTCCGCTTGGCATGCTCTTCTTACCTCACCTGTTGGACAACATGGCCTCGATGTTCTTCTTACCTCACCTGTTGGACAACATGGCCTTGATGTTCTTCATCAACAGGCAAGGGGGAGCACGTTCGTCGACTCTCTGTCAAGAGGCACTCCATCTCTGGGACTTCCGCATCAGCCACGAAATCCATCTGGAAGCTTGTCACTTCCCTGGCGTCAAGAACACACTAGTGGATCACCTCAGCAGGGACTTCTCCTCTCACCACGAGTGGTCGCTCCACCCAGAGGTAGCCGGCATGATCTTCAAGAGGTGGGGAACTCCCCAAGTGGACCTGTTCGCCACCAGGCAAAACAGGAAATACCACCAGTTTCGTTCTTGGCAGAGTCTTGGCAAGAACTCCCTCTCTGATGCCTTCCTCCTATTGTGGTTAGGGAGCATTCCCTCCAGTTCCTCTCATCAGCAGGGTCCTAGCAAAGATCAAGAGAGACACGGCACAGGTTATCATGATCGCCCCGGTGTGGCCCCACCAGCACTGGTTCAGCACGCTGATGGACTTGGCAGCAGCCCCTCCCTGGCCCCTGCCCATCTGACTGGACCCAGGACCACGGTCAGCTCCTGCACCCCAACCTCGCGTCCCTCCACCTCTCGGCATGGATGCTGTGTGGCTGAACCGGAGGAGCGGACCTTCTCGGATGAGGTCCAACAGGTCCACCTGGAGAGTAGGAAGTCTTCAACCAGACTGACTTACCTGGCCAAGTGGACAAGATTTTCCCACTGGGTGTCCGCGCGTGGCATCTCCCCCTCGCGCTCTTCCATAACTACCTGCTTCATCTGAGGAACCAGGGCCTGGCACACTCTTCCATTAGAGTGCATCTCGCGGCCATCTCCACTTTTCACCCACCGATCCAAGGCCAGATGGTGTTTTCTCATGACATGATGATCAGATTCTTGAGAGGCCTCAACAGACTCTTCCCACAGGTATGGACTCCTGTCCCTCAGTGGGATCTCAACTTGATCCTCTCTAGGCTCACGGGTCCGCCCTTTGAGCCACTGAGCCCCTGCTCCCTTTCCCACCTGTCATGGAAGGTCGCTTTCTTGGTGGTGGTGACATCAGCGAGGCGAGTCTCTGAGGTTAAAGCCTTGGCCTCAGAACCACTGTACACAGTCTTCTACAAAGACAAGGTTCAGCTGAGGCCCCACCCAGCCTTCCTGCCGAAGGTGGTATCTACCTTCCATATGAACCAGGACATCTTCCTCCCGGTGTTCTGTCCCAAACCTCACAAGACCAGTGGAGAGAGGCATCTTCATGCGCTGGACATCCGAAGGGCCTTGTCTTTTTACCTAGAGCATACCCAAGCCTTTCCGTAAATCAACTCAGCTCTTCATCGCCACAGCTGATAGGATGAAGTGGCTTCCGGTGTCCTCGCAGAGGATTTCCAACTGGATCACCTCTTGCATATGGACCTGTTACGATCTGGCATGGGTCCCACTGCCACCGATCGTTAGAGCCCACTCAACTAGAGCTCAGGCATCCTCAGCGGCCTTCCTGGCACACATCCCTATCCAGAACATCTGTAGAGCCACGACATGGTCCTCTGTCCACACGTTCATGGCACATTATGCCATCACTGAGCAGGCCAGAGACAGTGCTGGGTTCGGCAGAGCTGTGTTGCAATCTACACATCCGTGAACTCCTACCTGCCTCCAGGGGTACTGCTTGGGAGTCACCTAATATGGAATGGACATGAGCAAGCACTCAAAGAAGAAAAGACAGTTACCTTTTCTGTAACTGGTGTTCTTCGAGACGTGTTGCTCATGTCCATTCCACAACCTTTCCTCCTTTCCCACTGTTGGAGTTTCCGGCAAGAAGGAACTGAGGTGTGGGGCTAGTTGTCGACTTGATAATGCCCCTTTCCGAGAATGGGGCAGGTGCTGAAGGTGGGTTTAGGGACTGATGGCTGGGAGAAGCCTTTCTGGCATTGGGTCAGCTTGTAAACAGTTTTGTTTCATTACTTATTTATGATAATAGACTTGTATTTAGGAAATTAACTAAAGAATGTGCTTGAATTTTTCAATGTGCTGATACCTGTAACAGTTAAAAAACTAAATGACATGTAGCCAAAGAGTCTCTGCTCTTTCCAGAAAAGTGCAACGTACTCTTGAAACGCACATTCTGTTTTTTTTTTCTCCTTCAAGTAAATATTCAAATGAAACTTTGTTTTCTTTCAGATGCATTCTGGTCTCTGCAATCCTGAAGAATTTCAGCCTGCAGACCCAACCCAGGAGTTTATCTTTCCTCCTGAACTAATGGTAGGAAGTGTTATTCTTTCCTGATTTGTCTCCGTTTACATGCAAATGTTGTGAATGATCCAGCATTCGGGTTTACAACATGATAGAAGTCTGAAATGGAAAAGATTGTTGGACTAAATTCATCCTCAATGGAAGGTGACTGAGTCACACCAAGGATAGAGTGTCATCCAGTCCACTTTCTGGCCAGTGCAGGAATGTACCTTAGAATTTCCTGTCTAGGTCACTTAGGCTATGTCTACACTACCGCGGTAAGTCGACCTACGCTACGCAACTCCAGCTACATGAATAACGTAGCTGGAGTTGACGTACCTTACACTGCAGGGGGTCGATGGGAGAAACTCTCCCATCGACTTACCTTACTCTTCTCGTCGGGGGTAGATAGGGTGACCAGCCAGCAAATGTGAAAAATCGGGACGGGGGTGGGGGGTAATAGGAGTCTATATAAAGACCCAAAAATCGGGACTGTCCCTATAAAATCAGGACATCTGGTCACCCTAGGGGTAGGGTACAGGGGTCGACTGGAGAGCGATCTGCTGTCGATTTGGCGGGTCTTCACTAGACCCGCTAAACAACCGCCGGTGGATCGATCTCAGAGTGTCAATCCCAGCTGTAGTGTAGATGTAGCCTTAGAAATGACAGTGGGCTCCACTACTTCCCTTGGGAGTTTATTCCACAGCCTAACGGATCTCATAACCTAGAAGTTTTTCCTTGTATTCCGTCTAACTTCTCTGTTCCCAACATCATCCCATTATGTCAAGTCCCTCCTGAAAAACTCTGCTTCGGGGAGCCACCAAGGAGTTGCAAGTGCCCACGAGGTGTGTACAGGATAGTGACAGTCATGAAGTTCCTACATAGCCCTTTGTTACACTGTAAACTCTGGGTGAAACTTTCCACACAACAATCTCATCCTATACACACACGAGTCTTTATTGAACCCAGTTTGATTAAAGTCATTGTGGCTTTGTTTAAGCTGTGGGGAGCCAAATCATAATTAGAGAGCTGCTGAGAGGGACAGGAGGGAGAGGAGTCTGAGCTCCAGGGCAGAGCTGTGGTGCAGATTCTCCAGCCTCTTGAAGCACCACTTCCCCTAAGAGCTGAGCTGTGAAGGATGGCAGAAAGGGACAGTTGGGCTGGGGAGATAGAATCACAAAAACAGGAGACAGCTTTCTCACTCACAGCACTAAACTCTTTCAGCCAGCGTGTTCAGGCTGTGTGTTTCTCATGCACACCCACCAAAACCAGTTCCATCACCTGTCAAAGCCCCAGCCCCTGTACTTAAAACTCCTTCATCCATATCTTCGTTTCCATCACACTGTGTTTTGGGTGCTACTGCTATTGTTTCAGCCACCTAGTTACAATTGTTTCTTTACATTTATTCTGAATGTAAATTGGTGCCCATGCCTGACCCATAACAACAACATTTAATCTGACCCACAACAACTGCTGCTGCCTCTGACACTCCTCATGCCAGGGACACATGCACAGGCCAATCTGTTACTTGGGTGGGACTTGTCTACATGGAGGGGTAATGTGCACTTTGGGGGGGTGATTTCTAAAGCACTTTGTTAATGCACATCATTTTAATGGGTGCTTTAGAAATCACACCCCCATAGAGCGCATTACCCCACCATGTAGACAAACCCTTAGTCAATTTCATGTCCTTGCACAGTTTATGAGGATTTGTATTTTCATCTGATTAAGTGGTTTCACATTTTACAAGATCATATACATACTTTACATACCCCATCCTGAATGGCTGCTCAACCACAGCCACTCCCTAGCTTGCCAAGGGATTTTTTTGAGCAAGGAGCCAAACTGTCTGCAGGCTGCAGCTAAGACCCTTCAATCAAATTGTGAAAGCTGGCTGTGAACTATTCTCTTTTTAGGTGTGGTCCATTTAACCCTTGCATTCTCAGGCACATGCCTCTCAAGGACAGGCCAGGGAGCGGTAGGAAAATTAGGCTGGCATAACTGCTTCGCTCAGGGGTGTGAAAAATCTCTTGGGGAGGTGGATTGCCTATGCCAACAGTAGAATCCTTTCCATCGAAGTAGGTGGTGTCTACACTGAAGTGCTACAGTGGCACAGATGCAACAGTGCAGTTGCAGCGTTTTAAGTGTAGATTAGCCTGGACACGTATCATACCAGTTTAAGGACACACAGATGCCTCTTGCTCAGGGGTTCTCAAACTGGGGTTATAATAATGGCCATACTGGATCAGACCAAAGGTCCATCTAGCCCAGTATCCTGTCTTCCAACGGTGGCCAATGCCAGGGGCCCCAGAGGGAATGAACAGAACAGGTAATCATCAAGTGATCCATCCCGTCGCCCATTCCCAGCTTCTGGCAAACAGAGGCTAGGGACACCATCCCTGTCCTTCCTGGCTAAGAGCCATTGATGGACCTATCCTCCATGAACTTATCTAGTTCTTTTTTTGAACCCAGTTATAGTCTTGGCCTTGACTATAACTTCAGGGGGTCACAAGGTTATTACATGGGGGGTCGCGAGCTGTCAGCCTCCACCCCCAAACCCCACTCCGCCTCCAGCATTTGTAATAGTGTTAAATATAAAAAATGTGTTTTTAATTTGTATAGGGGGGTCGCACTCAGAGGCTTGCTGTGTGAAAGGGGTGCCCCAGTACAAAAGTTTGAGAACCACTTATCTTGCTTAATATATGCTCTACAATAGAAGGCAGCTAAAGAAAGCAAACAAGCTATGCATTGTGGATCAACCAGTTTAAAAACCAAACCAACCTTATAAATCAAACAATACACTTGAGCCTGGCAGGCCCAAAGTGAATATTTGTGTATATGAAATGGTTGTTTGACTCCAGCATTCAGACAGAGTCTGGGAACATTTTAAGCAATTAACAAACAAACAAACAACCGCTGGGATTTGAAACAAGAGCCACCACCCACCCCAACTGAGCTAAAGTTTCACCGCTCCTCTGAGCTAAGGCAATCCTAACTGCTTTGTGCCTGCTCAGACTGATTTAGGTGTGGACACTCCTCCTTTGCCCTCCAACTTCCTCCTCCTCTCTCTGACTCCAGCATGGCCTAAACTTCCTCTCTCCTGGCTTTCTTCCATCCCTCTGAGACCCTCCAATAGCTCTTAGTTCTTCTCCATGGCCCTCCAATAAACCCCTCTCTTCCTTCCCCCTACCACAAGACCTCCTGCTCCTCTGCCTTTACCATGGACCTGCAACAGACCAGGCCTAAGTGGCTCATGACCCAGAAGCGGGTGGCAAGGGAGCACCCCACTGGTTGAGAAAAACAAACAAACCACAACTGAGGTCACTGGGACCCAGCAGGAACCAGAAGAGGGAAGGGAAGGAGCAGCTCACTGCCCACTCCATCCTGCTGCTTCTGCACTGCCCACACACCCAACCCCACTGCATCTATTATTCTCCTTAACCACTGAGGACAGGACAAGGAGTAATGGGCTTAAATTGCAGCAAGGGAGATTCAGGTTGGACATTATGAAAAACTCCCTAACTGTCAGAGTGGTTAAGCACTGGAACAAATTACAGAGAGAGGTTGTGGAATCTCTGTCATTGGATGTTTTAAAGAACAGGTTAGAAAAAACCCGTGCAGGGATGGGTCAGATAATACTTAGTCCTGCCTCAGTGCAGGGAACAAGACTAGGTGACCTATCAAGGTCCCTTCCAGTCCTACATTTTCTTCCTACATTCGGAAAAGCAAGACTTGGTACACTCCTTTCCTTGCAAATAAATAAGATTGCATCAAAGAAACTCCAGGCCGATTGGAACAATCTACAGGGTCTCCAACTTTGACTAGTCACTCAGGTCAAAAAGGGACAATGAAAAAATCTTTCACATATTGTAGAGACTAGTTCAGATCAGAGCAGCAGCTCTGACCATCTCTGATTGTGTCCTGCTACTACCTGATTTTTTCATATGCCAGGTGAGATTGTGTCACGTGAGGCAGGAAATTCTAATTGCCCACAGAAACCAGATTTTGACAGGCACTCTTCTGTCCACTAGCCCTCCCTGCCTCCTTCCTGTATTAGATAAAATGGCTCTCTCTGAGGGGTGGAGATATGGCTACACAGTGAAAAGACACTATGTGTACTAATATGCAGCCCATGATATGTTTTATTATCTTCATCTTTCTAACTTCCAGCCTTGTGACTCATCATGAGATCAAGGAGTTAAGCTGGCTCTTCCTTTGTATGTAGCAATATCAGTTATAATGATTCTGGAGGCAACACTAGGGCCCTTGCTTCCACCTGTACAACCACAAGGACATCAAATTACGCTTCATAGCAGTGGCTCTCCACCTTTCCAGGAGTCTGATTTGACTTGCGTACCCCCTAGTTTCACCTCACTTAAAAACTACTTGTTTACAAAATCAGACATAAAAATACAGAAGTGTCACAGCACACTGGTATTGAAAAATTGCTTACTTTCTCATTTTTACCATATAATTATAAAATAAATGAATTTCAATATAAATATTGTACTTACATTTCAGTGTATAGTATATAGAGAAGTATAAACAATTTTAGTTTGTACTGACTTCGCTAGTGCTTTTTATGTAGCCCGTTGTAAAACTAGGCAAATATCTTGATGAGTTGATGTACCCCCTGGAAGACCGCTACGTACCCCCAGGGGTACACATATCTCTGGTTGAGAACCACTGCTCCATAGCACGCCTGTGCAGCCCCACTGTCTCCAAGGGAGTTGCTCAGGTGTAACAGGATTGGAAATTAGTAAACAATTCCATTGAAGTGCAAAAAGGACAAGAATCCAGCTCACTCCATCTCAGCTATGTTGACTCATCATCTTTAACAGGAGTAAAAAGCAACACAAAATGAGGATAGTCAAAGTCAGATCTGTCTTTGAATACTAATAGATCAGCTTAGTAAGACTGTGCCTTTTCATATAGTCACTTTTCAGAGCAGAACCTCACTGGAACTGATATTGCCCCTTGGGGACCTTAAACCAATGAGAATTCACCTGATGAATTTCTCTGGCATTCCCTTGTCAGGTGTGACTGAAACTAAATCTTACTGAAATTCAGTCATGTTTGGGAAGGAGGGCATCAGGCAGCACATAGCACACTGAACAACAATGGCGTACGTTTTACTAAAGACACCAGGCCGAACCCTTTCTATTATGTAAAGCTCCAAGGGAAATTTAATGCCCAGGCAGAGAAGGTGACAAAACCTCAGTTCTTAAGATGTAATCGCTTTGCTTTGGCTGGTCACTGAACAACCATAATGGAGGGAGTCTTTGCTAGCGATTAGAGTAGGAGACTGTGTTAGCCAAACAGGGCTCGTTTCCCCCCGGAGCTTACCTAATTACACCAAGGAGACACGGAGAGACAAGAAGACGGGTACCAATCGCTTTATTGATCGATCAGCTGAGCGGGTGCCCTCATCGGCTAGTGCCAGAAGAGAGACACACCCTTCATGGCCGGACTGGCCCTTTTTATAACCAGCAACAAACAACTTAGCCGTCATCCCTTTGCGTCATTAGGTCCCAGAGATAACAGGACATATACGATACATATTTCATGTTCGGGGAAGGGAGTACACAAGAAACATTTGCTGCGGATACATGTATCATTGTGAAGGGAAAAACAAGATATAACCATTGACCCCTCGCACTAACAACCTTGGAGATATATGGGAAAATAGCAGCATTATAATTGTAAGCCAAATGAGCCATTTAAGCTGATAGGGAATAGCTGACATGGTTATATACATGTCCTTAGTTTTATTGAGCTGTTTTCAGCATTTTCCTAACAACTGGATGTCAAGACACTTAGGTTCTGTACTACTAACTTGTTATGCTGCTTCAGGCAAGTCACTTATCTTCTTTGTGCCTCAGTTTCCCTATCTGTAACATGGGGATAATTAAACATACCATTGTCAAGCTCGATGGGAACCTCAGATTAAAGACACTATTTAAGTACAAGGTATTATTAACGGTTATTTTAAAGTGTTTTGTTCTACTTTACACTGGTTGACAAATACCTTTGTTAGCCATGGAACACTTAACCTCTGTCATTTCCCCTACAGAGAATGGCTCAGGAACAGCGAAAAAGAACTCTGGTTTTCCGTGGAGAAAGAACAACATGGATTTCTCCCACTAACCTCAGGGAACTTCTAGAGCTGAAGGCCATGTACCCTAAAGCACCTCTCGTTGTAGGGAACACCAGTGTGGGTATGGAGGGTCTGAGGGCCTCTTGTCATTGTTACTATCCAGTTGAAGTTAATGGAAGTTGCAAGTGACACAACTGGGACTAGCAGGGTGGGTGCAAGGACGTTTCGCGCCCTAGGCGAAACTTCCACCTTGCGCCCCTCCCCCCCCCCCGAGCCCTGTGGCAGCTCTCCACTGCCCCCTCCTCCCTGAGGCACCCCCCGTGGCACCTCCTCCCCTCCGCCCTAAGGTTCCCCCCCCCGCGGCAGCTCCCCCCCTCCGCCCTGAGGCGCCCCCCCCCCGGCAGCTCCCCCCGGCCTGGGGAGCCGTGCAGCAGGTCCCCACCCCAGCTCACCTCTGCTCCGCCTCCTCCCCAAGCATGCTGTCGCCCCTCCACTTCTCCCGCCTCCCAGGCTTGCGGCGCCAATCAGCTGTTTGGCGCCGCAAGCCTGGGAGGGAGAGAAGCAGAGCAGGGCGGCGTGCTCAGGGGAGAAGGCAGAGCAGAGGTGAGCTGGGGAGGGGAGTGGTTCCCCTGCGTGCCGCCCCCCCCCTCAACTTGCTGCAGGCGGCCCTCCCCACGCCTCCCTGCCCCAGCTCCCTCCGCCTAAATGCAGACGACGACCGGGGCGGCCGAAGATCCGGCCGCTGCGATTGCCGCCGAAGGACCCAAAATGCCGCCCCCCAAATGCTAGCGCCCTAGGCGACCGCCTAGTTCGCCTAATGGGTTGCACCGGCCCTGGGGACTAGAACCCTGTTATCTGTGAATTTGCTTACACAGTGAGAGTGAAACTGAGTCCAAAAAGATTTAGAGAGACTTTAATTTTCAGACACGCCCCCCCCGTGCTCATCAACAACAGAAACTTTACTGCATTTTTATTTATTAATATAGCACCCATAAAGGTGACCACAGCACTTCACAAACTGCTAAAATGGCAGGTTCTTGGGAGCTTGCAATGTTGTCTAAAGGTCTGATCCAGTGCCCTTTGAAGTCAAAGTCCATTGATTTCTGTGGGCATCAGTCAAGCCCTAAATTAGCTGCATGGCAGGGCTGGGCATGGAGGATGAGGGAGGAAGTAAGTATATTACTACATATATGCACAGCTTGTTAGCTCCTTTTTGAAAATATATTAGACGGGAGGTCAGTGGTGGTTGTCACAGGCATAGGGGGCGATGTGGGAATAGGCATAGAGATGCTGGTGGGAGAAGGAAACAGAAGAGCTCTGCAATTGAGCTGAGTTGGTGGAGTGCAAGATGGAAGCAGGAAGTAATGGGTGACTAGGGAAGAGATTGGAGGCAGGGGCACAATTCTGTGGGGTTCTAAAGCTGAGGTGAGGAATCTGAAGGTGATATGGAAGGAGACAGGAAACAAGTGCAGGGAACTGAGGTGCTTTGCAGAGCACTGGAAGATACTTTTGCTGGCAGCATATTGACTAGACCTGAGGGGTGCAGCATGAAAAGCAGAGGGTGCAGAGGGGAGGAGAGAGAGGAACATGGAATGGGAAAGGCAGCAGGAAACTTTGGGATATTGGACAGGAAGAACCAGCAGGATTTTGCAACTGCTTGGCTATAGGAAGAATACAGGGGAAGTAATCCCATGTGACACTAAGGTCACAAGCCCTGGTGGCAGGAAGGATCGGGGTATGTTTAGTTCTTTAGATACATTCACAGTTCTGGAAATCTAACACAGCTGTTTTCTTCTGTTTTTCTTCAATCTCATTATAATTCTCTGTCTTCAGGACTTGAGATGAAACTTGATGGTGTTCATCATCCAGTTATCATCCATCCCATTAGGATTCCAGATCTGCATGTTGTGAGTAATACAAACAATGGTAAGTCCTCAATTTGCCTAAAAATCCTCTTGAGTTGTTAGACACCTAAATTATTAGAATCTTTGATTCACATGTACATGGACCGTTTTATTCTCCAGCAGTGCTCAGTACAATAAGACCACTATCCAGTCTGCCAGCCTACCTGCCATATGGAGAGAACAGGATGGGGAGGTTCAAATTCTGAAACTCTGCTGCCATAAATTTCTTTGTTCAAACCATCTTTCACTCATTTTTTTGCAGGAGAGTAGCATGTGGGAGGGTCCTATAGTTTTTTCTGTTGGTAGAAATTACAAGGTTCTTTGCCATAGTCATTAGTCTGGCAATGTCTACAATCTATATGGAGATGCTCATGCGTAGATCTTTGATCCAATGTGCCAAAAGATTTTCTTTGGAGCCACTGAGCCAAGTTCTCAGTTGGTCCAAGCCAGCATAATTCCATGGATGCTGATTTGCACCAGCTGAGGATCTGGTCCATTATGTCACACCTTAATATGTAACATGGAATTGAAGCTGTAGCAAAAGTATGTGATGCACAAATTTTTCCTGGACGCACTGGACAGAGCTGTTTATAAAAATCAGACAAACTGGGATTTTATTGCAAATGATTGTTTCCCTATTTGCGTTTCGCTTAGCTCTGGAATTGACATTGAAATAGTACTGATCGATGAATTGAAATTATAAGTATTTGTAAATCACTACACCATACACATCCACACAACTGTCCATTTAATTGTCACCTTTTATCGAGGTCCACATTAGAGAATGCCCTTAATGAAAGAAGGGCTTTTTACAACCACTGTAAACTTCCAAAATGCTCTACAAATCTCTACTGACCCAGAGCCTGATCCAACATCCATTGAAATCAATGGCATTGTTTCCACTGACTGAAATGGGTTCTGGGTCAGGCCCATGGGGCCAAATTCTGGAGTCTTTCAACAGTTTTTACTCCATCCTTAGCCCCACTCAGTCAGACTGCTATTCGCCTCATGGGAATTCACCTGAATAAAGATCTCAATGTCTGGCCCAAAGAAAATTACCCTGTAGATTTGTGTGTGTGAAATATACCTAATGAAAGCTGACTATAGAAGCAATATTTCCGTGGTCAGGTACAGTTGTGATCATTTAAAGTGTGATGCTCCTATTTCACTATTTAAAATAATTGGGTTTCAGGACTAGTGATAGGTGCTGCCTGCTCTCTGGCTCAACTCAGAGACATCCTGATGAAAGTAGTCCCGGAGCTTCCAGAGGAGAAGACAAAGGTTTTCCGTGCTCTCTTGCAGCAGCTGAAAACTCTAGCTGGAGAACAAATCAGGAGTTTGGCTGTATGTTTTCAATGATTATAGTAAACAGGCCAGCATTGAAAGTATATATCTATGATCTTCACTTACAAATCTGTAAAGCTCGTTTAGAGAAGAGCTGGCTGTCTCTGGGGCTTGACTGGCATCTCAGAGCCTTTCCATCTAGGTAACTAGTTCAAATCCAGTCCATGCTGGTAATGACTAAAAGGCATTACTATCTGATAGCTTATGTGAACTAAATTGGGGCTTTCTGTCATTACCAATGGACCCGTCTCCACATCACTGTAATTGGCAGCACCCTTATTGGCAAAGAAGCCAAGGACTGAATATGTATGAAGTTATCTTTGTCCCTCCAGAATGGGATTTAAGTACATAGCCATCCAGGGCCTTTCACATGGCACCTCTGAGCATAGGTGCTGAAAAAAAATAGCAGGTGCTTAGCACCCACCGGCAGCCAGCTCCCCTCCCCCACCCCCCAGCGCCTCCCTCCCACCAGCGGCCCCAGCAGTCAACTCCCCCTGCTCCCTCCCAGCGCCTCCTGCCCACTACGATCAGCTGTTCTGCAGCATGTAAGAGGTGCTGCGGGGGAGGAGGAGGAGCAGGTATGGGGCACGCTTGGGGGGAGGAGGTGGAACTGGGTGGGAAGAGGTGGGGCAGGAGGGGGGCCTTCAGAAATGGAGTGGCGTGGGGGCAGGGCCTAGGGTGGAGTGGGGGTTGAGCACCCCTGGGGAAAGGAGGAAGCCAGCGCCTGTGTCAAGCTACTACTGAAATGCACAAATAATAGCAGAGTTTACTAGATAAGCAGTGATATATTTGCCCACTTGCTGTGTGGAAGCTCAGAATCAAGATGTCCTTTGCTTCTCCTCACTTTGAAAGGCTTTGCATCATTGCACCCTTCCATTTTTCTTTAAAACTCAGTTGCCCTAATTCCTTTGTGGCCCCTCCCCTCTGGCTGAAGGAGTGGCCTTTTCTCTATTTTTGGGCAGGTCATCTACCCGGGGTCATGTTGGTGTCCTTTGGCTGGGGTTATAAGTCAGGACCTTCCATGAGCTGTAAATTAAAATGAGAGGGAAATTATCATTTAGAAAAGTTTGAATATGAAACTTCAATTAAGTTTGAACAATAAATTACCTTAACTTCTTAATATCCCTAAAAATGGGATCATGTTTTAGATCAATATTGCTATATATGGAAAAGACAGTAATTAAAATAGCCTCTTTGTTTGTTAAAGTCCTTAGGTGGACATATTGTAAGTAGAGGTTCAACTTGGGATCTGAACCCTGTCCTAGCAGTTGGCAACTCTGTCCTCAGTCTGGCATCAAAAGGTAAGATTCAGCATCTCTCTGTTACGTATCTGTGAGAGCATCACTGTAGAGCACAATTAGCAGTACAAGTACAAGTATCTTCACTTGTTTCCTCGTTTCCTCCACATTGGTAGACACAGGACAAAATTATTCTGGTGCTTTCCTGTGACTGTCACTGGCAAAAAGTGTTAGCTAATGCAGGCTGCTACATTCCTTCCTGCTGCCAGGTGCAGAAGGGAACAAAACTGGCAGCGCTGTGAAAGTGAAGTGGAGGGGCAAGGAAGAGAAAGATGTCCATGTGGTATCAACAACCTCCCCACATTGCTGCCAGCAGCTCCCCTGCAACGGCCAAACTGGCCACCTTTAACATACAGTTTCGTACACCTTCCCAATGGTTGCTTTTGCTGCTAATGTCTTACCCAGCCTGAGAACACATATACCTTATTTTCATACATTTTGAGCACCCACTACTCCTACTGATGTCACTGGGATTATGCGGGGGAGAGGGGTCAGCACCTCTGAAAATAAAGCCCAAAGTATTTCATGCTGGCACCTAAAACCAATGGCCACTTTGAAAATCTTGGCCTTAATGAGTAGCAGCTTTGAACCAAAGATGTTCCAGGATAATTTGCTCATCATGAAGTCAGATAATTTCTGCCTTTAAAGCTTACTGCGCGTTAGCTGTTTAATGTCCTAAATGTTTTTGTTTAAAGCTTTTGAGTAAAAAGAGGAGAGCTACTTAATCAGCTTACTAATTTGTCTGTCTATTACTGGCACTAAAATCAGCACTATTCAACATCATGCATACAGCATAGTGTTATTAGCATTTATTATTTGTATAGCACCAAAGTGCATGCTACTTAACAGGGACAACAAAGACAAGTGTCCCTACCCTGGAGAGTTTACAATCTAAGACCAGATCCTGAAATGTGCTGACACACTCCCTTGACTTCCATGGGAATGGAGAACTTTAGTTTAGACCAGGGCAAGCAATTTGCATGCCCTAGAAAAAAATGGCAGCCCCTGGTCCGAACAAGCATGGAGGATGCCATTTTGTTCTACAAAATAGTGTCCTCCAGACAGCGTGACCTCACATGCACCACCTGGAAGACACCATTTTGTGGAACATGAGGCATGCATGTGTATAATTGAATACACAAGGCATGTGCTGCAGGAAGGAACCAAGGTAAGCAGAGGTCAGTCAGTGGTGGCCACTGGCCAAGTTCCATTAAACTTATATACAGGAGAAAATAGTAATTAATTGAGCACTCTGTAGAGAAATGATATGCACACTAAAATTGCCATTTTAAACAAAGCCCTTAGATAATTACATACATAATTAATTTATTTGAAACGTTACTGTTTTCTAAAACAAGAAATCTATTTAACTATTTAAGATATTTAAAAACAAGATGTCCCTCCTACTGTTTTCACTTCATTAGTACACCTGAATCTTTTCCTGTTTTAAGTGAATCCTTAAAAATTGCCTTTTTTATATATGCTTCTCTTTCACTTGTTCTCCTGTTTGGTACCATATACTCTCCCACCAGCCACTGCTTTGCAAAACAATATTTCTTTTTTGTAAAAGCCTATGGCATAAAGCTTCCAAACAGGTTGCTGTATAACGCTCAATTTGGAATCATGAAAGACTCATTAATGGCAAAACAAAAGTGCAGAGAAGTAAAGAGAATATCAAATACACCTGGCAGTTATTCACAGTGATCACTGTTACCTACCTTTTCCTCACCAGTGCTATCCTACAGCTTTCGACCAAGCCAGAGCGAACTCTCACAGCAAATGGAGAATGGAATACACAAGGCATGCAAATATACAGTTGAATCATCTGTGATAGACCAGAGCTAGCAAATTTTTTTGATTTTTTAATAGCAGTGTTATGATTTTAGAAAATAAAACTTTTCCTCTGTCATCTAAAAAGTTATTGCATACCTTGCTAAAAATGTCACGGCATGCCACTGAATTTAGAGCTAGTGAAATCATTCATTGTGAAGGATTTGTTACAGACTTGAGCTCTTTTTTCTTTTTGTGAATCTGTATTTGAATACTCATGAGAAAATTTTTGCAGGATCAGTGTCATTCCTAGATACCTAAATACTAGAGTATGAATGTAGGATGTATTTTCTAGTATACTTTTCTTTCACAGATTAGATGATTTGCATCTTTCCTTTCACACTCCACATTCTCTAACAAACTACACTTCTCTCCAACAGACAGAACACGACAGATTCCTTTAAATGATCAGTTTCTTGCTGGATATGAAAATGCAGATCTTAAGCCAAAAGAAATCATAGTCTCGGTTCTCATCCCATACTCTAAGAAGGTAAGTGCTCTGGGGTCCTTTCTGGACTTCTTTTAACAGGGTGTGCTATACGTAATGTTACAGCGCCTTTGAACAAAAGGGAAATAATTTTAATATGCACTGCAAGAACTTCAGTACCAACGTCACCTGGGGACAGATCCTGCAGATGTTTATGACGCAATTAATCCTTACGAGCAGTACCACCGACTTCAATGGGGTTACCAGGGCCGGCCTTAGGGAAAATGGCACCCTGGCCTCCATGGGCGCAGCACCCCCCCTCCCACACTGCTCCTAGCCCCTGTGGGTGTCCCTCCATTGCCCCTGCCCTCAGCAGGCTTCCCAGGCACCCACCCCCCCTTCACCCCTAACTCCTGCACCCTCCTCCTGCGCCCACGTGGGGAAACTGACCTGGATGCACAGAGCAGCCAGCATTGCTGCTCGCTCCCCCGACCCCCGCCAGAACATTGCTCCTCCGCGCACCCCTAGAGGGCTATGGGGGGGGTGCGAGGAGCAACATCAGGGCTCCCTGAATCTAGGTCACTTTCCCCACCTGCACTGTGTAAGGGGAGGGCAAGAGATCAGCAGAAAAATCCACACCCCTGAGCAACATAGTTATACCAACCTAACCACACACACACACACATGCACACACACAAGGGTAGACAGTGCTATGTCAATGGGAGAGCTTCTTCACTAAAAAGAAGCTGTGGCGCTGAACAGGAGAAGCAGAAGGTCCCTAAAGGGGGGGGCCACCCTCTGCGCTGCCCCTTCCCCTGAGCCCTCGCACCATCACTTCCCCCAAGGCCCCACTCGCTCCTCTCCACCCCCTGCCCCTTGTCTCTCGCCCTTACAGCCAGTAAAAAATGGGAGGACCATGACCCCTGGACCCTCCCTGTTCCAGCGCCCCTGGCACTGAACATGAAGACAAGCCCTAAGTCTCTGCTTTCTAGGGGTAGTGTTATGTCCTCCCAGATATATCAGCTTGCATTTTGCCAAGCTGAAACTCATTTTATCATCTCTCCACCTTTCTAATCACTGGGTCTCTTTATGTTATTTCTCTCTCCTATAATATGTGCGCAGGCATCCCTCCTCAGTACTGTAGCAACACAGGATGCCCCATTAATCCCAGTGACGAGGTAATACTGGTACCACATCCCCCAAATGAAAGGCCAGATTCTGCCCCCCTCCCACCTGGTGATTAGTAACTTGCTCTCTCTAGTCCTGTTGATTTCACTGATTTCAATGGGACAACTCTCAGAGTAAGGTAGATCACTAGGAGTGAGGGTGACGGAATCTGGCCCTAAGGAGTTGGGGAAGGGAAATTGTGGTATTAGTAACTGTAGTGTTATTAGGTGTCCCTCTAGTGGATATGGAGAAAATCGCAGAAGAAACCCATATAAAAGTGAGAGTGCTGAGATTCAAACAGACAAGGAAACGGCCAAGGGAGTCTCTGCCAGTGCTGACACTGCAGGATCTGCCCAGGCTAAAAAGAGAAAACAAGGAGACCCCTGTCATGCTGTCTGGAGTGCCTCACAACTGTGAGTGCCTGCCTCAGGGCAGATTGTCAAAAACAGGGAAGACATCCCAAACTGGTGGTGTGTTCTGTGATTAGATTTCATGAAGCCAGTAACAAATGTGAACTCCTGGATCACTATAACAGTCTTATCATGCAGTCACAGAGAGTCCTCTTAGACTCTCAAGTCTATCTTGCCACCCAGACAAAATGGACTTAGTGATAAATGGTCACTTGCACCAAAAATCACACCACATTCAGGTTGCTTCCAGTCTCAAGAGACCAGTCACTTACAACAGATCAGTTGGTACTCTAGATCTTACACCAAAGACAACACCTATAGCCAGTCGTGTAATAAACTATCTAAAGGGTTATTAACTAGGAAAAAGAAATTCGAGTTTACAGATTCAAGCAAGCAAACATATACATACAAATGAGTTACCATCCAAATCCTACGAGTGACAGAGTTGTAGTGATCTGTCAATTCAAAGTGTCTTTCAGGGCGGATCCAGGGGGCAGCCCCTAGCGATCTCTGGCTTCAATTTGGTGTCTCTAGACCTGTCAGAGTTCAAACAGTAAAAAAAAATTGAAAATTTTCCTGTGACTTTGTTTAATTTCCTTCATTCAGCTTCCAAATCCACAGGATGAGTTTCCTTGCATGTAGCATTTCCCAGGTTCGATAGTGCCATTAACCAATCCTTTGTATTGTGAAGTTCCTTGATGGGCCGTCTGATTTTGATAGTCCTTCTGGATGGGTGAGGCAGGACGATTCCCATGCCTAGGTTCACAAGTTCAGAGAAAATATTTTCAAAGTTATAAAGAAAAACTTTACATATTTTCTTGTAGCATGGAATACAGACATTACAAGTGAGATCAATGCATGCAGCAACTTATAAGCATTTCATGGAGTCTAAACACTAAATAAATTCTTATGAGACTAGTACCTGTTTTGAGCATAACTAACATACAGGCCACAAAAAGAACAGGAGTACTTGTGGCACCTTAGAGACTAACAAATTTATTTGAGCATAAGCTTTCGTGGGCTACAGCCCACTTCATCAGATGCATAGAATGGAACATATAGTAAGAAGATATATATACATACAGAGAACATGAAAAGGTGGAAGTTGCCATACCAACTCTAAGAGGCTAATTAATTAAGCTGCGCTATTATCAGCAGGAGAAAAAAAAACTTTTGTAGTGATAATCAAGATGGCCCATTTCAGATAGTTGACAAAAAGGTGTGAGGATACTTAACATGGGGAAATCGATTCAAAAACAGACTCCGATGAGAAACTGATGAACTTGAATTAATATGCAAACTAGATACCATTAATTTGGGCTTGAATAGAGACTGGGAGTGGCTGGGTCATTACAAAAATTGAATCTATTTCCCCATGTTAAGTATCCTCACACCTTTTTGTCAACTGTCTGAAATGGGCCATCTTGATTATCACTACAAAAGTTTTTTTTTCTCCTGCTGATAATAGCGCATCTTAATTAATTAGCCTCTTAGAGTTGGTATGACAACTTCCACCTTTTCATGTTCTCTGTATGTATATATATATCTTCTTACTATATGTTCCATTCTATGCATCTGATGAAGTGGGCTGTAGCCCACGAAAGCTTATGCTCAAATAAATTTGTTAGTCTCTAAGGTGCCACAAGTACTCCTGTTCTTTTTGCGGATACAGACTAACACGGCTGCTACTCTGAAACCTGTCATACAGGCCACAGTGTTACCACTCCATCTGCCCCAAAATAGCTGTCTTTTGAAGCATGGTGAAGTGAGTATGTCAGCACTGTGGTGATGAATGTAATGTAAGTGACAGGTTTCAGAGTGGTAGCCATGTTAGCAGGGCTGGCTCTACCTTTTTTGCTGCCCCAAGCAAAAACAAAAACGGCAGCCGCAGGGAACACGTGGAGGGCGGTCAAGGTGAAGTGCAGCGCCCGCCCGCTCCCTCCACCCGTGGGCAGCCAGGCGCTGCAGCCCGCTTGCAGCCGGCCGATAGGGGCTCCCCCCTCCGGCCTTGGGGTGCCTCTCCCGGCTGCGCAGGCAGAGCCCCCGGGGGCTGCAGGAGGTGCTGGCTCAGCCGCTCCTTTAAAGGCGGCTCGGCCGGGCCAGGCTCAGAGCGGCGCGGGAGGCAGAGGCCAGTGCAGGCAGCGGGGAGTGGCGCGTCCCGGGGAGCCCGGCGGCACAGTGAGCGGCGGGGATCGCTAGTTCCTGCCCCCCCGGGCCGGGGTCCATGCCCCTGCAGGGCTGGGCTGGGACTGGCGGAGCGCGGGGAGACAGCCAGGGGCTCCAGAGCTGCGGACCGGGCTGCCAAAGCAAAAAAAAAAAAAAAAAGAACCAAGGCAGGGCAGCTGGAATGTGTCGCCCCAAGATTGGCCGGAATGCCACCCCTTACAATGTGCCACCCCAGGCACGTGCTTTCTCGTCTGGTGCCTGGAGCCAGCCCTGCGTGTTAGCCTGTATCAGCAAAAACAACGAGGAGTCCTTGTGGCACCTTAGAGACTAACACATTTATTTGTAAATATAAGTGCTAAGTTAAAGGCTGGCTGGCCCAGGCAGATTTCTAGTAAAAAAGGCCCAGACTCTGTAAACTCAGTATCTGCACTCTACACTGAATCTGGTAGAACAGCAGCACTTCTTCTGTTCAGAAATTCTGAATCCCAGCAGTGATTATGGTTGGAGATTAATGAACTGGAGGAGAATTTGGAAGGGGAATATAAACCAGGCCCCTCCAAAGAGGGGAAGGCAGGGTGGGTGCAAGGATGTTTCACGCCCTAGGCGAAACTTCCACCTTGCGCCCCTCCTCCCCCCTCCCCGAGCCCTGTGGCAGCTCTCCGCCCCCCCCTCCGCCCTGAGGTGCCCCCCCTCCCCGCGGCAGCTCCCCCCCCCTCCGCCCTAAGGTGCCCCCCCTGCGGCAGCTTCCCCCCTCTGCCCTAAGGCGCCCCCCCACGGCAGCTCCCCCCCTCCGCCCTGAGGCGCTCCCCCCGGCCCGGGGAACCGTGCGGCAGGTCCCCGCCCCAGCTCACCTTTGCTCCGCCTCCTCCCCAAGCACGCCGTCCCTCCACTTCTCCTGCCTCCCAGGCTTGCGGCGCCAATCAGCTGTTTGGCGCCGCAAGCCTGGGAGGGAGAGAAGCAGAGCGGGGCGGCGTGCTCAGGGGAGGAGGCGGAGCAGAGGTGAGCTGGGGCGGGGAGCGGTTCCCCTGCGTACCGCCCCCCCTCCCCCTTACTTGCTGCAGGCGGCCCTCTCCGTGCCCCCCTGCCCCAGCTCCTTCCGCCTAAATGCAGATGACGACCGGGACAGCCGAAGGTCCAGCTGCTGCAGTTGCCGCCGAAGGACCCGAAATGCTGCCCCCCAAATGCTAGTGCCCTAGGCGACCGCCTAGGTCGCCTAATGGGTTGCACCGGCCCTGGGGGAAAGGAACATAAAAAAGCAAAACTGCAGTGTCTCCCTGGAAGTTATACCATGGAAATCTCAGAAACACCGAGAGAGCCATTCCCACCTGAGAACAGAAGGGAACGGAGACATTGAAGACTAACATTGCTGTCTGACTGAAACGATCACTCACGCCTGACAGCTAAAGCAAACAGTCAGTAATAACACTGATAGGATGGTGAACTTTATCAGCCTCACCACAGAAAATGAATCTATGGCCATGGAGACCTGATTTGGCCACACTTCCTCATGGAGGATAGGATCCTACTTCTTGAACAATCCCATTGAAATCAATTGCCCATTCACCAAATAAAGTGCTACTTAGTGTGAGCCGGGTATCAGATTATTTGCAAGAAAGTCAAGAAAGCGAGGGGCTGCTAGTGTGTGGGAGGAGGCACAGATGCTGTTCTTGTAGCTCATATTCTCACTCTTGTTTGTGCCCATTGTCTGTTGTTGTTTTCTCGGTTTCTGGCAGCTTGGGGTGACTATTGCCCAGGTGATATGTGTGGGAATGAAACATGCTGAGAAAATCTTCCAGCTGTAAAAGGGCTCACCTGGCCATGTAATCCCGAGATTCAAATTTCATGTGGGCACCAGAAACTGAGAGATGGGTCTGAGTCCCATCAAACACTAAATCTTGGATCTGGATTTCAAACAGCCCAAAGTTCTGGGATTGTTCAGATCTAGAGGCTTGGCCAGGTCCCATCTCTGACTCTGGAAGGGGTATATTTAAAACCTACACTTCAGGAGGAGTTTCTGTACCCCAATGGGGATCCACAGGGAACATGACTTGTTACAGTCCCCAGCTACAGAGCTTTGGCTCATCAGCTCCATGCTTTTAGCTCTGGAAGGCCCCAGTTGAATCCCCAATATGTTGAACAGCCAAGAAGGCAGCCGTCACATATCCTCAGGCTGAGTATGGAAGAAGCAACTACTATGTTCATTTAGAGCAAGAGTATTTGGCTTCCAGACAAATCAGAACTGGGCTTCTGAACAATTCAGAATTGGCTATGGCCAGCAGCTCCCTCTTTAATCTCTGGCTCTGTGGCATGTAGTATAGAAATCTCATTGTTTAAAACCAGTCAGCAAAATCAGGTCCTTTGGCACAGCACGGCCACCTGGTTTTGTGCTGGAAGCAAACTTCAGTAACAATAATGCACCAGTCACATTGGGAGTGACTTGTGCCAATACTAATTGTCCAGCACTTCAAAGTGGGTGCTTCTGACAACATGTTGAACCATTGTGGAAATCTTTCGTTTGTCATATCAGCCTGTGAATAGGCTTATCACAAGCATGTCCTCCGTGACATGTCAGACCATCACTAGTTAGTACTTGGAAAAAATACAGAAATTTAACTACATCACTGTATAATTTGAGAAAAATATTCTTTTTCTTTCTTTGGGTCACTTGTGATTAATTAAGACTCAGAATAGAGTCAATTTCTGCCAGTGATGGAATTCCTCCTTGCTTTCTTTCGATCAGGATGACTTTGTGTCGGCATTCCGACAGGCCGAGCGCCGGAAAAACGCTGTATCAGTTGTGAATTCTGGAATGAGAGTCCTTTTCAAACCAAACACTGACATCATTATGGACCTGAATATTTTATACGGAGGCATTGGCCCTACCACAGTCAGTGCAAGGAAATCCTGCCAGAGGCTCATAGGGAGGTACTGTATGATTTAGTACATCTCTGACAGAAATGTAGTGGGCTTTATAAACCCTTGGTTCTGCCAAATTCTGCTGATAGAGACCGAAATGTAGAGATCACAGCTGTTGCACATCTCGCCCACAACCCCCACTGTCCAGAAAGTGGGCAGTAATAACAATGGAGTGGGAATATCCAGGATGCTCCACCCTGATACAATTTATCCCCTGGCAACCTCTCCCAGAGGTTCTCCTGTGAAGCTCCAACCCAAAGATAAAGTTCCCTTCTCCTGGTGGAACACCCGTTGCCAGGGGTGAAGGAATTTGCCAGCACAGTAGCCTCTGCTGGAACACGGGTGCAATTTACACCTCACTGTCTCAGAAGTGGTGAATTTAACCCAATCAGTTTTAAATGACAATAAGTGATCTTATTAAAAACTGGAGGACTGCATGTTTTCTGTGTAATTATTGTAGCGTGTGTAGTAGTACGAATAATGAACACTAATCTGACGTAAATGTGCATGATGCTGCAGAGCAGTACTATAAAGAAGGGGTTAAGTAATCGACACTGCTAATTAGAGTGGGTTGAAAAATAAAAATAAAATAATCCTGCCAATTTCTAACTTGTTTTTGTTCAGGTGGATTTTGAAATTAACCTTTTTTGGTTGGTTGGTTGGTTGTGCTTTGTTTGCTTCAAACATTTTCTGTTCCTTTTTTTTTTTAAATCAACATTTTTTTATTTTTGGAAAATTATATTTTTTCAAAATGACATTTCAGTTTTGAAAGTGAAATGAAAGTGAAAATTTTTACAAGTGGAAACTGGTTAAAATTGGCAGTGGAAAAAAATATACACACCAATAAATGAAAAAAAATAACCAAAGTAACATTTCCATAGAAAATTTCAAAAAATGGAAAATTTTGAGGAAATCTGAATGTTTTCCTGAACATTTCTATTTTCTAAAAAGGGTCTTAGTTTCATGAGAAAAAAAAAATTGGAATGAAAAATTCCAACCAGCTCTACTGCTAATACACTATGATATAAATGGTTACCAATTAGTTGGAAACAAATAAGACATGTCTATGCCGCAATAAAACACCCGTGACTGGCCCATGTCAGTTGACTCGGGCTCACAGGGTTCAGGCAGTGCAGAGTTATAAAATTGCAGTAAACCTTCAGGCTCGGGCTGGAATTCAAGCTCTGGGACCCTGTGATGGGGGAGTATCCCAGAGCCCAGGCTCCAATGTAAGCCTGCATGTCTACACTGCAGTTTTATAGCCCCACAGCCTGAGCCCCACGAGCCTGAGTCTGCTGACACAGGCCAACCATTGGTGTTTTATTGCAGTGTAGACTTACTTTCAGTGGTCAGCTTATTAAGACTTGATTGCTGCAATCCTTACATGCACATAATTCCTGCTGCAATCAGGAGGGAGGGATAGCTCAGTGGTTTGAGCATTGGCCTGCTAAGCCCAGGGTTGTGAGTTCAATCCTTGAAGGGGCTACTTAGGGATCTGGGGCAAAATCAGTACTTGGTCCTGCAAGTGAAGGCAGGGGGCTGGACTCAATGACCTTGCAGGGTCCCTTCCAATTCTATGAGATAGGTATATCTCCATTTATATTTTACAAAAGGACTGCAAGATCAGGCCCATGTGAATTAAACTTTTGTTACCTAACACTTTGGCTTTAGCTGCAGTTTAGTATTAGAAATAAGTATGTGTGTGTGTGTGCATGTCTGTTTCTCCACCAGGCAATGGAATGAGCAGATGCTGGATGAAGCTTGCAAACTGGTGCTTGGAGAAATTTCTCTCTCCCCCTCAGCTCCAGGAGGGAAGGTGGAATACAGAAGAACTCTGCTTGTCAGCTTTCTTTTCAAGTTCTACCTGGAAGTGTTGTATGGATTAAATAAAATGGTAAGTGGTTTCCCTCCGCATTTGCACAAACTGACTTCTTTTTCTTGGAAAGGCTGTTCCCAATGTTCATTACCAGGTGCTCAGATCTCATGGTGATGGCTGCAGGCTCACTGAATGACTGGACTGATACATCCTTTATTGAATGCAGATTGTGCCCATACTCAACTCCTGCCCCAAGCTTGGTTATTATACCATGCTAAAGAGCCCTGCTAGGCTAAAATATTTGCTCATAGTTAGAGTTTAACATGTTCTCAGGGAAGTGCCAGACCTTTCATTGCCTGATGATGGAATTCCTTTAGCTGTAACAAAATGTTAGGGCTGTGACAGCATGTTTACATTTATAAATAATGTTGCTTCTTTCAGAGGGGCAGGTGGATGTTTTAAATACTAGATAGCCTGAGCAGAGCACATAACATGGAGAAATGGTCTGAAATCACCAACAGGGCCGCACTGCATCAGACTGTCCAGGAAGAGACCCAGAGCAATAATGCAGTAGGGTACACCAATGTACTCTCTGGCTGCCAAACTCCAAGAGTGCAAAGCTCAAGGGTTTAAAGATCAGAAGATAACCACAATGAACCCATGAGATTTAATTCCAACCTGAAATGTACCCAGAACCCATTCTCAGTACATGATCCCCTGTGTCCATGCCTTCTTGTGAACTATCCCAAATACCATCATGTCCTGAAAGGATCAGGAACACACCCAGAGGGGTGATGGTCCATGTTGCACTCCTTGTTTGCCAGTTAGTCAGTTTCAAATCTGACCCTGTCACTCTTTACCAACAACCCCTTCCACCCCGTCCTGACAATGGACTACCCTCCAAGCACTGTGGTTTTTGGTGAGATGGGTTGGGTTTTTTATGTCAGATGACCCAGCTCACATTAAACATTGTCTATAGTTTTACCACCTGTGTAAACTCTCCACCACTTTAAAAGGTGCCTGCGATGGCAAGGAAGTATATAGCAGAATGGAATGTTTGTGACTCCCATTTGCATATCACTGCCCAGAATGCTGTTCCAGCTCACAACTATTTCACATCAGTGCTGGTGTTTGAGCTGTGGGAGCAAACTGGAAATCTGCTTCTTTAACATTTATGTTTTTCAAAATCTGTAAATGGAAAATTTAGCTTTAAAAGCAGTGATATGGCATTAGTGTTTTTAAATTGCCTTCGTTTCAGTACCCAGCTAAGTATCCTGACTTATCAAAGAAGAACTTGAGTGCCCTGGGAGCATTTCACAGCGAAGCACCCCAGGGTATGCAAACGTACCAGGTCAGTGAAGTTGCTTTCATAGCAAACTATGCCAGCTGTGAATTGTGACTGCCACATGCTGTCGTTAATGAGCGTTATACCTTCTGGTTTTTCATTCTAACTCTCCACTTATGCATTGTCTCCTTGTATTTATGTCACCTTGTATTTAGCTGTGGCACTCTGACTACCTTTCCCAGACCTGAAGACGAGCTCTGTGAAGCTTGAAAGCTTGTGTCTCTCACCAACAGAAGTTGGTCTAATAAAGGATATTACCTCACCCCTCTTGTCTCTCTCCTATCCTGGGACCAACACAGCTACAACAACACTACATTGCCTCTATATCTTTTCAAAGGTTGTTTGCAGTGGTGATGTAGCCATGTTGGTCCCAGGATAGGAGAGAGACAAGGTGGGTGAGGTAATGCCTTTTATTGGACCAACTTCTGTTGGTGAGAGAGACAAGCTTTCAAGTTACACAGTGCACAGGGTGAGTAACTTTTTCTTGTAACAGCGGAGAATTGTCTGCAGGTTTTGCATCTGTTGTTCTGGCAGGCTGTGGTGCTGCTTTGAGTTGGAGCTTGGCTCTGATGATGAGCTTGGTGAGGTTGGGAGGTTGTTTGAAAGCCAGAAGAGTGGGGGGTTGGGAAATATTTATTTCAGGATGTGGTCCCCATTGAGTATGGATTGTAATTGTTTAATGATACCCCATACGGGTTCCAGTGTGGGGTGGTAAGTGACAACTAGGGGTGTACAGTTGGAGTTTTTTTGTTTGTTTTTCCTGTATTGAAGCACGTTCTCTCTGGGTATTTGGGTGGCTCGTTCTATGATGCGATCTACTTCTCTGGTGGAGTGGCCTTGTTTTGTGAAGGTAGTTTTAAGTGTGTTAAGATGTGTATTCCAGACTTTCTCCTGAGAGCATATACTGTGGTATCTGAGGGTCTAAACTAAGCTAACCTGAACTAAAAGTTTCATTTAGCCAAAGTTATAATATGTAGGGTAGAGTGGGAAAATAGTTTGTTTTTGTTTTTCCAGCAGAAAATTTCCACAAAAACTAATTTTTTTCATTGTCATTGAGATTTTCAACAGAAAATGTCATGTTTTTGTCTGAAAACCAAAAGTGCTGAAAACTAACCCTTTTTTTCGCTTTTCAGCGGTTTTCAGCCAAAAAATATCAGCAGTTTTGAGCACTCTTTTTCAGCTGAAAATGTTTGCTTCCAGTTTTCTCATGAAAAATTGAAATTTTTTTTAGAAAAGCTGATAATTTTTGTGGAAGTTTCATTTAGTCAAAAATACAATGTTCCAGAGAAAAAAAGTTTTGACAGTAAATCTTTGACCATCCCTCATAGCTGGGTTGTTTCAAGCTATGTCAAGTGTATCACTGTATGCAATGTTGTTGTAGCTGTGTTGGTCTCAGCTTATTAGAGAGACAATGTGGGTGAGGTAATATCTTTTATTGAACCAACTTCTGCTGGTGAGAGAGACAAGCTTTTGAGGTTACACAGAGACCTGAAGAAGAGCTTGTCTCAAAAGCTTGTCTCTCTCTCCAGCAGAAGTTGGTTCAATAAAAGATATTACCTCACCCACATTGTCTCTCTAAATGTATCATTAGTAGCTCAGCAGCAGAGAGCACCAGAGCTGTGTACTAACTAAGGTTGCCATTATGGGCAACCACATTTTCAGTGCTATCAATTCAGGACTCTCTCTGAAATGGCAGAAGGGAAGGTTGACTGGAATTTAATTAGTAGAAACCTGAATGAGACCAGTTTCGTTAGGCTAATCTATACAAGAACATAACATAAGAACGGCCATGCTGGGTCAGACCAAAGGACCATCTAGCCCAGTATCCTGTCTTCTGATGGTGGCCAATGCCAGGTGCCCAGAGAGAATGAACAGAACAGGCAATCATCAAGTGATCCATTCCCTGTCACTCATTCCCAGCTTCTGGCAAACAGAGGCCAGAACATACATTTACCTATCCTTTCAGGAAAGCAAGCAGGGCAGGGTTAAAGTGCTCCCTTAGTACAGATCAGGTTTCAAATATTTTTTTCATATAATATGTACCAGATATTGCTCATTTTTAACTTTCTTGAAACAACTGGGATATTTAAGTTTGTGGAATAGCTCCTTGAGCCTGGATGGTATAAAAGGCAGCATGGTCTAGTGGGTAGGACACTGGACTGGGACTCAGAAGACATTGATTCTCAGCTCTGCCATTGAGCTGCTGCGTGAACTTGGACAAATCACTTTGCCTCTCTTTTCTGTCCCACTCTTTGTCTTGTCTGTTTAAATTGTAAGCTCTACAGGGCAGGGACTCTCTCTCTCTACTGTGTGTGTGTGCAGCATTTAGAACAATGGGGCCCTGAACTCAGCTGGGGCCACCAGGTGCCAAGGTAATATAAATAATAAAAATGGAATGACTACATAGAACTTTGGGTTTAGTTTGTTAGCCATTAATGCCCTAGCCACAATATCTGGGCAATTTCAATGTGTGTTTAATAACACACTCTAATAATGGCAAAATGATTTCAGACGGCATTCGTAAATAAGGCATTCTGTAGTTAGGGTTTTGTCTCTAGGATAACACATTCTTATTAAACAGGATGTAGACCCAGCGCAGCCTCCCCAAGATCCAGTAGGACGTCCCATCATGCACCAATCCGGGGTTAAGCACGCCACTGGTGAAGCTGTTTATTGCAATGACATTCGTGCTGTGGATGAAGAGCTTTTCCTGGCTGTGGTAACCAGTTCCAGACCCCATGCAAAGATTATGTAAGTAAATAAAAGAGATGTAAGAAAAATGTTACAGTATGAGGTCACTTAGGGCTGGTCCACACTAGGGGCGGGGATCGAAATAAGATACGCGACTTCAGCTACGAGAATAGCGTAGCTGAAGTCGAAGTATCCTATTTCGAATTAGGCGCGCTTACCTCGCGTCCTCGCAGCGCGGGATCGACGTCTGCGGCTCCCCCGTCGACTCCGCGAACTCCGCTCGCCCTGCTGGAGTTACGGAGTCGATGTGAGCGCGTTCGGGGATCGATGTATCGCGTCCAGACGAGACGCGATAGATCGATCCCCGCTACATCGATGGCTACCCGCCGATCCGGGCGGGTAGTGTGGACCTAGCCTTAGATGTTTCCCCCATTTTTTAACAGAGTTGGGTCATACTAATGAAGCATGTTCATTTTATTGGATTAGGGCTGGAACAGAGCATGGTGGAAAAGGAAATCAGGAAACAAGGGGTGGATGAAAGTGTAATTCATGTGCAAAGAGGGAGTCTTAGCAGCTAATACTTTTAAACATGGGGTCTTATTGTCTGGAGAAGAAAAATGTACAGCTGGGGACAGGTTCCTTGTAGCTGCCTCAGTCTAAAGATTCCTCAATTAGTGTTGCTCACTTCCTGGTTTTCCAGAATGTCCCTCTGCAGCTCTGGTCTTACATAAGGTTTTGTGCCATGTCCTCTTCATGGTTCCACCTCGTTAAAGCATGCTGGTACTGCAATGCCATTCAGTTATTCATTCCTACACTCATTGTTATTAATGGTATTTATGTTGCAGGATCAGGGCCCATTTGTGTTGGGCACTGTACAAACAGAAAAAATGTATTTTGACCCCTGAATGTGTACAGCTTACAACAGAAACCAACAAATTCAGAAGGAGTGTCCTACCACCATCCCTAGGACTGACTTACATTATGAAGCAAGGATCTCTTTTTTATGCTTTGTTGGTATCAGATAAGGAAGAGTTCACATTCTAATGCCTGGAGCTTGTGATGGGGTCGCCTCACCACGCGGCGCCTCCTGCTGGCCATCCTGGGAATTATCTCAGAGTTGCCAGTGCACCCTCCTCAGGTGGTGTCTCACCGTCGTCACTCCTGTCTCCACATCCAGGACCCGCGTTGCTCCCCAGACCGTGTCGTCCTCTTCTGGACACAGCCCTCTGGCTGTGCCCCACTCGGTTCTTTCCCCACCTCTGGGGGACCGACTGTCCTCAGTCCAACCACTTGCCTCAGTGGCAGACTGCAGTCCATGCACTGACCACTTCCCTTAGTGGCCAGTGGGGGCAAGGGAAGCGGGGGGGAGCCTGGGCCTGCCCACTACTCCAGGCCCCAACCCAGGGACCCTATAGCCGGCAGCCACTCCTCCAACTCCGCCACCCAGGGCCGGCGCTTCCATTAGGCGACCTAGGCGGTCGCCTAGGGCGCTGCTATTTTGGGGGCGCCGGCGCCCCCGCCGCCCGTAAAAATTTGGGGGCGGGACCTTCCACCGCCGCTGTTGGGGGCGGGATTTCGGGGGCGGGACCTTCCGCCGCCTAGGGCGCCAGCAAAGCTGGCGCCGCTACTGCCGCCACCTCCTTCCCTGGGCCACTTTCCCCACTGCCCCAGCACCTCCTCTGCCAGGCAGCCATCAGCCTGGAGTTTTCTCACACTCTGCTGACCTTGCCCAGCACTGCTCTGTCTATGGTGCTCCAGCCCTCTAAGCAGCCAGTCTTCCTCCCTCAAGCACCAGGGAGTGACTGCCTCTGCTCTGCTCAGCAGCCCCTTCTTATATGGGTCAGCCCGGCCCTGACTGGCTCCTCCAATAAACCTCCCCATAATTGGCTGGCACGACAAGCCTTTTCCTTATTGGCTGCCTCCAATGCAGCCTCCCCAGGGTGGCTTTAACCCCTTACATACCAGTGAGGGGCAGCCACCCCATCACAGAGCCCTTAACACAAAAGGGAAACTATATATTGGGGTTTCTTGAACTTTCCAAGTACTAGGGCTACAATTTAAATAACTACTTTATGCCAGTCCCTGTCCCTTGTTCCCTCCGCCAACTTGTCCCCACTTTCCTCTTCAAATATACCACTACAGCAGTCGAGTATTTTTTTCACAATATACTATTCAACACATTTCAAAGTGTTTCCCAAGATTATGATGTCTGAAGAGGATACAAGGGGGATTATGTTTCTTTGTCCTGAAGCTTGCAGAAGCATTTGTATTCAATATATTTGTCCCATACATGCCAATTGTGGCACTGCCATTTATATTCTTCTTCCCAGAACAATTGATGTATCAGAAGCCCTCAAAGTGCCAGGGGTGGTTGATGTGGTAACAGCTGAAGATGTTCCAGGGAAAAATGGCACTGACGATGAGCAAGCATATGCAAAAGATGAGGTACTTCTTGCTTTTGGCTGAGGTGTCTTGGTCTTTAATTAAATACAGTTTATTATGAAGAAGGAAACTTACAACTTTTGAAAATATTTTGCTTATTGAAAAACTGCTCTGAAAATGACTCCCATGTTTATTAGTACAGTGCCGGCCTGACAGTCTAGTTGCAGCACAGTGCATTGCCAATAGATGTTCAGAGCAGGAGTGGTACAGGACTCTTGGTTCCTGGAACAAAGGAATGGGGAAGGATCCCTTAAATCATTCTCCAGTGACTTTTGTGGCTGACTGAATGAATAGTGATCCTGGCTCTGGAGGGGTCTACACCCTGCCCTCCAGGAAGGATAGAATGGCCATGCCTGGGTGGTTTGCCCTTTGGCGGGAGAGCCTGGGGCCAAACCAACCGTGATTACAGAATGAGCCCCACCCGAGGGGAATCAGGCAATTTCCTATAAAGAGCAGAAGGTGGCTGCAGCAAGGGGGAAGTTTGGGAGGTTGTAATCAAACTGCTGAGGGTGAGAGAGAGGCGCTCCTGTAGTGAAAACATAGAGACCAGAGGAATTGCTCCAGCTAGGAAGGTCTCTGACCAGACCTGGGGATTTTGGGCTGTACCTGGCTGAAGCTGGAGGGAAGACTTTTGTGTTTAGTTTTGAACTTTAAGTTAATACATCAGATCCCAAGGAGAGCTGTTATGAACGGACTGGAAGAACCCTGTGTGGAGTTTATTTGAGGATCCAAGAAGGGAAACTGAGGTGATGGGCTGCATGCAGGGCTGCTCTGGGGCCCCCAGGGGGCACTGTGAGGTAGTCACTTGTCTATACTATGGCACGAGACCTTTGAGGATCAGAGATAAATAGAATGAGGATGATCCTCTAAGAGGACCTTACTCCTTCTGAAAATAAAACAAATCTTAGCATACTGGCCAGTCAGCAGTTTCCTAATCCGGGGCAGAACATGAACAGACCCTGTGTGGCAACACTGCAACTGCAAGCTGTGTTCCTCCATTTGACAGCTGGGAGCCAGACAATTACAGGGTTTGTGTGTGGCCAAAATGCCCCTTTCCTGGGTCTCTCTCCATCATTAGCAACACACAGCCCAACATTCTGAATGTGGTCGGACATTCTGAATATGGTTCCTTTCTGTTTAGGCCTCTTGTGTTCCTATATCTCATGTTTTCTGTCTCTTCTAGTCAGTGTTTCTCTTCCTTCCCAGCTGACTCTGAACTCCTTCCCTTTCCTTTTCTTCCTCACTCTTCCTCTTGCTATGGACTTCTAACCCCTTTTCCATTCTTGCTCTCTTTGGTTATTCTCCTCTTCACCCACACCCTCTTCCTGTCAGCCATTCTCTTTCCCTCATGACTGTGCACTGGCATCTTGCACCCTGATTCTCCCTCACTGCCAAATATTGGGCTGTGGCTGCATTGGGAATATGTCATGATTCCATGCATCAGTGGCCAGTCCCTGACATAGATGCATGAGTGCAACCCCCTGGTGTACATAGGCACCGACTCCATGGGTTCTCCGGGGCTGGAGCACCCATGGGGAAAAATTAGTGGGTGCTCTGCACCCACCGGCAGCCAAGCTCCCACCTCCTCCCCTCCTCCTCCCCTCACCCCAGCGCGCCGTGTCCCCGCTCCTCCCCCTCCTTCCCAGCACTTCCCACCCCCACCCCCGCCGCCTAACAGCTGTTTGGCAGCACTTAGGACTTTCCGAGAGGGAGGAGGAGGAGCGGGGATGTGGCGCGCTCAGGGGAGGAGGCGGAGAAGAGGTGGGGCAGGGGTGGGGACTTGGGGGAAGGGGGTGGAATCGGGGCGGGGACTTTGGGGAAGGGGTGGAATGGGGGTGGGGCGAGGGTGGTGCACGGGAAGGAAGAGGTGGGGCTGGGGCGGGGCCAGGGGCGGGGAGGGGTTCACTACCCACCGTGCAGAGGGGAAGTCGGTGCCTATGCTGGTGTAGACAAAGAAAGGTGTGATTTGTGCTGATGTAGCTTTTACTCCTACTTAATTTAGGGTAATCTGGCCACCAGTGTCTGGGATCAGAGCAAATTCCCACTGTAGTCAAGATCATAAATGTCAGTGGTATTTCTAATGCTAGAAATGCTATCAGCAATAGATGCTTGTTGCCAATAGCACTTCTCACATCTAATGAAATATGGTCTGCTCTCAGACAAATTCTCACGGAGTATGTGAAAGCACTGATTATCTGAACATAACCCCTCTCCCATACACAGTCACTGTTCGGTAATGGAATCAACCCAGGGTTTTCACCAGCTTATATGTGTTGGGTGTGTTGCAGGTGATCTGCGTGGGTCAGATTGTCTGTGCTGTGGTTGCAGAGTCAGCTGTTCAGGCAAAGCAAGGGGCTGAAAAAGTGAAGATAGAGTATGAAGATCTGGAGCCAATACTGACCATTGAGGTAATAAGACAGCTCTTTTTTCTTGTCTTGTTAAACTGTTATATCATTTCACTCACTGTTTATCTACTTGTGCAGGACTCTGTCGGGCTTCGGGTTTTAATTTGGTTTGTTTAGTGGGGGTGGGTTTAGGTTGTGATTTCATAGTGTAAAAATCCCTTGCACATTTTTATTTTTTGGAAGCATAAAATCTTTGCTTTTTGCTTAGTGGTTGCCTGCTCATCTAATGTATCAGAGGCTAATCTGCACAACAGGGATGAGATGCACAGCAAGGCAGTATAACAGAAAAATGTGCACTGAGCACATCCATCTTTCCATGAGCTAGATTCTTAGCTGGAGTAAATCAGTATAAATCAGTTGAAATCAAGTGTGACACCAGCTAACTCTAGATGGAGATTTGGCACCATATATCCTGCATCAGTGTTTGATTTGGGGAGGTTCTCAGAATCAGGCCATCTCTCTCTCTCTCTTTCTCTCTCTCACACAGACACACCTACCTACCTGTAGTACTCTTCTCTCATACATACACACACACACACACACACACACACTCACTCACATCCTACCTTTAGTTTTTCTAGGCTGTGGGAAAGCAGAGGGCAATGAGACCTGCAGAAAAAAACAGCAACAACAGAAAGCTGTCTCTACAAAGTAGATATTGTCACACTTGGTCTAGTACCCACATCTGACTATGCAAGGTGACAGTTAGATAGATAACAAATGACTATACCAAAAAACAACAACAACGTAGTGCTGTCAGCAGTATTGCAGTTGAGTTGTATGGGTTCTTTCCCTGCTGCAGGATGCAATAAAGCACAATTCATACTTTGGAAAAGAGAAGAAAATAGAACAAGGAAATATTGAAGAAGGATTTAAGTCTGCCGATGAAATCATTGAAGGTAAATTGCTGCATGCACTGGGTGGGAAGTCCCGATGATTGAGTCCGATTTCCAACAGGTGTTTCAGGCCATATTAGAACTTGTATAGCGTTCTCACGGGAACTTACCTTGGGCTTGTCTTGACTAGGAAAAGAGCCAAAGTTTAGACTCGGTTTAACTAACGTGCAATTTCAGATTGACCTAAACACAGCCATTTTCGTAGCTAAAATGGAGCTAAAGGTGCATGTTACCCTCTAGGGAAAAGGTCAATTTTAGATCAGGTTTAGGTAGTACATGTTAGCTAAGCCCACCCATAATTCAAACTCATTTCAACTCAAGATAAACCCTAGGGATGATGAGAGATCAGACAGCAACTGCTCCAATGTGACTCAAATGCAGATCAATCAACGTTTCACTTTCATTAAAACAGAGGGAGAGCCTTTGGCCTTGTTTAAAACAAAAAAAATCTCTTTCCAAAGATTATACTGGTAAGAGAGAGGACTTATATTCATCCTTAAAATAATATAGCCTAAAATAGAACCATGAATTAAATGACTTATGATTAGATGACTCCATCTATTTAAAGGGTCTTGGACCTCACAAAATAAGATTTAATAAAGAAAACAAGAGAGCTAGCTTTTTGGCATATGAAGAAATTGACAACTTTTAAAACAAGACTTGGTAAGAGATCAATGACTTGGCACTGTTTTTGTTTGTTTTACTGTACTTTGAATAAAAAGCTTTGAGTATGTTTTAATCACTTAATTTGCATATAATTATTGTTTCTGTTATCTTAAAACAGAGACTGCAAACACTCATATAACTGAGTGAAAGATTTTAACATTGCTGGTGTCTTCTCTACCTCTCAGTAGCACTTCTTGAAATGTTATTTTGTAAATTCTTGCCGCAGTACTTCTCAGAGAATCACCAAAGATATTCCCGTTTCCGTACTTACAGCACCTTTGGAGGGATTCTTTTTCTCTTTGTTCAGCAGGGGACCAATGCCTTTTGACAAATATGTGCTAAATCATGGACCTAGGCCTTTAATTGCAGGGTTTATTGCAGGCTTAAGCCCTTCAAATCCAGTGCTTATTCCTCTGGAAGGAATGATCAGTGCCTCCTCTTAGTCACAGTTTTTGACTAACTAACGGTTTTTTCCACTAACGGTGAAATAGTCCCTGTGGTGTACTTCGTTGCAAGAGGGATAGAGATATCTGTGATTCGTGAAGGAGTGTTACGAGCTGAAGTAGGCTAGTCATACACATACGCTAGTCATTACAGTAGAACTCACATTTAGAGATGTCTTACTAAAATGTGTGTTTAAACTACCAAGACATGCAGACTAAAGAATGCAGCTCTGTAATGAGCCAATGAGCCCAGTATAAATGCCCAGACAGTTAATACATTTGTGTGTCTTGCTGTTTGTCCTCCCACAGTGTATATTACCCCCACTGCCCTCTACTGTCATCTCTGTTCCAGTGTGTATGATAGTCACCCTCTTGTCACTGAACATTACGCAACATACATATTGATGTGCTTGCTCATGTCGCCCTCTTGTGACTGCAGCTGTGAACCCTAATACTACTACATGCCTCATGGATAATAGCTAGTGCAACATCAACCCAGGCTCACTACAAAGGAGAAGAAATACAGAGCTTCAACAAAAAGAGCTTTTGTAATGTGCTGATGGATTTCCATTCATGTAAGGGAAAGGACATAATAGGAAAGTGACTAGACTAGGCAGAACAAAGGGCAATCACAATAGGCGAGTGGCATACAAATACAAAGAGGACAAGTAAGAAAGGAAGGGAAAAGAAACAAGATGAGACATTTTCCTCATCTTACAGCGATACTGAAAAGGAGAAAGGGTTACAGTAAGATTATAGTAGCTAGAGATGGAACAGACCTACAGTATCAGATCCCTTGATGGGGGAATGTATCAGATATTAAACTGATACCACTCTTACCCAGGAGAAGAAAATTATGCAAGGATTAGATGGTTGAAGAAAGAGATTTCCTTCAAATAAACACACCAGGCTCCCACAGAGGCAAGTTAGAAAAATGAGATATAGCAATATCATAAAATAAACAGTTCCATTCTTTTTTGTTCTGTGCAAAACTTTCTCACACACATCTCCTGATCTCATTTGGCTGTAAATACCCACTGACGCTTTTCCTGTGATTCTGACTATAACAGGTGAAATCCACATTGGAGGACAAGAACACTTTTACCTGGAAACTAACTGTGTACTTGTTGTTCCAAGAGGAGAGGATAACGAAATGGATGTGCATGTGTCCACTCAGGATGCAGCGCGTGTACAGGTAATACAAAGCAGTTTTGGATAGCAATTTCTTTTCCATCCAAATAACTTTAAGGGTGGAGTGCAAGGCCTTGCCAAGACCTGAGTTCAGGCTTTCTGTGTTTGTCCTACAGCAGTCTGATGAAATTCCTAATGCAGATTAATTGACTTGGGCCTTGTTGGGTAATAAAGCCCTGTCTGCACTAGTGCTGTAATAATGGTTTTTGCAAGCAAGATGCTCCCTTGAGCGCCCAGTCCAGTGTAGACAAGAATGAAGCATGTTGCCAATTGGTGTACAGAATGGTACTACTGATCTGTTTCCCCCTGCACATCCCCACAATCCTATCACACAGTTTTGTAAGTTGGTTCATAACATTGTTCCTCGCTGTCAACCCTGCATAGGAAAATACTATTAGTAGAGATCTGGAATAGCAAGGGTGATGTTTAAATACAGCTCTGGATAACACAATTTTAGAATAGTGTCGATGGGGCCAAATTCTGTCCCAATCACACTGGTCAAACCCCACTGAAGTCAATGAGGTAGTAGTGGTGTCGGGACCTGATGCTCCAAACACTTATTCAAGCAAGTTGACTTACTCATGTGAATAGTCCCATTGAAGTCAATGGGACTATGTGCATGAACGAAGAGTACTCATGTGAAACAGTGTTTGCAGAATTAGGCTCTAACTGAGCAGAATTTGAGCCAGGGCCTGGAGGAAGGAACAATTTTTCAGTTCTCCAAGTAGATGCAGCGGTGTGTGTGTGCCCAGCTTATCGGAACTGGAGAAATTTGCCTAGCAGTACCCATAGAGGAGCGGCACTCACACCTTGTGACCATAGCCCCTCCCCTGGCTACATAAGGCAGCGCTGCCCCAACCCTCCCTCAGTTCCTTCATACTACCTGTGGCTGGAGATGGAGCTGTGTGTGTGGTCTTAACCTCACAACCCCTCAGCTAATTTAGGTTTTCTCTTGTTGTACATAGTTAGTAGTCGGGATCGGTACAGGGGATCTTGGTACTGGGAATCTCCTTGGCACTGCTGCAGTCAGCACCGCAAATGTTACTTTGGTGGCTTTCACCACCCTTGATATCAGCACCTGCAGACACTAGGGATTGACACCACTTCTGGCACCGGTATGCTTGGTTCTATTGGCAGCACCACTTCCTGCCTTGTTCTGGGTGACAACTGGTTACTCGCTGCCTCTGGTCTTGCTCCACCCTTATCCCACAGATCCCAAGGCTCCTCGGTGTCTGAGTTTGGGTCGTCATCCTCCCTCTCTCCATCTCCTGACCAGCGTTGGAGGCCATCAAAGGACTGTTAAGAGTACTGGGATTGGCGCTCGTCTCATGGTTGGGACAAAGGCCCCGGCCCAGCACCTACTGGCCACCAATGCCTTATCCTGCCAGTGGCCTCCATGGAATCCATAGGATGCTCCTCGTTCACGGAGGTCCTGCTCTTCGTCTCGCTCAAAGGCGAGATTGCCAACCAGGTCTGTGGTGGTGACCATCAGCCCAGGCACCAGCGGTCCTTCTCCCTAGAGAGCCTCCAGAGTCATCCCATCCAGGTCCATCAGCCCTGGAACAGCATCTGGCGTTAGCCTAGTTAAGGGCCTTGTCTTCATCTCCAGACAATTCCGTGCTGCCTTCAGTAACAGAGGATTTTAAGGCATACCAAGACTTTTTGTGGTGCGTAGCTGCTTCCCTTGGTATCCAAATGGAGTTCTTGCAAGAGAACACTCACAAATTAGTGGGCATCCTTTAGCCATCTGCCCCAGGGGAGTCACCTGCCCTATCAATGATTCACTGCTTGAACCAGCTAAGGCCCTCTCTAGCATGCCGGCTTCAGTGCCACCAGTAGCTAAGCACATGGAAAAGCACTATTTCATTCCCGTGCAGGGATTTGAGGGGTTTACTCCCATCCGGCCCCAAATGCCTTAGTTGTAACTGCGGTGAACGACAGAGCCCAGCAGAGCAGGTTTAAATCTAGCCCCCAGGAAAGGGACTTTAAACAAATAGATCTCATGGGCAGGAAGATTTGCACCTTCTCTTCCTTACAGATGCGAATTGCTAACCCGCAAACGTTGCTCTCCAGTATGATTTTGTTAACGGGACAGCTATGTCAAAGTTTGCCGACCAGCTGCCTGAGTCCTCGTGGGAGGAATTTCAGGCATTTATCTCTGAAGGATGCTTGGTGGCTAAGATGTCCTTGCAGTCCACGCTAGATGTCACGGACACATCAGTCAGGGTGATGGTCTCCATGGTCACCATGAGGAGGGCTTCCTGGCTGCAAAATTCAGGCATTTCCCCTGATGTCCAGGAAGCCATTGAGGATTTGCCCTTCAACGGCCAAACACCATCCTCAGACAAGCCTGATGAGATGCTGTATTCCTTCGAGAACTCCAGGGCTACCCTGCAGTCCGTGGGGACATGCAGGCTTGTGGTGCAGAGGTGCTGAGACAGCATTCAGCAGCAACAGCAGTACCATCCACAATGCATGTTTGGGCAGCCTTTCCCTCCTCCAAGGCAGCAGGACTGCCATAGAAAGAGGGACAGCTCTCACAGGAGAAAGCAGTCGGGCTCGGGGTTCAGCCAGTCCACACGTCCTCCTCCAGCATCCCCCAAGCGCCCATTTTGACTCCTTGGTCCAAAGCACTGTTCCAGTCATTACCCCTCCCTCCTCCTCTCCCCCCCTACGGGGACAAGCTGGCCTGATTTCATAATGCTTGGGGCTTGATCATCACCGACAGCTGGGTCTAAGCACTGTCAGATTGGGTTATGCCATCCAGTTCCTCTCCACACCTCCTCCCCACCCTCCCACCCTGTCCCTTTTCACAGACCCATCTCAGGAGATACTGCTCCTTCAGCAGGTGTGTTTTCTGCTGGCTTTGGATGCAGTGGAGAAGGTTCCACTGGAACATGGGGTCATGGCTTCTACTCCCAGTACTTTCTGGTACCCAAATCCAAGGGAGGGTTAAGACTCATCCTCAACCTTTGCAGCCTCAACTAATATATCAGGTACATGAGGTTCTGAATGGTCTCCATCGACCATCCTCTCCGCATTGTCTCAGAACAACTGGTTTGCTACTCTGGATCTTCAGGACGCCTACTTTCATGTGACGATTTTGCCGAGCCACAGAAAGAAAGTTCCTTTGATTTGTCGTGGCAGAGCGCCACTTTCAATACACAGTGCTTCCATTCAGCCTCTCTTCTGCCTCCGTTTTTTACCAAATGCATGGTCATTGTTACTGTGTATCTCAGGAAGAAGGAATTCACATATTCCCATATCTGAATGACTGGTTACTGAGGGGCAGATCCAGAGTGGAAGTTCTTGCACATATCGGCACCACGCTGCGCTTCCTCAACCATGTGGGTCTCATCCTAAACACCGGAGAGTCAACCAAGGCTCCCTCTTGAAAATCAAGTTAATTGGGGCCCTGTTAGATCCCACTATGTCAAAAGCGTGTCTGCCAGCCAAATGCCGTCAGAGAATTCGCTACCTTTGCCTCAGTCTCAGCCTTCCATGACAGTTCAGATGTGTCTGAGGGTCTTGTGCCACATTCAGGTGGTCCAATTTGCAAGGTTGTGTCTTAGCCCCCCTTCAGATGTGGCTCAGGACAGTTTACCACCCCACTCTTCTCCCTCTAGACCAGGGGTAGTCAATAGGCGGAGTGCAGGCCATATCTGGACCACCAGATGCTTTTGAATGGACCCTGACATCTTTTTATTTACTTATTATCATTATTGTTATTATTTTTTTATTATTTTCTCTGGAGTCTGGACCTTGACTATACCTTGACTAAGAAATTTGGACCTTGACAAAAAATAATTGACTACTGCTGCTCTAGACAGACTGGTTCATCTTCCTCCACTGGTCCTGTACTCCTTGTATTGGTGGATGCTTTCAGAAAATGTTTGCCAAGGCATTCCCTTTATCCAGCCCTCACCAACCAAGTTGATTGTTACCGACGCCTCTCTGATGGGTTGGAGGGTGCACCTGGGATCGCTGAAAGTATAGGGGCTGTGGTCGGAGTAGATGGCCTCACTACATATCAACGTGCTGAAACTTTGGGCCATCTGTAATGCATGTCACATTTTCTGGGACCATATCAGAGACTCAGTGTGTTCCATGACCCACCCTCCGTCCACCTGCATCAGAATCTTATTTTGGGTTGTTCAGTGCAAAGAAACTGAGGGAGGATCAGGGTGGCGCTGCCTCGGGTAGCCGGGGAGGGGCTATGGCCACGAGGCACTGATGACACCCCTCTACAGGTACTGCTAGGCAAATTTCTCCAGCTCCGGTGCGCTGGGCACGCACACACCTAAGTGGAATACACATCTGCAGCGCATCTCAAAGAACCACAGTTACAGTATGTAACCATTACTTGTTCTATGAAGAAATGTATTTTAAAGCATTACTCAGTAGACAGCAGTAGAGTCTGGTCCCCGTGAAATCAGTGACCAAACTCCTATTGACATCAGTGAGGCTAGGAATTCTCCTTACTGATCTGAGCTGTTAAGTAGTTTTGTGTTTATTTATTGGTTTACTTTTAGAGCTTTGCAATTCAGCTTGAAGAGCCTGATCCTGGTCTCCTTATTTGAACAAAATGCCGTTGGCGTTCATCTGAGTAAGGATTCTCAGGATTAGGCACTGTGCCTGTATTCACACTGTAAAATAAGAGCAATATTACAGCTGCTCTCTATTCTATAGCATAAACAGTCAATCTTTTCCATGCAGCTGGTTAGCTTGGTGGATGCTCTGTAGAGAATATCAACGTTTGCCCTAAAATTAGCAAAGTGTATTTTCCAGAGCTATTGTTCAGCTTCTGCTCCTCTAAAAGGATCAGATTCTACTCTCATTTCTGTCAGTGTGAATCTGGAGTAACTCCATTATCTTATGCGGAACTATAGCAGGTTTGCACTAGTAGCACTTAGATGAGAATCTGGCCCTGTTTGTTTATTTCTTTTATGTATTTGTAGTTGTGGGAGCCTAAGCATTTTTATTATAGCTTTTGGTAAATAGCCTGTATAAAATCCAAGCAATTCACTTTCATAGGAATTCGTGGCTTTGGCTTTAGATGTCCAGTCCAGTAAGATCATGTGCCACACAAAACGCGTTGGTGGAGCTTTTGGAGGGAAGGTTACAAAGCCTACAATTTTTGCTGTAGTTGCAGCAGTGGCAGCAAACAAGTAAGTGTTATGGGTTTTTTCAGTGGTTTTACTGAAACAAATTACAATTACTAGAAAGAATTGTAAGGGAACCTCTGACACGAACACTGACGACATGATCAGCCTGAACACACTTCACTTTGCCTTACCTTCTCTTTGGTAAAGATTTGGATAGAAACCTGAATAGTCTCAGTGCAGCTGGCAGTGCAATTCCCCCTGTGGCAGAAGGCCTGTACCGAGTTCTCCATGCAGTGGCTCTCATGGAGGATCGCCTTATGTGGAGTTCCCCATACAAAGCCCATTAATTCAGGTGTTGTTCAGGGAGGGTGGTGTGAATTTTACCTTAGATATTTCATGCAAGTGCTTTGTACACTGGATTCAGTTCTTATTGACCAGCTTCAGGGGTTCTGCTCCTCAAGGCAAACTACCAAATGTCCATCTCTACCCGCTTGTAATCACCAGCAGAAATATGTACACAACATTTTGTCACAGGCAAGTACCCATTCTATCTACAGTAACTCCTCACTTAAAGTCGCCCCAGTTAACGTTGTTCCATTGTTACATTGCTGATCAATTAGGGAACATGCTCATTTAAAGTTGTGCAATGTTCCACTATTACGTTGTTTGGCTGCCTGCTTTCTCCACAGCTGGCAGCCTCCTTACGCCTCCCCTCCTCCCCACAGCGCCTCCCGCCCGCCGGCAGACCCTGCGGATCAGCGCCTTCCCCCTCCTCCCCCCGCCTCCTGCCCGTGGCAATCAGCTGGCTTGCGGCGTTTAGGAGGGAGGGGGGAGGAGCGAGGACTCGGCGCGCAGGCTCCCCCTCCCTCCTGCCTCCTAAACGACGGAAGCCAGCTGATTGCCCCGGGCAGGAGGGAGGGGGGAGGAGCAAAGACTCGGTGCGCCTCCCCCCTCCCTCCTGCCCGTGGCAATCAGCTGGCTTGCAGCATTCAGAAAGGAGGGGAGGGAGGAGCGAGGACGCAGCATGCGAAGTAAAGGGGGAGGAGGTGGGGGGGGAGAAGAGGCGGGTCAAGGATGGGGGTTTGGGGGAAGGGGTGGAGTGGATGGGCCGAGGGTTGAGCCCCCCTGCCCTCGGCAAAGTCAGTGCCTGTGCTTGCAAGAACAGCAAGAGGAGCAGCCGGACAATCCATCTTCTTCCACTCTCTGACTCCACCACCTCAACTAAGCTTCATACTCAGCAGTGATGATTGTAGTATTAAATCGTTTCTTTAAAATTGTTTAAAACGTATATAATGCCTTTTGTCTGGCAAAAAAAAATTTCCCTGGCACCTAAACTCTTCCCGCCCCCCCCCCCCCCCCCCCCCCCCCCCCCCCCCATTTACATTAATTCTTATGGGGAAATTGGATTGAGAATGACTCAGGGGGCTGCAAGTCGCATTTTTCAGGAACAGAACTCCAGCGTTAAGTGAGGAGTTACTGTATATAGTACAGCCACACATGGATCAACTGGGCATTTATGCAACTAGAAAAGTTAGATGGACATCACCAGCTAGGACTAGACTCTGATCTCAGTTACATCGTTCTAAACCTGGAGTGACTCCACCAAAGTAGATGGAGTTAATCCAGATTTACTGTGGTATAAAGTAAGGCAGAATTTGGACATGGTGCAATTTGCTCGCATCCATTTGTTGTTGAGTGATCCCCCTGTATTGGTAATAGGGTATTCTTGCTGCCACTCCTCAAAACATACTAATATATTTATGACTGGGCATGTGTTCTGCCTTCCCAAGAATGTAGTATCCATCTTTGTAGGTGTATTTCAGTATCAATAATAAGAATTACAGCTTCCCCTCCAAAAGTGCTGCATTGAGCATAGGGAGCCCACCTAAGGAAACAAGACCACAATAACCCTTTCACTGTTGGTTTTGTGCCACACCTATTGTGCCAGGATAATGTGCTTCACAGTTCATTGTGCTACAGTTGCCCACTGAATCTCCATTCATGTCAGTAGACCACACCTGGTCTATCCAGCAGCGTAGCAGGTATGGCCTAGCTGGATGTGGCTGAAAGTTCAGCTGTAGTCAAGTTGTTAAATAAGTACTGTGCATCTTATTCCGCTAGGGTCTGTAGTGGGGGTTGAAGATTAAAGAGGGATTGGACATTCTTTAGCACACTAACGTTGGGGCATAATAGGATAAAGGTCTGTTTTTTTTCTTGTTCATTCAAGAGTTAAGAAATTTGCTGATGTTTATGGGCCAAATCTCCCACCTATTCCCCCAGACCAAGCCTGAGTAGCAGGGCTCAGCACAAGGGGGCTCCACAGAGAAGAAAAGGGAGGGAATCCGTCCCCACTACATCACAGAGCATGAGGGTCAGTAGCTGGCTGATTTGTACAGGGGTGGATCCCATAGCCTCATGCCATGGCCTGCCACTGCTCCTCCTCCCAAACCTTACTTTGTAGGGATGGAGAGTGCCTCGAAGGAACTGGACTCTACTGCTCACAGGGCGTAAAAGGGTGAAGTCGGGAGGCTAAACAGAAGCAGGTGACAGGATGTCCCCCCATGTTTGCTTCTATGAACAAAAATTAAAATCTTCCTTTCCCTTCCTGGATGAGCCTAAAATAGACCCACACAGTAGTGGACAGTTTGCATTTCAGGGCAATAAATGGTTAATGTGAGGTTGATGAGCTCTTGAGAAGCATAGTGGGCCAGTTCATCTCTGGAGCTCACTAAGGTCACACTGGGAAGAATTTGGCCCAATAACTTTATCTTCCTGATAACTGGCACTGTGGAGCTGATAAAAGTGAGTCTTTTGTGTCTGGTTTAGGACTGGGCGTCCAATCCGCTTTACCCTGGAGCGAGATGAGGATATGCTAATCACTGGAGGCCGACACCCTTTCTTTGGAAAATATAAAGTAAGTGGGAAGGGGAAATAGCTCACTGAAATATCTAGCACAAGATCCTCAGCTGGTGTAAATTGGCATAGCTTCACTGAAGCTGATGGAGCTACAGCAATTGACACCAGTTGAGGATCTGGTCCTTCATTGGTTTAGATTTGGGTTTTTAATTTGATTGTTCTCTCTTAAATATTATTTCTGTAAACTAACTATAAAATCAGTGGCTACAAAAATGATTCAAAGAAGAGGAATGAATACAGAGCAAGAATAAACTTGAATGGGCTGAATACTTCTCAGAGGTCTTTATGCAAAATATATGCAGTGTTTGCTTGTATTATTAATTGTAGCATTATGTTTATATTTATATTGCAGTAGTGTCCAAAGGATCCAGTCAGGATTGGGGTCCCACTGTAGTCTGTGCTGTATAAACATATACAGAAACATGCTCTCTTCCCCCAAGAGCTTGCAATCTAAATAGAAAGAGAGGCAAGAGCTGGAAGAAATGGTTGCAATGTATAAGCAAAATAATCAGGGTAGTGTCTGGTCAATGTCATGTTAGTTCCTCGTGTTTCTTTTTGGTTTGTTTAAAAGATACTCCTTAGCCATGAGCTTTTAACTATAAAACAGGATAGTAGTAAAGAGTTGAGGACCAGTTCTGCAATCTTGGTGCACACCAAACTCCTGCTGACTCCACAAGGCACTTGGGGTGCACTGGGAACTTAGAGACAAGCCCATAAAAATGAATTCACATATTAACATCTTTGTGTAAAGAAAATTGTGCAGGTGAAATCTACCTGTCTCACCTGTTCAGAGCTTTTGAATAAGAAAAAAAAGCTCAAGTGTTTCAATGGATTGATGCTCTCTCTCATTAAAGAGAATATGGACCCAGTCCTCCTGTCCTTATACAAGCAAAGTTTCCATTAAGTCAATGGGACCTTTGCCTCAGTAAGGACTGCAGGATCAGGGTGCATGTGGAGGATTCTAACTTGAGAGAACTACAGTTGCTCCAAAGGCAATTTCCTTTCATAGGTCCTCACTCATCAGAGTAGAGAATCTGTAATAGGGTATTCTTGCTGCCACTCTCCAAAACATACTAATATATTTATGACTGGGCATGTGTTCTGCCTTCCCAAGAATGCAGTATCCATCTTTGTAGGTGTATTTCATTATCAATAATAATTATTACAGCTTCCCCTCCAAAACCTATGGTTCCCAGGAGGTTAAAACAATTATATTGAACAGGAACATTATAAATGAGCACTGAAAGAGGCTACAGATATCATATGAGCTTGGGGTGTGATGCCCAGCTCCTGTACAAATACTCACACTAGCTTTCAAAGAGTATAAATAGTAGTGTAGCCACAGGCAGCTGCACTGGCAAGTACATACTGACAGCATTCAGGCAGGTTTGTACTCAGCACGGCTAAGCTGTGCTGCCACTGCCTGTGCTACCATGGCTACACTACTATTTATACTCACACTCGCTGTCATTAAGCTAGCACAAGTGTCAGCACATGAGCTGAGAATCACGCCCCTCGCTCATAATGTAGCCATAGGCTTCTCAGGATATCTAAATCCACCACCCACAATTTTCATCAGGCTGTCACAATGGAAAAAGGTAGCAGGATAGCTCCTATGCTGCAGACTAGTGCATGATCAAGAAAAACAAAGCTCTAGACATGTGCTGAGTAATAAAGAGCCTTGCCAATGAGCCAAATTCTTCCCCTTTGGCCAGCATCTTCCTATGAAGGTCAAGATGGGTTTTCAAACAGCTGGAAATCTATGCTTTTATTCATTGGGCGAGAGAGTGAGAATGACTCTATAGCCTGGTGGTCAGGTCACTCACTCACCTGGGAAAGGGAACCCTCAGTTTCCAGGCCCTGCTCCAATCACTATTTAACTATTTGTACAAAGTGGAACAACTTCAGCAGGAGAGATTGAGAAAGCCACACCCAAGAATCCCTCATAGCCCAGTGGCTATGAGCAGTCACCTGCAATGTGGGAGACCCAAGCTAAAGTCCCTGCTCCAAATGTGAGGACTTTAACCTGGTCTCTCACATACCAGGTGAGTGCTCTAACTACTATGTATAAGGGGGACCAGCTCCTTCACCTCAGTTTTGTGAATGATGCCTACATCCCCTTGCAAATCTAACCCAAAAGTGTATTATTTTGGCCTAAACTATATGGCAAATTTGTATAGAATTCACAAATAGTTTCTGACAACCTGAAACTGCATTTTTCAGCAAATACACTATATGTCTGAAATATTTTGCCAAGTTCTAGTTCAGAAGTCTGAGCATCATGTTTAACTTGTATGCAGGTTGGTTTAGTTACAAAGAGCAAGTTGTCATAAATGACTGAAAAGACCTCTAATGTGTTGGTTACAATGTTACAGGTAGGATTTACAAATGATGGTAGAATCACAGCTGCAGATATTGAGTCCTACATTAATGCTGGATGTACTCTAGATGAGTCTGAACTGGTAAGTTCTTCTAATCTGGTGGTAACTTCACTGGCCACAAAACAGAAGGAAAATGTTCTGAACAGACTTATATATGGTAAGAGTCTATTTTTGTTAAGTACGACTTTCTGATTGCAGCAGAAATGCATCTGTGGCATGGATTTTTGTTTCAGGAGCCCACCAAGGCCTCTGTCTCCTATCAAGTTTAAAGAACATAGGACGTACAAATTTGTGATTATAGTGAAACCTGCCCAAGACCCCATGCCTGTTACGTAACTTCCTAGTTGCTTAAACCACCTTAGTCTGGGCTGATTCTTCCCTCACTCACGCTTGTTTTACACTAATGTAATTCCACTGACTTCAAGAGAGTTACTCTTGATTTACTGTAAGCAGCAGCAGAATAATCAGGCCCCCTGAATATAACTCTGCTCCACCTTCAAGCAACCACATTGTGTCAGTTCCTTGTGTGGTTTCCTAACACAGGTTTCACTGTAATTCCAAAGGCAAAGAAACCACTTTAAGAGGAGATAATCTCTCCTACTACAGGTAATTGAGTATGTTGTGCTAAAAACGGATAACGCTTACAAGATCCCTAACCTCCGAGTCCGGGGACGTGCCTGCAAGACTAATTTGCCATCAAACACAGCGTTCCGGGGATTTGGCTTTCCACAATCGGGTTTGTTTACAGAATCCTGGATAGCGACAGTGGCAACCCAAACTGGCTTGCCGCATGAGCAGGTAAATGAACTGAGTTTAACAAATAAAATGAGACATAACGGGGGTCTGCTTCTACTCCTGCTCCCAAGTCAAAGGCAAAACTCCTATGGCAAAAGTATGGGGAGCTACACCTTCACAAGCTCTTTCTATTGAAGTGGTTCATATTGTGCCAGATCCTGCCACCTTTACTCGTGCTAAATAGTATTAGTAAATAAATAGTAATAGTATTTATTGATATCAGTGGGACTGTTCATGGAGTAATACACTGTACAGTGACAGAATCTGTCAATGGAAGTTTATTTCTTCAATTTGAAGTCTCAACCCGCTGTGGTCAGCTCCAATCACTATAATAGAGTCTCTGCCCTCTCCATCCCGTCAGGTGTCTCTAGTTGCCTATCTGACATCTCCTCCTGAACATCTGGCTGTTGCCTGTAACTCCAACTGGACTTCTCATCATTCCTACTAACCCTCCTCCCCCATCTCTATTCTTTGTCTTTACCAACAACTCCAGTCACCTGGTCCTGTGTATCAAACTGACTCTTCTCTTAACTTGTCCCCTCATATCTAGATTCTCACTAATTCCCTTTCCTTCTCTTTCTTTGATATCACCAATATCTACCCTTTCCTCCTGGTACCCACTACTAAAGTCATTGTCCATGCCCTGGTCACCTCTTGCCTTGATTAGCATGCCCTCCTCCTGTCTGGCCTGCACCCCGCCTCTAGTCTGTGGAAAGTATGGCTGCTAATGTAATTTTCCTTTTCCAGGACTCCAACAATGTTGCCTTCTTCTTCAAGTGTTGTCCCTGTGGGTGCTCAACTTCAGGTGTCGGTGCGTCCCAGCACCGTTGATTGGAGATTTTTGGTATTAGCGCTTGGTCGTGACATGTGTGCGCAGTAGCCGTCTCGTGGCAGCGTTGGAGTCTCATCTAGCATGCGCACGGCCCTTTCAGTTCCTTCTCAACCATCTCAGCTGTAGACAGAGCTCGGGGCAGTGCGGCAGCTTCTTCCCCTGTAGATAGAAAAAAGAGAAATATTAGTTAGATGCTTTAGATAAGTTAGTTATAGTTCTTAGCATAGTTAGTAGTTAACTTGTTAAAAAAAATTATATTTGTACCCTCGCGTTCCCTGCTCCTTTTGGAGCACTCTCTGAGACATGCCTGGTTCCCCAGGCTTTAAAAGATGCGGCTTCTGCCGAGAAGAGATGCCAAGATCTGATCGACACTCGCTCTGTGTGAGATGTCTCGGTGAATCACACATACCCCCAAAGTGCGTTGACTGTAACAACCTGAAGGCGAGAGCCTGGCATGACAGGGACCTCCGCCTCAAGATGATCCTAATGGAGAAATTGCTACAACTGAGCCCTGACATGAGCCACCAAAAGCCCCTATCTAATGGCTCTCCGACCAGTTCAGAACCGACGAAGAGCACAGCTGAGTCCTCTAAAGAAAAGAGGAAGTGAGCATCAACCTCGCCGCAGAGGAAACTGCACAAAGAGAAACGGTCCCCTGCTAGGTCGTTACCTTCGGTTCCAACCACCTCTCGAGTCAGTTCTTACAACTCACCTGGCACCTCCAGCATGGGCCGGGCCGCTGAGCCCAAAGCACAAGTAACGGAGTCAAGACATAGGCATAGCCATGCCTCCTCCACGGCACCAACTACGCCGGCACAGGAAGTGGATCTGGCACTGAGCATGCCACCACCGCTGCACTGACAACAACCTCAGCACCACCGACTTATCGGCACTGCCTCCTCCGTCGGCACCGCCTCCTCTGTTGGCACCAACTGATATCACCACAATGGGTCTACCGGCACCGACAAAGGTGAGCCACAAGGTGGCGGCGCGCTATTCAGCTCCTACAATAGCCTTGGCACTGCCTCCATGGGCACCGCAGCAATTCCTAACACAGAAGGATATTCGGTATCTTCGGTGTCCCAATCACCACTTCTCGGCACCAATAGATCTCACCCCAAAGCAGCCCACTTTTCCCACGGCACCATTGGTACCAAGCAACAGTGAGGATAAGGACCAAGATGAAGGGGTCATCTCCCCACAACACTCCTCTCCTACTCAACATAGGCCAATTGGAGGAATACTGAGGGCCAAAAGTCATCATAGACAGCCCACACATCCCTGGTATGGACAACAATGGATGTGTCCCCCCATGGCATTTGCCATGCAGTGGCCACCATGGGACCTATGGGCAGCATATAGAGCCCACTATGCCAGAACCTCATCACCATCCAGAGGCAAACTTAGGTCTCCTCCACTTTCCCCAGTGGCTACAACATCCATAGCCCCAGAGGATACAACAGAGGTCTGGAAAACGTGTCACCACCTCACCATTCTTTTTCACCTCCTGACGAGGCCATTATGCCACCTCAATCTACAATGGCTAACTATTTTAAACAGTTTAAAGAACTGTTGAAGAGAATTGCGCTGAGCCAGGACATACCATTAGAAGAAGTCCAAGAAAATCAGCATAAATTGCTCCAAATTTTACAAACCTCGTCCTCCTCAAAAATTGTACTATTGATAAAAGACACCATTCTGGAACCAGCCAAAACACTGTGGCAGACACCATCCACCATACCACATACATGCAAAAGGGCCTATAGAAAATATTAAGTGCCGGCCAAAGGGATGGACTTCCTCTTTTCTCACCTGTCACCAAACTCACTGCTGGTCGAGGCGACAAACCATCGATCCAAACAGCCTCACTTTAAATCCACACCTCATGGTAAGGACCACAAACGACTGGACCTCCTAGGAAGGAAGGACTACACCTCGTCCACGTTGCAATTTAGGGTCGCTAACTACAGCGCTCTCTTGACAAAGTATGACCACGACAACTATGAGAAGCTATTTGAGTTCACAAATGACTTTCCCGAGGACAAGCGAACATAATTTAAGAACTTACTCACCGAAGGGCAATTGGTGGCCAGGACTGCCTTACAGGCTTCCCTGGACGTTGCTGATATGGCAGCGCGTACCACAGCCACAGCAATCGTAATGCGCAGAGCCTCATGGCTCCTGTCTTCCGGCATCCCAAAAGAACTGCAACTCAATATGGAAGACCTTCCCTTCGACAAAGACAAACTATTCTCATAGAAGACCGATGAGGTGCTGCACTCCATGAAAGACTTACGCGTGACAATCTGCACGCTGGGCATTTACACACCACCTGCTAAAAGAAAGCTCTACCAACCTTACCACCATTCTAAAGACACACTATTTAGTCGCCAGAATACTAGACCGTATGACAACAGAGAAACAGAACACAATGACGCCAACCAGCTCAACCCCAATCAACAGTGTCACAGCCACCATCTACTAAGCAACAGTTTTGAACAGTTGGTCGAGGGTCTGAGCGACCTTCCCCTCAAGACAGTGCCACTTTGCCCATTTGGCCATTGACTGAGACCTTTTTACCAAGCGTGGGAGTCCATCACGAAGGACTGCTGAATCCTAGAGATCATACGATCGGGCTATGCCATCCCCTTTATTTCTTGCCCATCTACTCTACCCACTTCCTGGTCCCTCTTCAGGGACCCTTCTCACGAGCACCTATTAAGGCAAGAAGTACATCATCTACTGCAACTAGGTGCCCTGGAAACAGTGCCTATGCAATACAGAGGAAAGGGCTTCTATTCCCACAATTTTCTGACCCAAAAGAAAAATGGATGATGGCAACCCATACTAGACCTACGAAAACTGAACAAGTTTGTTTGCTCCCAGAAATTCAAGATAGTCACATTAGTCACGATAATCCCAGTGGTGGAACAGGGGGACTGGTTTTCAGCCCTAGACCTACAAGATGTATATTTCCACATTACCATTCACCCAATTCATAGACTATTCTTCTGATAGACAGCAGGACACGGGCACTACCAATACAGATTGCTTCCATTCGGACTGTTCACCGCACCGAGGGTCTTCTCCAAAACCGTTGCAGTTGTCACTGTGCACCTGTGAAATCAAGGAATCATGTTTTTCCCGTACCTATACAACTGCCATCTGAAAGGCCCCAATCGGATAGCGATGACAGAAATCACCCCAATGGACTACTGCCCTCTTCCAAACCCTAGGGCTGCAATTGAACATACAAAAGTCGACATTGATACCCATGCAACAACTAGACTTCATTGGAGCACACCCTGATTCAGTTCAAGCCGAGTCTCTCTACCGCGGACCAGATTTCTAGCCATAAAAAATCTCATAGAGACAGTTTACACCAGTCCACGAACCACAGCAAGAATCTGTCTACAGCTGTTAGGACACATGGCAGCCACCACATTTGTGGTAAAGCATGCAAGACTACACATGAGCTGTATCCAAGGTTGGCTGAGTTCAGTATACAAACCCATCAAACACAGCCTGAACAACACCGTAACACCACCTCCCGAGCATAGGTGCTGGAACTAGGGGTACTGGGGGTGCTTCAGCTCCCCCTGACTTGAAGTAGTTTCCATTATATACAGGGTTTACAGTTTGGTTCAGTGCCTCTCAGCACCCTGACTATAAAAATTGTTCCAGCACCCCTGCTCTCGAGGTACTAGAATCCCTTCAGTGGTGGGCAAAGCAGGAGAATCTCTGCTCAGGGATCCCCTTTTAGCAAGAACCACCCTCAATTATGATCACAACAGATGCCTCCTTGATAGGTTGGGGTGCACACCTCGATCATCATACAATCCAAGGCAGATGGTCACTAGCGGAGACAGATTTCCACGTCAACTTATTGGAACTCAGAGAGGTACCGAGCCTGCCTCCATTTCCTTCCACTCATAAAGAACGAGATTGTATGGGTGATGACAGACAATATGTTCTACATCAACTGACAAGGGGGAGCGCGATCCCACTCCCTATGTACCGAGGCCATAAAACTATGGAACTGGTGTATTCATCACCACATCGACATCTCAGCCTCCTACCTTCCCGGATGTCAAAATACCACAGCGGACACTCTAAGCAGATGGTTCTCACAGGAACATGAATGTATATTTCAAACGATACATATATACAAAATATATTTCAATTATGGGGGTTTCCCACCATCAACCTCTTCGTTACATCTCAGAATCACAAATGTCCATTATTCTCTTCAAGAGCGGGATTAGGACCTCAATCCTTAGGGGATGCTTTTTTCCTCACAGGGGACACAGCGCTCCTAAATGCATTCCCACCAATCCCACTAATCCCTAGTGTCCTGCACAAGATACCGAACGACAATGCCAAAATCATACTGATAGCCCTAGCATGGCCCAGACAGACCTGGTACATGACAGTTTGCGCTCCATGAACTCTCCCATTGAGACCAAATCTCCTCTCATAAGCCAAAGGTCAGATCCTCCATCCAAACCTGGAGAAACTCCATCTGAAAGTGTGGCTCCTTCATGGTTCCAACAACACGAATTAACCTGTTCGGAACAAGTCAAACGTGTTATTGAACAGCAGATATACGTCCACATGCAATACTTACCTGCAAAAATGGAAAAGATTCTCCATCTGGAGTCAGAACAAACAAATCACTCCCAACACTATATCACTGTCACTAGTGCTAGAATACCTCTTAGAGCTAAAGAACTCAGGACTATCCCCGAGCTCTATAAAGTACATCTCACAGTGATCACCGCTTTCCATCATAAAATGGATGGATTCTCTGTATTTGCACACCTGACCACCAAACGGTTTCTCACTGGCGTACAGAATCTCTACCCAGAAGTACGCCAACCCATGCCCACTTGGGACCTAAACCTAGTTCTCAAAGGCCTTACTAGACCACCCTTTGAACCGCTGGCCACTTGCTCCTTGCAGCACCTCTCAAAGAAGGTGGCACTCTTGGTTGCTAGATGAGTGAGTGAGATAGGTGCTCTTATGGCTAATCCACCATATACTGTCTTCTTTAAAGACCAGATCACATTGCGACCTCACCCCAAATTCTTCCCCAAAATAGCTTCACCCTTCCGTATCAACCAACCTATTCATCTCCCCACATTCTATCCCAAACCACACGGAAGAACACAGGAGACCATGTTAAACACTCTAGATGGTCGACAAGCAATAGCATTTTACCTGGCTAGAACTAAATCTTTCCACAAATCCCCGAGACTCTTCGTCTCGACAACATGATCCAAGGGCTTTGCTATATCTACGCAGAGACTATCTAAGTGGATCTCGGGCTGCATCTGCTTATGTTATCAAACAAATAAGACAGAGCCACCAATGGGGATCAGATCCCATTCTACCCGATCCATGGCAGCATCCATAGATTTTCTGAACAATGTACCCATCTCAGAGATCTGCAGAGAGCTGCTACATGGGCCTCAGAACATACTTTCATTAACCACTACACAATTACGCAAGACTCACAAGCTGACGCCATACTGGGTGTAACGGTTCTCTCCTCCACTATGCATACAATTCCAAAGTCCCCTCAACTATCGTGGACACTACTCTACAATCACCTGAAGTGGAGCACCCACAGGGACAGCACTCGAAGAAGAGAGGGTTACTCACCTTGTGCAGTAACTGAGGTTCTTCGAGATGTGTCCCCCTGTGGGTGCTCCACTATCCACCCTCCTCCCCTCTACTTTGGCGTTCGATACAAGCACTCTATGGTAGAGAAGGAACCGAAGGGGGCAGGCCACGTGCACGCTAGATGAGACTCCAACAGTACTGCAAGACGGCTACTGCGCACGCATGTCCTGACTGAGCACTACTACCGAAAATCTCCAGTCAACGGCGCCGGGATGCACCGACACCTGAAGTGGAGCACCAACAGGGGGACACATCTCGAAGGTGAGTAACCCTCTCTTCTCCCTACTTCTTCCCCTCATTGACTTTCTGTCCTTTACCACATCCCTTGCAAGCTTTTTGGCCTCACCTACAAGGCCCACACAACCTTACCCTACCCTATGTTTCTACTCTCATTTCCCTATCCCACTGCCTATGCCCTACCCAGCTCCCAGGCCTTGCTCCACCCTTTGCTTCCTTTTCCTGCTCTCAGCTTTGTGCTTCCTATAAAGCTGCATCCTACACTTATGACAATCTATTTCTCTGCCATGAGATTTCTCTTTCTTCCTTCAACTCCCCTCTTCTAGCAGCCCCTCCTCCTTTTCTCTCATCATTAATAATCCTCTCATCCTCCCCAGGGCTGTTGTCATGTGTTTGGCCTGATACTGCAAGCCTTACTTACACCGAGTAGTACTTACACATCTGAGTACTCCCATTGAGACTACTCCGGTATATAAGTACTACTTGGTGTGAGTAAGGCTGACAGAATCAGGCACTTCGATTACCAGTTCTTTAGGACAGGAAATGTGTCATTATATTTGTAAAGTGCTGTGTACACTTTTGACACTACATAAATATTTTGTATCAGCTTATTCACCTTCTTTTTCAGATCAGGGAGATAAACATGTACAAAGGAGTGAATCTAACTCCCTTCAAAGAAGAGCTCGATGCAACAAACCTGGTGAAATGTTGGAAAGAATGTATGGAGAAGTCTGAATACTACAGCAGGAAAACAGCTGTGGAAGAATTTAACAAGCAAAATTACTGGAAGAAGAAAGGGATTGCCATTATTCCTATGAAGTTTTCAGTTGGATTTAATGCTACACGGTACCATCAGGTAAGCTTTGGAAGTGCTGCCTTAAAGACGTAAGAGCTCCAGCATTCTTAAAGTATAAGAGGGAGCACAGCTGTCAAGGAAAGGGGAAGGAGGAGAGAGAGACACACCTGGGTATCTAATATGATAGACCCAAGTCTCATCACCAATTCCTTTCAGAAGGAATGTGCCAGATCTATGTAACTTGCTGTCCTCTCTGTAACCACTGCTATAACCACTCAACAACACTCTCTTCCCATAGCCAGGAGTAGAACTGTGGATTCCTGATTCCAGCATTCTACTGCTGTCTAGCAAATAATTGTGTAACTCACTAGCAAAATGTGCATCTTGCTGCTTCTGGTGGCTTGCCCACAATAAGCATAACAGCTACTTCTGTAGCTGAAGCAGTAGAGGCTTGTGCTGGGGATCTGAAGGTTCAAATCCTGCTGCTGATCTTTGTGGGGTTCCTTATAGCTGCATGTGATGTAAATGTCTGATTTTTTGCAGTTTTGCTTTATGTAAATTACATGGTTACAAAATATCCTTCACAATAGGTTTGATATTCTTAAACAACCCCAAAATATTCTAATCTTTGAGTTACAGTGCAATGCACAAAATCCAGGTGTTTCACATTTCACTCATTTCAGTTGCTTGTGTCACAAGTTGGCAAGTTTGCAGGTTGAGAGCGTTTCAGATAATTCACCCCACAATGGCTACAGTAAAAGAACATTGAGGCTGTGAGTTACATACACAAAGGGGGAAATTCACCCTTGTGCAGAGGATCAGTACAAGACTAGACACCATTAAGTTTCACCTAAGGTCTCAAAATAAGGCTTAAATAGGACTTAAGTAGTTCCTTGGTCTTGTGCTGACTTTCTGCACGGATTGAATTTCAGCCTACCTTCCGCAAGGACCAGCAGCGCAGCATCAAACACTGCTTCCTTCTCCTCTGATTGGGAATGAGGGGGAAATGGAGTTTGATGCTAAAAATACTTCACAACAGAAGTGAGATGATGACTAGGCTCAGTCACCCAGTTTCACAATGATAAAAAAAAACTGTTAAAAAAAATAAATAATTAATTGTTGAAATGAATGATTGCAGTCCTTGCAGAACTCCAGTTACAATAAATTACTTCGCTAAATGGCTCCTCATCCTCAATTGCTAACTGCAAGAAGCTTGCTGTTGTCAGACAGCTGGAGGACTCTCTCACCCTCTTAACAACACCTTATTGCTGTGCCCTCTTGGAGTGAAATCTGACTCCATCCCTGCACTTGTTGGTACATCCCCTTGTTAAAAAGGGTTATTATGTTAGCATCAGCCATAATGAATTAAACAACAATTTTCTGTCGTTTTTCTTAGGGTGCAGCTCTGGTCTATATCTATACAGATGGGTCTGTGCTGGTGACTCATGGTGGAATTGAACTGGGACAAGGAATTCACACCAAGATGTTGCAGGTTAGACAGGAATTAACCATTTGAATGAAGATGGAAATACAAGAAAGATATGTGATTGTATCAGTAGAGAAGGTGAATGGCACTCAGCCGTTCTGCAGGGAAACCCTACAACAGCCAAGGTCAGGATAGAGGCTCAGGTCGAGGTTTATGTTGCGTTACTGCTTTTGAATTACGGGTAAAGCCAGACTTCAGGAAGGCGTAAGTTCAGAGACTAATGCCCAGATCCACAAAGGTATTTAGGCACCAAATGTACAACACAGCAGATGACAAGGACCCAAAACGAGGGGGAGACACAAATTATTCATGCAGGAAACTAAACTGATGTGGGGTTAATTCCTTCAATGTAAATAGCTATCTCTATAACCTCAGCACCAAGATTCTGCATTTCTGATATAAATACCTGTAAACCATGAAAGTGTGGAGACACCAAACGTAGGTAGAAAGTAGGCAATTTTGGGACTGAAATTAGGTATGCTGATGAGGTATATCTATGACAATGCAGTGTCACATTGTAAATTGGGCATATGAACTTACCTAATCATTTCAAATGATTTGGTTAGGCAGAAAGAAGGGTGAGATTTCAAATCCAATAGAGAAAGAGCTAATCACTATATTTAAAATCTGGCCCAAAATATTCCATATGCAACAAAAGTCAAGTTAGAGAGAACAGCTCATCCAGAAAAAGATCTGAGACAAAACTCTCCAACCCACCCTATATCTACCACCTTCTCCAAGAAAAAGGTAGGGAAATGTAGGATATAGAAGAATTTTCTTTAATTTAACTGTTCCCAGCTGTCTCCACCTCTTATTAAGACAATTATATGCATGTCATCAGGGTAGATCTGTAAAAAAACAGCAGTTGAATAAGCTTTCAGTGATTGGCATTGTCAAAGTAACACTAGCCATCCCCTATCAAGCTTGGTCTTGTGTAGACATAGCAATGCTAGTGCTCTTTTTCTTGAGTCAATACTATTTACTCTCAGTGGGACTGGATATCATTTTGTTTACTTTACTTACAGATTGCCAGCCGTGAACTGAAGGTACCATTGTCATATGTACACTTTTGTGAAACAAGCACGATAACTGTGCCTAATGCGATAGTCACAGCAGGATCGATTGGCTCAGACGTCAATGGGAAAGCAGTCCAGGTTACATTTTTTATGAATTATTACTATTTTTATTGCTTCTTTCAAATAATGCCTATTGCTCTGAACGTTTGCACATTATTCATGGTTGCAGTTTCTGAGCACCACTAATAGAGCATATCAGTACCCTCACCTGAGTCTCTCTTGCTTGTTTGTCATGTGAGCAGTTTAAGGCAGGGCAAATTACTGAACTAGTACTAGCTCACAACTTTTTCCTCTCTGCTTTCCTGTATCAGATCTAAAGATGCTTCTGCAGGATTTAGTCAGAGGAATCGACTGGTCCTCGTATCACCTTGGATACTTAAACATAAGCTGATAAAAGAGTCCAGGATATATTTCATGTGCATCTGGTGACATGATTACTGTCAGAATGAAACACCTTTACCTTTTTATGTACTTTGGGCCTGCTCCTGCTGACACTACTGTAAATTGACCAAAGCTAGTGACATTATATCGGTGTAAAATCAGTAGGAGATCAGAGCCAGGCTCTTTGTCTTCTACTTGGTGATGGTTTCAGTTAAACATGGGTGTGCAAATGGGTTAGTTTCACCAGGACAGACACCAGTGCTGCTCATTGATAAGCACTGCTTTTGTGGCTGGCCAGCTAGCAGAACACAGAAGAGGGGTTTAGATGTTCATGAGGGTAATGGAATGATGGTACTCAGAATGACTCTCTGACACAAATCAAACTCGCCTTGAACAACCTTTGGTCGAAGGCAGCATGGAGCAAAAGTGGGTAGAGGCAGACTGGAGAGATACCTGGCAGGGTATCACTGCCATATTAAAGGCTATAGTGTTTTGAAATTTCAAAGCAGATGTTGCTGTTGCTGCTGCTGCTGCTGTTGTTGAATTCATCTTCTTTTCACTGTTCATTGTTTCCCACCTCTCTCCTCTCCAGAATGCTTGTCAGATTCTTCGGAAACGCCTGGAGCCCATCATTAATAAAAACCCCGAAGGGAAATGGGAGGACTGGGTCAGTGCTGCTTTTTACATGACTATAAAAAACCATGGGCTAGGGTGTGGGCTGATAAATCGTGGGCTACATTATGGCATCTAGCAACAGCCCTGAGTAGGGAGCAGCGTGGAGCCCACTGCCCCAGAGGGAGCTCAGGAGGGATCGTGCCTCAGAATGGATGGTGCAGCCTGTTCCCCCCCTGACATGACCGGCAAACTCCTGAAATAGTCCCTGGCTCTTCCATGGTGTGCCCTTGTGCCGTCCTCTCCTATGTATCCAGACAGGGGCCAGGAATAGGTTTGTCTAGTTAGGCCTGCCCCGGATACCACTTCATCTCTCCATCACTGCTGCTGGCTGCTATGGATGCATCTACCTTGTTAGTGTCCATTACACCAAGATCAGCTTTCTCCTTCCTCTTCCTGCAGCATTTCCCAGCACATCACTACTGTACCATTGTCATAGACTTCAGGCTGTTCTTCGCCAAAACTTCCTTCTAATCCTTTTTCACCTGCCTTCCCATGCAGTTTTAACCACACCTACTTCATCTTCTTGGCAAGTGCCTGAGTATCTGCCCTCTATGACATAAATACCTAATAAAAACCCACTTCTCTTTAAACTAAGATGCAATTGGTTCTGCACGATTGTTCAGGCTTCTAAATTATTAGTAGCAGAAAATATTTCTAGTATGGCATTGCCTAAAGTCCCCCATCAGGATTAGGGCCCCATTGTGCTGGGTGCTGTACAAACCTAGAAAAGAAACACTCCCTGCCCTGTGGGGCTAACAGGCTAAAGAATGCTCCTCATACATACTTTGGGGGAGGGTTGTTCCTTCACCTTACCTTACTGGTTTGAAATAGAGTGTATCAGATTACTTATTTTGATTTCTTCTGATTTTAATTCATTAATTAGCCACTACACTGAAGTTAGTAGGGTTATGGGTTTGTATCAATGTGCATAAACATTTTCTGATTAATTCTGCTGAAAAGCATGAAGGTATTTGCTAACTATGGTAAAGTCCGAGTGAGAGTAGTATGGTCTAGTAGGGTGAGAACTGAGAATGAGCAGTTCTAAATTCTAATCATGGCTCTGGTGCTGACTCCCTCTGTCACCACTGGCAAGTCACTAGGCCTGGTCTGTGTTAGAAATGAACTTATTTAAAATGTTACACCAGCACAACCCCCTAATGCAGATGCAGTGAAACTGATTTAAATCGTGCTTAATGCAGTAACTTCCATTCTCTATCGTTTGGGTTTCTGCTGTCCCATTCTGCATCCTAGTGCTCCCCACTGTTACTTTTCTTTTTAAAAAATATTATTTTTTATTTCTTTACTTTAATTGCTATTCACCTTTAATACTAAATGTACCTATTGCAGATTACTGAAGCTTATGATCAAAGTGTGAGTCTTTCAGCTACTGGCTACTTCAGGTAAGGAATGCTGTTAGTCTTTCTGAAATTACTGGCATCAAGGATCATAGATGTGGACCTTGGGTGTTTGTCAAATGAGGATAAGAGTCTCCCCTCACAGCGTCCCCAATCCTTTCACTCTCCCCCTTTCCTTCTCTATTGAAGGCCAAATCCTGCACCTAGCACACAGTTCACATAAACAGGCTGCATGTTGGGCGATGGCAGGGGCCAGGGAAGAATATGTCTCCTCCCCAGGCCATGCTCACTGTGCACTGCTGCATCTCCCGCCCTGTGCTAGGTGTTTGGAAGATGGGACCATGTAGTTTTCTGCACAGCCTCCCACCATGATGGGACATAGAAAACCTAGCCTGAGATGTGCTCCATGATACCTAGGAGTCTGGGCCACCTTCTGGCTCTCCGTCTCCTTGTGTGCAGCAGAAACACAGCAGTGCTGCAACCCTGAGGCCATCTTCACTACAGCCTGTGAAAACAGCTGGCTTGGAGCAGGATATTAACCTGGTCTTGTCACATGATTTCCATGACAATCTGCTCTGCAATTGAGAGGGTGGTGGTGGTGGTGGTGGAGATCAAATGCCATTGCTCACTCAGTCTGAAGGATGCTCTTACTCCCACCAGAGGCTATATGGTAAATATGAACTGGGACACAGGGGAAGGCCAGGCTTTCCCATATTTTGTTTTCGGAGCTGCTTGTTCTGAAGTGGAGATTGACTGTCTGACAGGAGATCACAAGGTAAATGGTGCCTTTATGTACACATTGGTTAGATTCCTATATGTCTCCCTCCAGAGCTACACTGATGTAGTTATTTTTCCTCTTGCTTTTTTTGCTGAGAAGGGAGAAATGGAATTCATTTCATGTTCCCAAGAGAGTGCCAAGATAACGTTAAATGGCTCTGTCATTCTCAATCTCGTTTGTTAACATTCTAGAAAGAAGATCTGGTGCTAACTAATGAGACTAAGGATGAGAAAGTCCAATAGAACAGAAGATGATAAAGAACAGTTTAATAAATATAATATAATATAATATAATATAATATAATATAATATAATATAATATAATATAATATAATATAACTGTGACGGGTTGGATCACAGAAACCCCCTTGGGAGCTGCCAACTGATGTGCAAAGGCTACTTCTGTTCCTGTTCTCCCTGCCAGCTCGGTGGTTCCAGCACTCTGTCTTGCTGAAGCCAGACACACCCGTCTGCTCCAGACACAGACCCAGGGTCTGAATCACCTGTCCCAAAGCTGCAGGTTTACCTGAAAACAGCTCACAGAAGTGTGCTTGCCCTTAGCACTCAGATGCCCAATTCCCAATGGGGTCTAAACCCAAATAAATCCGTTTTACCCTGTATAAAGCTTATACAGGGTAAACTCATAAATTGTTCGCCCTCTATAACACTGATAGAGAGATATGCACAGCTGTTTGCTCCCCCAGGTATTAATACATACTCTGAGTTAATTAATAAGTAGAAAGTGATTTTATTAAATACAGAAAGTAGGATTTAAGTGATTCCAAGTAGTAACAGACAGAACAAAGTAAGTTACCCAGCAAAATAAAATAAAATGCGCAAATCTATGTCTAATCAAACTGAATACAGATAATCTCACCCTCAGAGATGCTTCAGTAAGTTTTTTCTCAGACTGGACACCTTCCAGGCCTGGGCACAATTCTTTCCCCTGGTACAGCTCTTGTTCCAGCTCAGGTGATAGCTAGGGGATTCTTCATGATGGCTCCTCCCCCTCTCTGTTCTCTTCCACCCCTTTATATATCTTTTGCATAAGGCGGGAATCCTTTGTCCCTCTGGGTTCCCCCACCCCTCACTGGAAAAGCACCAGGTTAAAGATGGATTCCAGTTCAGGTGACATGATCACATGTCACTGCAAGGCTTCATTACTCACTTGCCAGCACACACATATACAGGAAGACTCACAGGTAAATACAGCCATCTGCAGACAATGGCTCTAGTTAATGGGAGTCATCAAGATTCCAAACCACCATTAATGGCCCACACTTTGCATAATTACAATAGGCCCTCAGAGTTATATTTTATATTTCTAGTTTTAGATACAAGAGTGGTACATTTATAAAAATAGGATGATCACTCAGTAGATTATAAGCTTTGTAATGATACCTTACAAGAGACCTTTTGCATGAAGCATATTCCAATTACATTATATTCACTTATCATGTTTTTACAAAATCATATAGACTGCACAACGTCACAATAACCACCTTATTTTGTGGCTTTTAAATGAGACCTGATAGACTGAACCTGCCCACAAGGGCCAACTGTGCAACAATATCTGCCCAGTTAATTAGTGATGATCCCCTATTTCACATGGTTTTATTGAAGCAATCGAAGGCATTGCCACATAAAGGGGGCAACACAGAGGGGCACCAGACAAAGAGCAGTTCCCAAAAGCATTGTTTTTGTGTAATATGGAGACAGGCAGAATGGCTCCAGTGATACTGAGGGAAGCACATTCAGGAGCGGCAACTACCATGCCTCTCACAACTCATTGGAAGTGTCTGGCACCATGGGTGGGGCTATGCCTCCCCCACACCTTGTGCTACTCATGTCCAGACACCTTCTCCCACCAGTTAGCAGTGCAGTGGGAGCAGACACTATACCTTCTTCAAGTATGGCACAGTGGCCACTCGTCTGATTTCCTTCTTCAGGCACAATGCCCCTTGCAGCACTTCTAGACTCACAACCTAACACAGGCACTAGCTAACCACCACAATCCAAACCTTGGGCTTCTACCAAGAGAGCAAGCAACAAGTTCATTCTGGGGCTAATGTTCAGTCTGCTCCTTAACTCAGCCCAGGGTGCTAATGTTGCGTTTCAGTTGCCATATGCTCATGGGTGTTCACCAAAACCACTTCAAACAGATTAATCCCTTGTCAGTCCAGGGCCTTTGAAGCTTGCTTCTGTGCTTCAGAATAAATCTGCAATACTTTGCTGTCACCATGGAATATTATTGTATGGCATAGGGTTCGCATTCTTTAAAACCTGCTATTTTTATTGCTTGTAAAGTATGTACCCACAACAGTTTATATTTGTTTAACAGAACATCAGAACAGACATTGTCATGGATGCTTGTTTCAGCATAAATCCAGCTGTAGATATAGGACAGGTATGTACCAATACTTCCATATGCACGCTTGGCTGTAGATGTTAGTGATAGCTTTTTCTTGCACCAAAATACTTTCCATTAAGGGAGCCATTCCAGCGTCCACTGAAGTCAAGGGGAGACTATCCATTCAGGGCCGGCGCAACCCATTAGGCGACCTAGGCGGTCGCCTAGGGGGCTGCTATTTGGGGGGCGGCAGCGCCGCGGTTGTCAGTGGAATTTTGGGGGCAGCCCCTTCTGCCGCCGCTGTCGGGGGCGGAAGTTTGGGGGCGGGACCTTCCGCCTCCGCTGTCGGGGGCGGCATGTTGGGGGCGGGACCTTCCGCCTCCGCTGTCGGGGGCGGCATTTGGGGGGCGGGCCCTCCTGCCGCCGCTGTCGGGGGCGGGATTTTGGGGGCGGGACCTTCCGCCGCCGCTGTCGGGGGCGGCATTTTGGGGGCGGGATCTTCTGCCTCCTAGGGCGCCGAAAAGGCTGGCGGCGCTCCTGTATCCATTGGCTCTAATAGGTGTTGGATTGGGCTCAGAATTAGGCAATATTTGCTTTTTGTTGCACGTGTTGATGATAACAAGTTAAGTGGCCTGCTACTGCAACATGCTGAACATTTTCTGAAGGGTGGTGAGTGACTACAGGTCCTGTAGACTTCACTGGGAATTGAGCCCTTGCAGAAAGCACTCGGCATATCACAGGTTTAGTCACAAATCCCTCTTGTTGTCTCGTCTTCATCTTCACCTCACCCTACACAGAAAGCAAAAATAATTCCTGAAGGCCAAATCCTGGTCCCATTTAAGTCAATTGCAATACACTGTTGACTTCAATGGGACCAAGATTTGGCAATAAGTTTTCTGGTAGTGGTAATACATATCAGAAAAAATATTTTTCTTTTATGAGGGTGGGTGGGTGGGTGGTTGTTAGTTTGTTTTTAACATCCTTTCCATGCCAATGTTGGCACACAGCAGGGAAATCAGTCTCTTCCATTCCTCTCTGTCATTTGCTGCTACTTCCATTTGCTCTGTGGTGTTGAGATTGACTATCTTGCCATCCATGCTAAGGGTTCTTCTTAAAGTTTATTTTGGAAACCCTCATTTCCTCACACCAGTTGGTTTCCACTTGACAGTTAATGTGGGAGTCTGTGTGTTGGCATGTAGAGTATATGTCCCAAATATGTCCAGCACTTCCTTCTGATTCTGGTGGAAATGATTGCTGATTTCTCAGATCTCTTCATTGGTGATGATGACTTTCCACCCAATGCCAAGAATCTTTCATAGAGAGACAAGGTGGGTCAGGTATAGCTCTTATTAGACCAACTTCTGTTGGTGAGAGAGACAAGCTTTTGAGCTTACACAGAGCTCTTCTTCAGATCTGGGAAACTAAGGCCATGTCTATTCTACACAGTTAAGTCAACATAAGGCAGCTTACGTCGACCTAACTGTGGAGGTGTACACACTGCAATGCTCCTCCTGCCAATTTAACTCTCCTGCTACGCTGACATAATAAAACCACCTCGACGAGAAGCATAGCGCTTAGGGCGATGTAGTTAGAGTGACGCAGTGTCAGTGTGGACACTGTGTTGCTTACATTGCCCTAAGTGGCCTCCAGGAAGTGACCGCTCTGGTCACTGTTTTGAACTCTGCTGCCCTGCAGACAGGTATGCAGACATGCATCCCTCCCCTTTAGAAGCCCAAGGAAGTTTTGAAATTCCTGTTTGTGAAGAGCTCACATAGCTATTGCCCAGCTGAGCACGCCGCAAACACGCTGCTGCCTGGAGTACACAGGAGGTGGTGGATCTCCTGGGTCTGTGGGGAGAGGAGGCTGTGCAGGCTCAGCTCCGCTCCAGCCGCAGGAACTTGCTCAGGGCATGGAGGAGAAAGGCTGTGATAGGGACATGCAGCAGTGTCATCTAAAAAAATCAAAGAGCTGTGGCAGGCATAGTAGAAGGCAAGGGAGGCAAATTGTCCCTCTCGTGCAGAGCCGCAGACATGCCACTTCTACAAAGAGGGGACTGGGGTCAGAGTGTTGGTATGGGTGGGAGGCTGGTCGGGTGAGCAGTCAGGGTGGGGGCTGTGTGGGAAGGTTGGGGCTGGAGTCAGAATGGTGGTATATGGGTAGGAGGCTGGTGGGGGGAGCAGTCAGGATGGCAGTCAGGGTGCTTAGCCTCAGGCTGTGGGAAAAGAGGGCATGGTTTTAAGGAAGAATTAAAAGAAACAGAATTAAAACTCTCCCTGGACAAGTAAAAACAACACCACTGGCATTCACTTTTTCATATAGATGTAAACTGAACAGCGTTAAATTATTGATGGAGGGAGGAAGTAGCACGGTGCAAACAAACAATGCCAGGCTCGGCACGCTACAGCAATACACATCACTGTGGCTCATTGTTAAAATGCTCCTTCAAGGCTTCCCTCAGCTGAATAGCTCCTCCGTTGAGCTCCTCTTACAGCCTTGTGTTCATAACACACAGCACAATACTGAAGAGCAGTGCAGGATCCATGCTTTCTGACAGGAAATGCTGACTTGCGGTTACCAGGGCAGTTGAAAAGCAGCTGGAAACCTAGTAGGATGCCCATGGAATGATGGGATTGAGAAACCTTCATCATGTGATGCTGAACCTGCCCCATGAGGCGTTGCAAATGCTTCCCAAAACACCCTGCGGGGCCAGTTGCACAGTGGGATAGCTACCCACAATGAACTGCTCTCTGTCTCGATTCAAGAGCTGCTACTGTGAATGTGCTCTGCTAACACAAGGTGCACACTGTGGACATGCAACAGCAGTTTAATTACAGCAGTTGCTGTACATCAGCATAACTTGTCGACTTAACTTTGTAGTGTAGCCATAGCCTAACTCAGAGAGTCACTGTTAACCTTGAATGGTCCCTTGAAATATGTTTTAACTACTTATGCTAAACAATCTGTTCCACCTTGTAGTTAACAGGCCACCCTCACCCACCTTGTCTATCCTGGGACCAACATGGCTACAACAACACTGCTCACAGAATCTTTCAGAGGCAATTATTTTCAAAGACATCTAGTTTTGTAACGTTTTAGAAGATCCCTAGCTCTTGCAGCTGTATGTTAGCATCAAGAATATGTTTGAATTTTTTCCATACATTGTAGAGTTTAGTAAATGCGGTGGATGCCTTTCCTATCTTTGATGTCACTTCATCCTTGAGGTCTCCATTAGTTAATATGGTGCTGCCTAGATAGATGACCTGTTCTTACTTTCTTGTTGCCTTCTAATGTGACATTACTGCTTGAAGTCTGAGTTTCAAGCATGTTTGTTTTGGCATAACTAATTTTAAGCCCCGTTTGGCGTGCTATTTTTGTCAAGTTGTCTGTCTTTGTGACTTTTTGGGAGTGTCACTCAGTAGCATAATATCATCAGCACAGTCTAGCTCTTCTAGGCATTTGCCATCTACCCAGGGGTGAAAGTAGGCCGGTGCGGGCCGGTACAGCATACCGGTAGGAAGCCGGTACCGGCCTGTACGCAGCCAATGTTAAAGTGTTGCCGCCCCTTTTGCCCCCCCGTCGGCGGCCCTGCTGGTAGGGACCTTACTGGCAGGACCACCGATGGTGGGAGCAAAAGGGGCAGCTGCCCCAGGGCTGGCGATTTTTAAAGGGCCTGGGGCTCCCGGCTGCCGCCGCCACTACCATGGCAGAGGCCAGAACCCCAGGCCCTTCTAAATCGCCACCAGAGCCCCGGGCGGTGTGGGCCAGGCAGCATGGATGGGCTGGCTGGGGGAGGCTGACTCCAGCCCCGCCCCTTCCACCTGAGGCCCTGCCCCTTCTGGGTGCCCAGAGTTGGGCCCCCGTACCGGTAAGTGTTTAATATTACTTTCACCCCTGCATCCACCCATGTTATTCCACCATATTTGTTGTTAATACACTTCTTCATTATCCAGTCTATTGGAATGCCAAACAGTGGAAATAAAATGCAGCCCTGTTTCGCACCATTGTTCACTCTGTAGTCTAGTTGTTCCCCTTACCGACCACTCCACATGTCTCTACATAGCCCTGATGATGTTGATGACTTTAGATGGGATTCCACAGCACCGAAGACTATTCCACAATGTATGTCTGTGCAGGCTGTCAAATGCCTTTTGAAAATCAATGCAATTGATGAAGAGGGAATCTGGCCATTCTATACATTCTTCTATGATGGTTCTTAGTGTGAATATCTGATCTACACAGGATCTCTGCGACCTGAATCCAGCCTGTTCTTCTCTGAACTTTGCATCCCCTGCCTCTTTCATCCGGTGTAGTAACACACTGCAGAAGGCTTTCCCTTCTCTGAACTTTGCATCCCCTGCCTCTTTCATCCGGTGTAGTAACACACTGCAGAAGGCTTTCCCTACAACAGAGAGTAGTATAACTCCTCTCCAGCTGTTATAGTTAGTTAGATCACCCTGTTGGGGTATTCTCACAATGATTCCACTAGTCAGAAGGGATCTCTTTTTCCTAAACTTTATTGAACAGCTCTGTCAAGTACATTTAGCATTTCTGCTGTAGTTTGATCATTTCCCACTGCTTTGTTATTTTTCAGCTTTTTCAACTCCTTTTTTTACCACTGTTGTAGTCTAAATTCTTCTAGCTAATACACTTTGTTTTTCACTCAGTTTTATCGCATAGTTCTGTGACTGGATGTCATTCTTTAACGAACTCAAATGTAATTGAAAAAGTCACTGGTCCTGAGTAGATCTCTCCTTTAAAGTTCAGGTCTATAGCGTTTGGTGTGGATTCATATATTTACACACTGGGCCAAATTCAGCAGTAACAAAAACAGAGGTATGTGGTACATGTTGGGTGTAAATGGGAAAGTAGTGTAAGTTACACTGATATGGTATTAGGGGATGTGATAGGCTCTCCAGGGTGCAATCTGGGACTGTGGGACTGCTGTGCCCCCTTAATTTACTAATCTGGGTTGTCTCTCACAATGCCTTGCTGGAGACAAGCAACAAACCCCTCCAGGTGCTGTTACCACTCAGTACAACCGCATGTGGAGACCCACATCCAGCCAGATTGCATGATTGTTCCCAGAGCTTCTCATGAATCACCCAGAGAGAGGCACCAGCCTAATCCCCCCCAGCTCCCCGCCTTATACCACTGGAATATACCATCTTGCACTGCTCAAGAGTCAAGACCTTTTCTTGAGCAATGCAGGTTTACTAATTGGTTCACCACTTCATCAATGGAAAGTGGACATACACCAGCCTTTGTAACCTGAGCAGATTTACCAAACACTTCAGTCAAACTCACTGGTAAGGATAAACATTAGACTAAGTTTATTGATTACAAAAAATGGTTTATAAGTGATCATAAGTGATAAGTCAGAGTAGTTACCAAAGGAAAATAAAAGATAAGCACATTGTCTAAATTCTCAACCCTATAAGACGGGGCAATATCTGGACTAAGCAGTTTTTCTCACCCCACTGGATACTGCAGGTTGGTTACAGTCTTTCATACGCAGGCTCTCACTGTTAGCCTGGGGATCAATCTCCTCAGCTCCAGCTAGGGTGACCAGATGATGGGAAGAAAATATCGGGTCACATTGGGGGGTGGGGCAGAGGGCTGAACAAAAAAAAAAAAAGCCGAGCGAGTCCTGCCCCGGCTGAGGAGAGAGAGAAAAAAAAAAAAGCCGAACGAGTCCTGCCCCAGCTGAGAAAAAAAACAAAAAACAACCCACAGTGCTGCCAGCGGCTATTGGGACAAAATGCGTCCCGACCCAAGATCAGTCGGGACGCGGGACAGACACCGAAATATCGGGACGGTCCCGATAAAATCGGGACGTCTGGTCACCCTAGCTCCAGCGTTCTCGTTGCCTTCTTCAGCGGTAGGGGAGGAAAAAGGACAAACCATGCGGCCTCTGTTCCCTATTTTCTATCCTCATTCCATATGCATGGAGAACACAAGTCCATGTGGGTGTTGCTGAGTCACCAGGCAAGGTTGAGCAATTCCCCTGGTGTGGCCTTGTGCAAGTGAGTTATTGAATTGTAACTCCCCTGCTGGACAATGACTGTTGATGGTTGTTTGACACCCACCTGGGCATTGTTTACCTCCCTTGTTGTTGATACCTTATATGGCATACTTTATATGAAATATCACAATTATATATAAATGATGAATATGGGGGTTACATGGCGCTCCCTCAAGAAATAGAGGGTCACAGGGGGTATGCAAAAGATTTATTTACAGAGCAGAAAGGGGTATGGAGAAGGACGAGCAGCTAGAAGGATGATGTAAATAAGATAAAGGATATGAGACCTGCCTTATCTTATGCCCTCCTGTTATTGGCTTTTCCTTCTATATCTGCCTTCTCTCTCCTTTAGCCAAAAAGTGACGCCTGTTATACATACCCAAGAATTGCCAAATAGGTGCAATTTACACTATTTTACTATTTACTCCAAATTTATGTCCAACTTGCACCACTCTTTATATCACCACTGAATTAGGTCCAGACATTACTATAGGAGTTGCACAGGTATGAATTTGGACTATTTTCAGATTGCATTCAACCTTTTGTTGTGGGTTAAACCTTGTTGATATGGATCAGGTGTGGCTGCCGCCTTACCTTCAGGATAAATGTAAAGAAGCCATTGTAACCCGGTGGTTGAAACAATAGCAGTAGCACCCAGAACACAGACACATGGAAAAGCAGACTAGATACTGAATCAGGTGGCCCAAGTGTTCAGGGAAACAAGATTATGTACATTCTTTGTGAGCACACAAAACTGCATCAAAGAAATACCTGATGATTGTCAATTTCGCCTCCAAAATGGAACAATTTACAAGACCCCTAATTTTTGGCTAGCCACTCAGATTAAAAGAGGTAACGCTGTCAAATAAAAGTGTCTGACAACTTTTCTAGGAAGAAATGTCAATTGTCATCCACAATTCCTTTTTCAATGTGTGTTAAATTTAATTATTTATATTACAGTTCTTGGGCAAATTCTTGGTCCTGTGAGTAGAGCCATTGAAATCAGTAGGCCAGATTCTGCTCTCAGTTACACCAGTGTAAATCTGAAATAACTCTACGGACATCACTGACTTTACTCTGGATTTACACTGGGGTAAGGGAGAGTAGAATTTGACCCAGTGGAAATATTTGTGTGAGTACAACTTGGTCTCATATGGTCCTACTTAGTTTAGCATTTGTCTTTGGCCCAGTTGCCATGGAAGGAAAAGAGCCAGTTAATGTTGTAGATCTAAAAGTTTAGTTATATTCACATTTTTATCTTTTAACGTGAATGAAAATAGAAATTGTGTACATTTTTTCCTCAGATTGAAGGTGCCTTTGTTCAGGGGGTTGGACTTTATACAATGGAAGAAATAAAGTTCTCCCCAGAAGGAGAGCAGTACACTCTGGGTCCAGATACGTATAAAATCCCTGCTCTCTGTGACATACCTGAACAGTTCAGGGTTTACTTGCTGCCAAACTCCCGAAACCCAATTGCCATCTACTCCTCCAAGGTAAACAAGCCAACTGCGCTGTATAAAGTCATAGCAAGTTCTGCACATCACCAAAGTGCATGTGTGGTGTATGTATTTTAAAAGTGCTTTCCAGCTGTTGCGATACTACAGGTTTCAGAGATGTTCCCTATACTTAAAATGGGGAACACCACAGGCACCAGTAATACCTTTAGAACCAGAAGGACCTTTATAAGTTCATCTGCTGTGAGAAAAAGGGTAATTTTCATGCATTAATTTATTTTGATTTTTTGTCTTTCTTCTTATTATGTATTTGTAAAATTACAGTAATACTTAGAAAACCTCATCTGAGATTGAAACTCGAGTGTGCCAGATGCTGTACATACACATAGTCAGAGACAGAGCCTGCCCTGAAGAGCTTACAATAAACACAGGGTGGTAGAAAGGAAGAATTATTATCTCCATTTTACTGATGGGGAAGTGAGGCAAAGAGAGATTAAGAGGCTTGCCCAGTGTCTCACAGGAAAACAGAATACAGATCTTCCATTGTCTTATCCACAAGGAACTTCCTTCATATCCTTTCCATCTTGTGCTGTAAGGGTAAATTCACCCCTGTGCAGAGCCAACCCAAGGCTTATGCACCGATTACATCCTCAGAATAGAGTTTAAGTGGGATTGTAATGGTGCGTAGGCCTTGTGCTGGTAAAAGATGCAGATGTCCAGTGCCCCAGTCTAGTATCTGGAGGAACTGCATCTGAGACATGGGAATTTCCAGGAGAAAGTTCACTTTGGATGCCTACTAGGGATGAATATCTTTAATAGCTTAGAGCAGGGGTCAGCAACCTTTCAGAAGTGGTGTGCCGAGTCTTCATTTATTCACTCTAATTTAAGGTCTCGCGTGCCAGTAATACATTTTAACCTTTTTAGAGGGTCTCTTTCTATACGTCTATAATATATAACTAAAGTATTGTTGTATGTAAAGTAAATAAGGTTTCAAAATGTTTAAGAAGCTTCATTTAAAATTAAAATAAAATGCAGAGCCCTCCGGACCAGTGGCCAGGACCTGGGCAGTGTGAGTGCCACTGAAAATCAGCTCGCGTGCCGCCTTCAGCACCCGTGCCATAGGTTGCCTACCCCTGGCTTAGAGCAAATAAACATTTTCTAGTGGAGATGATGCTAGAGACAGAAACCATCACAGTTCTTTGGAGAGATTAAACAATGCAAACTTTATCCATTCAGGAACTGGAATAAAGAAACGAAGGCTGCCTAGTTCTGTTTCATCATATACAATGAAATCCACATATAAGGAATTTGGATAGATTGGAGGTGTATTTATACTGAAAGTTCTGAATTGTTTCATTGCTTTGCAGTGTAACAGATGCAATCCAAGTCAGAGTGAACTTTTGCTTAGAGTGGAGATGTGCTATGAATTAAAAAAAAATAAAAAATTATGAGCCAAATCCTTGTCCTCAACTCTTCTATGTCTTGGAGCACTCAGAGCCCTGAGGAGATTTATTGTGTCCAGCTGTGTTGATATAAAACTTAGTGTCTAAGCCAGCTCTTCAGCAGGCCTAGCTCCATTGACGTCAATTGGCCAGATCTTCAGCTGGTGTAAATCAATGTAGTTTCAATGGAGCTATCTCAATTTGTACCAGCTAAGGATCTGGGCCCCTGTTGTCAATCAGTTTCTAAAGCAAACCTATGTGTCTGCCTTTGTTCCCTGCCAGGGGATGGGCGAGGCAGGGCTGTTCCTGGGATGTTCTGTGTTCTTTGCTATCTGGGATGCAGTGGCTGCTGTGCGGAAGGAAAGAGGATTAACCGGGACCTTCACCCTGAACAGCCCCCTGACAGTTGAGCGGATTCGAATGGCCTGTGCCGATAACTTTACTGAGATGGTAATGGGTTTTTAAATTAATTCTTTGTAAACATTACTGGGTTAGCCTCCTCCTCTTCCTTACTTCATGTCTTGATTTTGAATTATTCTGTATTCACACAAATTCATCATTGAGCTGCATCTTTTTTACGTATTGCATTACACTCACTGGAGCCTGCATTTTATTTAGTTGACTATACTTTGTTCTATTTTATTTTTTTTTTGGGGCCAGTGCAGCCTATACTGACAGCCAGAGATGAGAAATCATAAACTGGGGGGTTGACTGAATCAGGCTCTGAACGTACTAATCTGTTCAATTTCTTCACTGATAATGACTTGAATTTATATAGCACCTTCCCTCCAGAAGAACCCAAAAGTACTTTACAAATTATGGGCTAAACTGTAAAGCTTTAGGGCCTGGTTCTCTCAGATCATCTCATTCTCTGTGTGATACTCTGGCCTTTTTTATCACTGGTGGTTATCACATCCTGGGTTGTATGAGAGACTAGAAGCAGGGCTTCTTTGGTGAGGGTCCTCAACTGTAAAATTCATTCCCCACTTTGATTCACCAGAGCCCAGATCCTTGGCCTTCACATCATGTTATATGTCTCCTTTGTTCTCCCAAGCTTTCTATGTGGGTGGAAGGGAATTGAAGGATGTATTCTGTCACAGTGGGACAACATTAATTTCTGTGGGTTTGCTGGAGGATTATGTGGCATGACTCAACATGCCCCCACTCCCTGCCCTCCTATTCCACTCCCAAACCCAAAGAGTGCAAAATTCCCAGGGTTCACACAGAAAGGCTTCTGTAGGGTTGGAGGGAGAGGTGCATGATGCCACGCTGTGCCCCCACCTGACAGATTTGGGCCATTTTTGCAAGTTTTTCTGCTGCATTAATCACCCTCTGTGCTCTAAACATAGAGGGATGACCTGGCCCTGACACATCTGGCCTTGCTTGCCAAGAATCTATGTCCATTTATAGCCTGCAGTAAAAGAAATGGAGTAAAGCATGGAAGTCAAACCACATAAATGGCAAAGGCTTAGCCACCATCGTAGCCAAAACCTGTATCCAAACAGTAAAGCAAATCTTTAAACTAATCACCCTTTCTTGGGATGGGAAAATAGGCTCTGTTTTGTTGCTTGGGAGCCATCAAACCAGGCTATGGTAAGCGCCTTTATTTAAAGCTTTCCCCTTAAATCAGGGCCTTGTGGAGTATGTGTTTGCAGTCATAACTTGTCAATGTCAACTGAGGAGTCTCTCTCTGCCTGCTTAGGTAAACACACCACAGCATGTTCTGATCCAAGCTGGTTTTGGTGGTGCTATAATACAGTAGAGAAAACTATCCAGGCAATTCCCCAGCAGGCTTAAAGGGCAGATCAAACCAGACGCAGATGGAATCTGCTCACAACCTCTGCCCTATCCAATCTTGGTGTTAGAAAAAGGCGATGATGATGAGTGCACTGGTGAGCCACAGAATGAGGACCATTGTGAAACACTGGGAACACATTGCCAGCACAGCTGCTGAGCACAGGGCCATGCAGAAATTCTGCTTGGCCATTCTGTGGATGATAGAAAAACCTGACCCTTTTTGCTTCCAACTTTCCAAACCCTTGGAAAAACACACCAGTTTCACTACTGTGCTTCCAGTGGAAAAGAGGGGGATAGGGACCTACACAAGAGCATGTAGCATGATGAAACAAGCAGCCATGCCCTCTTCACTCAGGGTGAACTACAGTAGGCATGGAGACACAGTCCAAAGCCCTCTGTGCCACTGAAGCTCCCAGCTGGGGGCAGGAGGCTGGCCAAAAATGTCAGTATGAAGAAGCTGCTGTGGGCAGGCAGACACAGTGAATCCAGTGGCCCAGACTGTTTGATCCAGGGGCACAGAGGGGCAGCATCTGAAAATAACAGTCCTGGAAGGGCATCCTTGCAACCCCTTTGCCTGCCTGCAAGTTGGGGGAATTAATTCCATCTCCACCTCTGCTTATTTCCCTGCACAATGTTAAATGTAGGCCATACTTATAGGATGGGGGATTCTATCCTAGAAAGCAGTGACTGAGAAATATTTGGGAGATGTGGTGGATAATCAGATGAACATCAGCTCCCAGTGCAACCCTCTGACCAAAAGGGCTAATGCAATTCTTGAATGGACAAATTGGGGAACGTCAAGTAGGGGCAGAGAGGTTATTATACCTCTGTATTTGGCACTGGTGTGACCACTGCTGGAATACTGTGTCCAGTTCTGGTGCCCACAATTCAAGAAGGATGTTGATAAATTGGAGAGGGTTCAGAGAAGAGCCACAAGAATGATTAAAGGATAAGAAAACATGACTTAGGGATAGACTCCAGGAGCTCAATCTACTTAGCTTGACAAAGAGATGGTTAAGGGGTGACTTGATTACAGACTGTCAGTACCTACATGGGGAACAAATATTTGATACTGGGTTTTTCAGTCTAGCAGAGAAAAGTATAATACGATGCAATGGCTGGTAGATGAAGCTAGACAAATTCAGACTGGAAATAAGGTATACATTTTTAACAGTGCGAGCAATTAACCATTGCAACAATTTACTGAGGATCATGGTAGATTCTCCATCACTGCGTATTTTTAAATCAAGATTGAATGTTTTTCCAAAAGATGCTCCATGAATTATTTTGGGGGAGCTCTATGGCCTGTGTTATACAGGAGGTCAGACTAGATCAGGGGTCGGCAACCTTTCAGAAGTGGTGTGCCGAGTCTTCATTTATTCACTCTAATTTAAGGTTTCGTGTGCCAGTAATACATTTTAACGTTTTTAGAAGGGATAGCTCAGTGGTTTGAGCATTGGCCTGCTAAACCCAGGGTTGTGAGTTCAATCCTTGAGGGGGCCATTTAGGGATCTGGGGCAAAAAATTGGTCCTGCTAGTGAAGGCAGGGGACTGGACTCAATGATCTTTCAAGGTCCCTTCCAGTTCTATGAGATAGGTATATCTCCATATATTATATTATATTATATTATTAAGTCTATAATATATAACTAAACTATTGTTGTATGTAAAGTAAATAAGGTTTTTAAAATGTTTAAGAAGCTTCATTTAAAATTAAATTAAAATGCAGAGGCCCCCGGACCGGTGGCCAGGACCTGGGCAGTGTGAGTGCCACTGAAAATCAGCTCGCGTGCCGCCTTCGGCACACGTGCCATAGGTTGCCTACCCCTGGACTAGATGATCACAGTGGTCTCTTCTGCCCTTGAAATCTATGAATTACTTAGGTTATTATTATTACTTATACTACAATGATGCCTAGAGGCTGTGACAATTCTTGGGGCACACAGGACTGTGAGTCACTTTGTTACCCCTGTACCTCCAGCGTAGGGGAGATTTGCTTGTGCATAGCGGGGTGTCAGCTCCCTGACAGCACCAGCCTGTTAGTCACCCAAACGCTCTCCTCTGGACTATGACAGCCCTTGCTTTGCTTTGCAGGTTAACAATAGGTGTACCCAAATCCCCAAGCTCCTTTGAAGTGTTTGCCTGTAGTGTCTAGCCCCTTCTCCACTGAACACCCACAGAAATACCCGGGCTGCTGGCCACAGAGGAACAGTGTATGCACCAGCTTGAATGACTCAGCTCAGGATCAGCACCTAGCTTAATATCACAGTATTTAGATGTATTGGTAGTGAAAACAAGGATAAGTTTATTACCAACGATTCAAGAGCTAGTGAGTAAGGATAATGGAAACAAAAGATTACATATAAAGCAAAATCATAACATGCTTTCTAGAGACTAAACTTAACTATTAGGTTAATCTCCTGTCCAATGAAGTTTATCTCACTCAAAGCCTTGTGCACTGTCCTCCACCAAGACTAGTTGTGATGCAGTTTTCATGAAAGTAAATCCACTGCCCGTTTACTTCCGAAGTGCAGGATGACGGGGTATCGTCTTTGTTTGAAGGCCAGAAGAAAGGGTTCAAGAAAGATTTATTTGAGGATGTGGTCCCCATCCAGTATGGATTGTAATTGTTTGATGATACCTTGTATGGATTCCATTATGGGGTAGTAGGTGACAACTAGGGATGGGCAGTCTTGGGAGGTTTTTTAGATACAATTGCTGCACACAGTAATAACTAAGCAGTGTGAGAAAAAATCCATTGACTTGGAAAATAAATGTCACTAAGGATAAGGCCATTTTTACAGGCAAATTTTTGTTAATTTCTTTTACTTGCAAATATGCTCCCTGCAAAAATGTGAATGCAATTCTATATCTATATATCCTGATCTTATAAACTTCATGGCAGTGGAACCAAAGACCAGGAAGGGTCCTTGGTTCTTTTCTAGGAGGGCTTCTCACCCACCCTCCTGCCACACATCTCCAAGTCCTTTCTCAGCCTCTTTACGGAAGTCTCAGTTCCCTGGTGTTAATAGGGTGTTTAGTAGGGTCCTTCAAGGCTGGCAGTCTGCCCAGGAGACAGTATTAGCCCGATTAATTTAATTCCCATTTGCTAATGCCCAGCCCTACTTCCTGCAGCCTCAAACTTACTTTCAGAAAAGATCTGCAAAAATTAAAATGGCACCAGCACTGCCATTGCAGTGGGGAGGGATTGAGTCACAAAGGAAAAGACTGGGTCATTGAAGGTTGACAAACCAGACCTTCTCCCTTGCTGTTTGTGCAGGAATTTCAGTCATGTCTACCGTTCAAGAGCAATCCCTTTACCACATGGAATTCAACTTGTTTTGGCCAGTGACACCAACTCTGTGGGCCATATTTTCTCCTCTGAGATTTCCTTCTGATGGGGATAAAGCAGTGGGAATCCCACTGCTTTTGAAATCAGAGGCAAGGGACTTAAGGCAACACGAGATAATTTATCTCCTCCCATACCCATCTAAACCCCTGCATGAAAATTTGGCTTGGTTCATCTTATGTGGCTTCAGGGGGAAGCATGGCGGGGAGGGAGAGGCGGGAAATGGTGTTGATGGGAGAGAGCTGATTTTTGTGGCCCCGTCATGTTGGGACCCTGCAGGGCTTTCCCACAGTAAGTTATTGCTGGTCAACATTAACTCTCACTCCACACCTTCAGACTTTCCACAGGGGAGGTTGGGGCTAAGCATAAAAAGGGAAACCAAGACAGAACAGTTCCCAAGGCAGCCATCAGACTAAACCATGGAAGGTCTAAGACTCTGCACTGATGCCCTCCCCATCACTCTAAGAATTCCCTTAGATCTGTGCGATTCCCCTGCAGATGTCATGACCTCTGTGGTTTAATATAGCCACAGTTCCACAGATAACCAATCTCTACCCCCACTCCCGCCCCCAGTCACATGATGTAGTGGAAACTCTGCTGCCAATTTTTCTATCTAACTTCGGCCCTTTGGCCTATAGGCTCATCCGTGAGCAGACCTGAGCTGTCTGTGTTACTGGAGCTTGATTTTCATTAACTATGGTTATAAATCTTCAACAAGCTACTTAAGGTCATGGCTAATTTTACAATCCATTATAATCAAGGTGTGAAAGTATGGACTAGCCTGGGCAGTGACATTTACATGGATAAAAAGAAAACATTTTGGGACCACAGATTTTGAATTACAGTGAATTCTCTCTTGTTTAATAATGTCAAACTTAACAAAACTATGATTTTTTCTTTTTTCTTTTTAGATTCCCAAAGATAAGCCTGGAACCTATAAACCTTGGGCCATCGACATAGCCTAATACTGTGTTTTCCAAAGTATGAAATAATTATGTGACTGTTTCCATCACTGTTGGTTTAAAGCATTCCAAATGTAGTAATAAAATATTTGATTTAAAACCCACTCTCACACACATTTGTGGACCAAGATATTATTAACTGCATCTGCAGCTCCACTGTACTGACAGAAAGAAGATCTTTAATTTTGGAGAAACTGTGGACCAAAGTCTGCTCTCTGTTACATCATTGTAAATCGGAGTAACCCCATGGCCTTCAAGGTAATTACACACTGGAGTAAGAGAAAGCAGAATTTACCCCCAAATTGCAAGCTATGCTTCTTTGTCACTTGCTGCATTCACTTTATGACCCACTTACACCCATTGTTGTCATTATTATTAATTGAGTCTATTGCTGTAGCACCTAGGAATCCCAATCCCATTACGCGCATGTACCAAAAAAATAAAGATATTCCTTTCCCCAGAGAGCTTCAGAGTCTAGGTCTCAGACATGATTCAACAGGTGAATGATACAGACACACGGATGGGGAGAAGTGGAGTTGAGAGGGAAAAATCACAACAAAATGAACTGAGTTTATCATAAAAGAAAAGGTGTCAGCTCACCACTTGCCCAACCAGTGCCAGATGGTAGTGATTTGTATGTAGGCATCATGATAGAGGTAGGTTTAAGGATGGGTTTTAAAGAAGATGAGGTGAAAGCCTTATGAATTTTGAGGGGGAATTTTTGTCAGAGAGGTGGGTTAAGGGGGCTCCCACCAATGCCTGAAAAGGTAGGAAGCCATTCATTCTCATTGTTTCTCATCCTCCACAATGCCTTCAGCGCCAGCTCCAGGGTTTTTGCTGCCCCAGGCAGCAAAAAAAAAAAAAAAAAAAATCGCGATCGCGATCTGCGGCGGCAATTCGGCGGGAGGTCCTTCGCTCCGAGCGGGAGTGAGGGACCCTCCGCCGAATTGCCGCCGAATAGCTGGACGTGCCGCCCCTCTCCCGAGTGGCCGCCCCAAGCACCTGCTTGTTCAGCTGGTGCCTGGAGCCGGCCCTGAATGCCTTCCAGAGGAGAGGAAGGAAGCCCTCTGTAATATTACTAGGAAGTCATCAGATGATGCAATTACAGATAGTTTTACAAATTCTGTATAATTGAATGTGTTAGTACTGTAGTTAGATCTTGGAGAAATGTTATATGTTTTGTTTGTTTGCTTCATATTTAACACCCTTCAGACTTCACCTGTAGACTGGGTGCAAATGATTTTGTCACTGTGTCATTTAACCCTGAGATGCTGTCATCTGTAAACAAAACTCCATCGTATATGGGTTTAGAACAGGGGAGGGCAAACTACAGTGAAACCCCGTGATAACGCGCCCCGCGATAACGCGAATTCGGATATAACGCGATCATAAGGTGGCTCTGGCTGCCCCAAGCAAAGAAAAAAAAAAAGCGGCCGGAGCGCCGCTGAAGCGAAAAAGGAAAAAAAAAGAAAAAAAGCGGCCGGAGCGCCGCCGAAGCGAAAAAGAAGAAGAAGAAGAAAAAAAATGGCTGGAGCGCTGCTGAAGCAAAAAAAAAAAAAAAAAAAAAGAAATGTGCCTTTCCCACTGCTTCTTCTCCTCTGTCCCCGCTTCCCCTTTTGGCGAGAAGAGCTGTTCTCCTCCCCAGCTGCTCCTCGCTCTTCCTCTGCCCCTTGCACGTCTCCCCTGCTCTCCCCAAGTGTTTCCCTCTCTCCCTGCATGGCTGAGAGCCCCCGCTGCTGGAGCAGGCTGACAGCCCAAGAGAAATTGACCGGCTTGAAACTGACCGGCCCTTGCACGTCTCCCCTGCTCTCCCCAAGTGTTTCCCTCTCTCCCTGCATGGCTGAGAGCCCCCGCTGCTGGAGCAGGCTGACAGCCCAAGAGAAATTGACCGGCTTGAAACTGACCGGCCCTTGCACGTCTCCCCTGCTCTCCCCAAGTGTTTCCCTCTCTCCCTGCATGGCTGAGAGCCCCCGCTGCTGGAGCAGGCTGACAGCCCAAGAGAAATTGACCGGCTTGAAACTGACCGGCCCTTGCACGTCTCCCCTGCTCTCCCCAAGTGTTTCCCTCTCTCCCTGCATGGCTGAGAGCCCCCGCTGCTGGAGCAGGCTGACAGCCCAAGAGAAATTGACCGGCTTGAAACTGACCGGCCCTTGCACGTCTCCCCTGCTCTCCCCAAGTGTTTCCCTCTCTCCCTGCATGGCTGAGAGCCCCCGCTGCTGGAGCAGGCTGACAGCCCAAGAGAAATTGACCGGCTTGAAACTGACCGGCCCTTGCACGTCTCCCCTGCTCTCCCCAAGTGTTTCCCTCTCTCCCTGCATGGCTGAGAGCCCCCGCTGCTGGAGCAGGCTGACAGCCCAAGAGAAATTGACCGGCTTGAAACTAACCCTGCTATAACGCGACCCCGCATTTATCACGATCAAATTTTTTGGACCCCAATCATCGCGTTATAGCGGGGTTTCACTGTACGGCCCGCGGGCCAGATCCAGCCATCAGGGCTTTCAATCCGGCCTGCGGGATTGCCAGCTCCGTGGCACAGCGGGGCTAAGGCAGGCTCCCTGCCTGCCCTGGTCCTGCGCTGCTCCCGGAAGCGGCTGGCACCACATCCCTGCGGCCCCTGGGGAGGTGAGGGCAGAGGGCTCCATGCACTGCCCTCGCCTGCAGGCACCCCCCCCCGCAGCTCCCATTGGCCGGGAACGGGGAACCACAGCCAATGGGAGCTTTGGGAGTGAAACCTTCAGGCGAGGGCAGTGCGCGGCAGAGCCGCCTGCCCCACCCCACCCCCAAGAGCCACTGCCGGACATGCTGGCCACTTCCGGGAGCGGCGTGCGGCCAGGGCAGGCAGGGAGCCTGCTTTAGCCCCGCTGCGTGCCGCTGCCACCCCGGAGCCACTCGAGGTAAGCGGCGCCAGGCCAGAGCCTGCACCCTGAACCCCTCCTGCACTCCGCATCCCAACCCCCTGTCCTGAGCCTCCTAACTCCCTGCCCTGAGCCCTCTGCCATACCCCTCTTGCACCCCAACCCCGTCTTGAGCCCCCAACCCCCTGCCTTGAGCTTCCTGCCGCACCCCTCCTGCATCCCAACCCCCTCCTGCACCCAAGCCTCCAGCCGCACCCCTCCTGCACCTGAACCTCCTGCCCTGAGCCCCCTGCCACCCCACATCCCTCCTGCACCCCAACCCCTTGCCCTGAGCCCCTTCCTGCACACTGCACCCCCTCCCACACCCCACACTCCCTCCCGCACTCTAACCCCCTGCCCCAGCCCTACATTCATGGCCCTGCATACAATTTCCTCACCCAGATGTGGCCCTCAGGACAAAAAAGTTTGCCCACCCCTAGTTTAGAATATCCTCAGGTGCTAACCTTCCTGCCTGAACCACCAAGTTATTCTGGTTTTAACATATTATGTTAACTAACTGTGATATTATTAGGGTGACCAGACAGCAAGTGTGAAAAATTGGGACAGGGGGTGGGGGGTAATAGGAGCCTATTTAAGAAAAAGACCCCAAAATCAGGACTGTCCCTATAAAATCGGGACATCTGGTCACCCTAGATATTACACACACATCCACCTAACATGAAGGCTGAACCAGTTTGGCGGGGGTATGACAACACAGTTAAGGTGCTTTGAGGTATGTCAATTCTGTATTTTAGTACTTGCTTTGTCTTTTAAATGTACCATTACTTTAAATTTTCTGTTTGCAGTGTGGTTGTAGCCATGTTGGTCCCAGGATATTAGAGAGACAAGGTGGAAGAGGTAATATATTTTATTGGACCAACTTCCTGTTGGTGAAAGAGACAAGTTTTTGAGCTACACACAAAGCTCTTCTTCAGGTCTGGAAAAGATGCTCAAAGTGTCACAGCTAAATATAATGTGGAACAGATTGTTTAGCATAAGTATCAAGTATCAGAGGGGTAGCCGTGTTAGTCTGGATCTGTAAAAGCAGCAAAGAATCCTGTGGCACCTTATAGACTAACAGAGTCTATAAGGTGCCACAGGATTCTTTGCTGCTTTAGCATAAGTAGTTACATATTATAAGAGACTATTCAAGGTGAAGTGGCTCATTAACATATCTGCAGTCATAGGACAAAAAATGGGTGTTAGTGGGTTACAGATTATTGTAATAAGCCATAAATCCAGTGTCTTTATTAAGTCCATGATTTTTAGTATCGAGCACAGTTATGAATTTAAGCTCCCAGGCTCATCTTTTGAAACTGTTGTGCAGGTTTCCTTTGAGGATAAAGACTGAGAGGTCAGATAGGGACTGAGTGCTTTGTGAAAAATGTTCACCCATGAATGATAGGGAGTTTTTATCTTTTATCATTTTTCTGTGTGCATTCATTTGAGAGTGTAGTTATTGTCAGGTTTCACGTACACAGTTGATACTGGGGCATTTAGTGCACTGGATGATGTATTACACGTGTTGTGATAGGCACCTGTATGATCCATGGATCTTGAAAGGTTAGAGGGTTGTTTGAAGGCCAGAAGAGAAGTTTAGGAAAGATTTCTTTCAGGATGGGGTCCCCATCAAGTATGGGTTGTAATTGTTTAATGATATCCCATATGGGTTCCAGTGTGGGATTGTAGGTAACAACTACGGATATACGATCAGAGGCTTTCCTCCTCCCCATATTGAAGCACGTTCTCTCGGGGTATTCCATGATGTGATCTACTTCTCTGGTGGAGTGTCCTTGTTTGGTGAAGGCAGTTTAAAGTGTGTCAAGATGTGTACCCTGGACTTTTTCCTTGGAGCATATTCTGTAGTATCTGAGTGCCTGGTTTAGATAACAGATTTCTTGGTGTGTTTGGGGTGGTTACTGTGGTTACTGTGAAGTTAACTGTAATGATCTGCGAGTTTCTTGTATATTGTTGTGTGTAGGGTTCCATTGTTGAAGCTGATTGTGATGTCCAGGAAGCGATGCTGGTGCAGGAGTGTTCTAGAGAGTTTAATAGATGGGTGGTGTTTGTTGAAGTTGTGGTGGAAATCTATGAGGTAGTTTAGGTCATTTGCCTAGAAGATGAAAACATCATTGATGTATCTCAGGTATATCATGGGTTTTGTGGTGTATTTGTCCAAAAATTCTTCCTCAAGGTGGCCCATGAAGAAGTTGGCATACTAGGGAGCCATCCTACTACCCCTGTCTATTTCTGTCATAGGGCCAATAAAAGATATTACCTCCCCCTCCTTGCCTCTCTAATATCCTGGGACCAACATGGCTGCAACACTGCTAACTCAGATAGCACATTTATATGGGATGCAAACAAATCTGGGTCTAAAAATCAGTCTGCTCTAATAAGTCCCAGTACAGGAAAGCATCCCTATTTTGGAAAGCACATAAGCCCCATTGAAGTCAATGGTACTTAAGCACTTAAAGTTAATCATGTCCTGAAATGTTTTCCTGAATTGGGATTGTGACAGATATGCCTATTTCCTGCATATAGTTGGGAGACCTTATTGAATTAAGTTTAAGTATCTTTGCAATCCATTGTACTAAACACAAAGTTTAGGTATTACTGTGGAGTGAGATTGCATGTAACCTCTCTAGGGGGAGACATAGATTCATAGATTCTAGGACTGGAAGGGACCTCGAGAGGTCATCAAGTCCAGTCCTCTGCCCTCATGGCAGGACCAAATACTGTCTAGACCATCCCTGATAGACATTTATCTAACCTACTCTTAAATATCTCCAGAGATAGAGATTCCACAACCTCCCTAGGCAATTTATTCCAGTGTTTAACCACCCTGACAGTTAGGAACTTTTTCCTAATGTCCAACCTAAACCTCCCTTGCTGCAGTTTAAGCCCATTGCTTCTTGTTCTATCCTTAGAGGTTAAGGTGAACAAGTTTTCTCCCTCCTCCTTATGACACCCTTTTAGATACCTGAAAACTGCTATCATGTCCCCTCTCAGTCTTCTCTTTTCCAAACTAAACAAACCCAATTCTTTCAGCCTTCCTTCATAGGTCATGTTCTCAAGACCTTTAATCATTCTTGTTGCTCTTCTCTGGACCCTCTCCAATTTCTCCACATCTTTCTTGAAATGCGGTGCCCAGAACTGGACACAATACTCCAGTTGAGGCCTAACCAGCGCAGAGTAGAGCGGAAGAATGACTTCTCGTGTCTTGCTCACAACACACCTGTTAATACATCCCAGAATCATGTTTGCTTTTTTTGCAACAGCATCACACTGTTGACTCATATTTAGCTTGTGGTCCACTATAACCCCTAGATCCCTTTCTGCCGTACTCCTTCCTAGACAGTCTCTTCCCATTCTGTATGTGTGAAACTGATTGTTCCTTCCTAAGTGGAGCACTTTGCATTTGTCTTTGTTAAACTTCATCCTGTTTACCTCAGACCATTTCTCCAATTTGTCCAGATCATTTTGAATTATGACCCTGTCCTCCAAAGCAGTTGCAATCCCTCCCAGTTTGGTATCATCTGCAAACTTAATAAGCGTACTTTCTATGCCAATATCTAAGTCGTTAATGAAGATATTGAACAGAGCCGGTCCCAAAACAGACCCCTGCGGAACCCCACTTGTTATGCCTTTCCAGCAGGATTGGGAACCATTAATAACAACTCTCTGAGTACGGTTATCCAGCCAGTTATGCACCCACCTTATAGTAGCCCCATCTAAATTGTATTTGCCTAGTTTATCGATAAGAATATCATGCGAGACCGTATCAAATGCCTTACTAAAGTCTAGGTATACCACATCCACAGCTTCTCCCTTATCCACAAGACTCGTTATCCTATCAAAGAAAGCTATCAGATTGGTTTGACACGATTTGTTCTTTACAAATCCATGCTGGCTATTCCCTATCACCTCTTACCACCTTCAGTGTTTGCAGATGATTTCCTTAATTACTTGCTCCATTATCTTCCCTGGCACAGAAGTTAAACTAACTGGTCTGTAGTTTCCTGGGTTGTTTTTATTTCCCTTTTTATAGATGGGCACTATATTTGCCCTTTTCCAGTCTTCTGGAATCTCTCCTGTCTCCCATGATTTTCCGAAGATAATAGCTAGAGCAGTGGTCCCCAACCTTTTTCGTCTGGCGGGCGCCAAAAAACAAAACAAAAACCGAGCGCTGCCGGCGGGCGCCAAAAAAAAACCAAAAAAAAAATCCCGAGCACTGCCGGCGGAGCAAAACAAAAAACAAAAAAAAAACCCCGAGCGCTGCCGGTGGGCGCCAAGCGCTGCCGGCGGAGCAAAACAAAACCCACCCCGAACGCAAAAAAACCCAAAAACTCCGAGGGCTCCGTGGGCGCACTTACACCCCCCGGCGGGCGCAATGGCGCCCGCGGGCACCACGTTGGGGACCCCTGAGCTAGAGGCTCAGATACCTCCTCTATTAGCTCCTTGAGTATTCAAGGATGCATTTCATCAGGTCCTGGTGACTTGCAGGCATCTAACTTTTCTAAGTGATTTTTAACTTGTTCTTTTTTTATTTTATCTGCTAAACCTACCCCCTTCCCATTAGCATTCACTATGTTAGGCATTCCTTCGGACTTCTCGGTGAAGACCGAAACAAAGTCATTAAGCATCTCTGCCATTTCCAAGTTTCCTGTTACTGTTTCTCCCTCTTCACTGAGCAGTGGACCTACCCTGTCTTTGGTCTTCCTCTTGCTTCTAATGTATTGATAAAAAGTCTTCTTGTTTCCCTTTATTCCTGCAGCTAGTTTGAGCTCATTTTGTGCCTTTGCCTTTCTAATCTTGCCCCTGCATTCCTGTGTTGTTTGCCTATATTAATCCTTTGTAATCTGTCCTAGTTTCCATTTTTTATATGACTCCTTTTTATTTTTTAGATCATGCAAGATCTCGTGGTTAAGCCAAGGTGGTCTTTTGCCACATTTTCTATCTTTCCTAACCAGCGGAATAGCTTGCTTTTGGGCCCTTAATAGTGTCCCTTTGAAAAACTGCCAACTCTCCTCAGTTGTTTTTCCCCTCAGTCTTGATTCCCATGGGACCTTACCTATCAGCTCTCTGAGCTTACCAAAATCCGCCTTCCTGAAATCCATTGTCTCTATTTTGCTGTACTCCCTTCTACCCTTCCTTAGAATTGCAAACTCTATGATTTCATGATCACTTTCACCCAAGCTGCCTTCTACTTTCAAATTCTCAATGAGTTCCTCCCTATTTGTTAAAATCAAGTCTAGAACAGCTTCCCCCCTAGTAGCTTTTTCAACCTTCTGAAATAAAAAGTTGTCTGCAATGCAGTCCAAGAATTTGTTGGATAGTCTGTGCCCCGCTGTGTTATTTTCCCAACATATATTTGGATAGTTGAAGTCCCCCATCACCACCAAATCTTGGGCTTTGGATGATTTTGTTAGTTGTTTAAAAAAAGCCTCATCCACCTCTTCCACCTGGTTAGGTGGCCTGTAGTAGACTCCTAGCATGACATCACCCTTGTTTTTTACCCCTTTTAGCCTAACCCAGAGACTCTCAACACTTCCGTCTCCTATGTCCATCTCCACCTCAGTCCAAGTGTGTACATTTTTAATATATAAGGCAACACCTCCTCCCTTTTTCCCCTGTCTATCCTTCCTGAGCAAGCTGTACCCATCCACACCAACATTCCAATCATGTGTATTATCCCACCAAGTTTCAGTGATGCCAACAATGTCATAGTTGTATTTATTTATTAGCACTTCCAGTTCTTCCTGCTTATTACCCATACTTCTCGCATTTGTATATAGGCATCTAAGATACTGGTTCGATCTTGCCTCCCAGTTTTGCCCTGACCCTCCTTTCTCTCTGCCATTATAGCCCACACTCCCTCTTGTTTCCGACCCATCTCCCAGGTCTCCATGTTCCCCACTTACCTGTGGGCTTTGCTCACCTGTCCCCGTCGAACCTAGTTTAAAGCCCTCCTCACTAGGTTAGCCAGTCTGTGTCCAAATAGGGTCTTTCCCCTCCTCGAAAGGTGAACGCCATCTCTGCCTAGCAGTCCTTCCTCGAATAGCATCCCGTGGTCGAGGAAGCCAAAGCCCTCCTGGCGACACCATCTTCGCAGCCAGGCATTCACCTCCATGATGCATCTGTCTCTCCCCAGGCCCCTACCTTTGACAGGAAGAATTGAAGAGAATACCACCTGCGCTCCAAACTCCTTCACCCGTACTCCCAGAGCCCTGTAGTCACTCTTGATCCGCTCAGTGTCACATGATGTGAGGCCTGGGAGTTCATAGGACTATACTGAAAATGTGTCTGAGAAGAATGGACTTTTGGGACAAGTGTAAAGTGGATTTTCGGGAGAAATACCTATGGAGAGGTTAATGCAAATTCCCTGGTTATACAATAACTCAGCCTCTTGGAGCTACGTCCTGAGGAATGGATCACTCTGTACTGATCATCTGTTCCCAGAGACTGGAGGTCAAAGGCCTTAGCTGTATAAATAAACAGCTGAACTACCTAGCCTGTGTTCTGGTTCTGAATTATATTATGAACTTGTAACCACAAGGAAAATCTAGTTGTGGGTTTTGAAGGACTGACACCTACCGGAGCCTGAGCTTGGAGTTGGGGGGTTACCTGTGGTAAGCTTTCTAGCTATGTGGGTAGGTTCTTTGATTGTTTTTAAAATGTTTTCTCTGTAATGCTTTCACATTAAGAATAAATGTGCTTGCTTAGAAAGGACTGTACCTTAAAACTGCAGGCAACACACTGGAGAGAAAACAAAGTGCAGACACTAGCCTTTTCAATAGTCTGGTTTGCTGGGAATACCAAACTGCAGACAGGGATCTGTACAGCCTTAATAATCCCTGGTCAGGAGGGAGTGAGATGTCGTCCTTCACCAAAGAGAGATGATAGTTGGGACCTCAGAATGTGAATACAGGTGCAGTTACCCTAAAACTGTGACAGGAACCATAAGGAGGAACAGCAGAAGGCAAATGTGTTACTGAGAACTTATCTGCAACCAAACAAATGCTATTATTTATTATTAATACTGTAACCATGATAAAATAACAAATACACCCTAGTTATTCACCCCTCTGGGCTTCATAGGGCAGTCTATCAATGCCATGTCTGCCCTGTTTAGATTGTAAGTCCTTTTTGTATTTTGTACAACGCTAAGCACATTGTTGGTACCTAAAAAAATACATAATGCTATCATATGTAAAATATGTTTTACATTTTTAAAGGGAAAAAAAATCCCTTCTCCCTCTGTAATTTTTTTTAAACCTGGGGAAAATTGAGAGCGTCCACAAACTGAATAGTTTATATTGCAACAAAAGAAAAAAAGGCTCATTTTGCCATTTTTGGGCTTGGCTACACTGGCAAGTTACAGCGCACTAAAGCCGCGCACAGCGCTGTAACTCACTACCCGTCCACACTGGCAAGGCACGTACAGCACTGTATCTCCGGAGATACAGCGCTGCTTGTACTCCTCCTCCGCCAGAGGAATAAGGAGAATTGCGCTGCTGCTGCAGCGCTGCGGCGCCAGTGTAGCCGCCCAATGCGCACTGATTGGCCTCCAGAAGTATTCGGCAGTATCCCATAATGCCTGTTCTAGCCACTCTGGTCATCAGTTCGAACTCTACTGCCCTGGCCTCAGGTGACCAACCGTCAGACCCACCCTTTAAATTCCCCGGGAATTTTAAAAATCCCCTTCCTGTTTGCTCAGCCAGCCAGGTGTGGAGTGCTATCAGCGAATCTTTCCAGGTGACCATGCCTCCACGCGCCAGGCGAGCCCCAGCATGGAGCAATGGCGAGTTGCTGGACCTCATCAGTGTTTGGGGGGAGGAAGCTGTCCAGTCCCAGCTGCGCTCCAGCCGTAGGAATTACGATACCTACGGGCAGATATCAAGGGCCATGATTGAAAGGGGCCATGACCGGGACGCTCTGCAGTGCAGGATTAAGGTGAAGGAGCTGCGGAATGCCTACCGCAAAGCCCGCGAGGCAAACAGCCGCTCGGGTGCTCCCCCCACGACCTGCAGATTCTATAAAGAGCTGGATGAGATACTTGGGGGTGACCCCTCCTCCATGCCGAGCACCACCATGGACACTTCAGAGCGGGTGGTGGAGGAGGAGGACGAGGAGGAAACCGGGAGTCAGGGTGCTGGGGCGGTTGGAGACACCCCGGACTACCTGGGTCCATGCAGCCAGGAGCTCTTCTCGAGCCCGGAGGAAGCTAGCCAGTCGCAGCAGCCGGTACTTGGTGGAGGACAAACTGGTGGAGGACAAACTGAAGAGCGTGTTCCCGGTAAGCGCTTTATTTTTTGGGAAGGAAGATTTTCGGGAGAGGAGGGTTAGGGCTGCATGCATGCCTAGATGTGGAATAGCGCATTGATGTGGTCTATCACTTCGCGGTAATCGGCCGCGGTAATCTCTTCGAAAGTCTCATCCAGAATGTGGGCAATGCGCTTGCGCAGGTTTCTTGGGAGAGCCACCGTGGTCCTTGTCCCAGTCAGGCTAACGTGTCCGCGCCACTGTGCCGCGAGGGGCGGGGGGACCATTGCTGCACACAGTGAAGCTGCATATGGGCCAGGGCGGAAGCCGCATTGCAATAGAAGACCCTCCCTTGCTTCCCAGGTCACCCTCAGCAGTGAGATATCTTCCAGGACGAACTCCTGTGGAAAATTTTGGGACAGTGTTCAGTGTAGGTGCCCCCTGCAGCTGTTGGCTCTCCCCAAGGCACAGAAACCCAGAAGACAGTACAGCCCAGAAACAATCAGTCCCCCTTACTCACCATTTTGGGGCTCCCGTGGGTTATGTCCGCTCTCTTTGGGACAGGAAAATTATGCTATTGTGTACACTGTGTGTGCCCTCCTCAAGTGCGGGGGAATGATTACTCTGTCTGGTTTAAACAATGCTGCCTCTGTTAAGTGTTGCATTTTGCCTTTGCAGATGCAACCTTGAGACCTCAGCCGTCCGTGTTTACACCTGCTCAAAGACTGCAAAGACTCCGGAGGAGACCGCGGAAAAGCAAGGAAGACATGCTGCACCAAGTCATGCAGCAGTCTGTTAAAGAAAATCAAAAAGCCCAGGAGTGGAGGGAGAGAGCGCAGGAGTGGAGGGAGACAGAAAGCAGGATCCGCCAGGAAAACTCATCGCACCGGCGGCAGGCCACGCAGCACCGGCAGCAAAGCACGGATAGGCTGATAACCATCATGGAGCGCCAAGCAGACTCTATCCAGGAGCTCGTAGCCATGCAGGCGGAGCACTACCGCGCCCGCACCCCCATGCAGCCCTTGCCCCAAAACTCGTTACCTTGTGCCCCCATGTCCCCTCCAACCCACTTTCCCCAACGTGCGGGTTCTTACCGCCAACTGCTGCCTCCAACACCGGTATCTTCACCACCCAGCTCTGAAAACTACGAGCCTTACCCCCTGCACTCAACCCCCATCACCATGCAGTATAGACATCATGAAGTGCAGCACTCAATGCAAAGCAGTGGAGACAGGACATACGCAGATCTCTGATTGTACCATTCCCCATCCCAACCCCACCCCACCCCATTGCCCTTTCTTGATTCCCAAACAGTTGTTTCTTTCAATAAATTTATTTTCTTTTCAATAAATGGATATTTTGGTTTTGAAAACATTCTTTATTATTGCATAAAGTAAAAGATCCATTAGGCCAGGAACCAGGCACTGCAAATCAGTGAAGCAAACACAGATTCCTACCAACATTGTAACCACAGGGCACCAGACATTACTGCTGGCTTTCAGCCTCAAATTGCTCCCTCAAGGCATCCCTAATCCTAGCAGCCCCGTGCTGGTCCCGTCTAGTAGCCCTGCTCTCTGGCTGTGCAAATTCAGCCTCCAGGTGTTGAACATCGGAGGTCCATGCCTGCCTGAATATTTCACCCCTCCCTTCACAAATATTATGGAGGGTACAGCACGCGGATATAACCGCGGGGATGCTGTTTTCTGCCAAGTCCAGCTTCCCATACAGAGATCGCCAGCGGCCCTTTAAACGGCCAAAAGCACACTCCACAGTCATTCGGCACCGGCTCAGCCTGTAGTTGAACCGTTCCTTGCTACTGTCAAGGCACCCTGTGTAGGGTTTCATGAGCCACGGCATTAGCGGGTAAGCGGGGTCTCCAAGGATCACAATGGGCATTTCGACTTCCCCTACTGTGATCTTCCTATCGGGGAAAAAAGTCCCGGCCTCCAGCTTCCTGAACACGCCAGTGTTCCGAAAGATGCGTGCATCATGCACCTTTCCGGGCCACCCTGTATTAATGTCAATGAAACGCCCACGGTGATCCACTACCGCCTGGAGTACCATAGAGAAATACCCCTTCCGATTAACGTACTCGGAGGCTAGGTGCTCCGGGGCCAGAATAGGAATATGCGTCCCATCTATTGCCCCTCCACAGTTAGGGAAACCCATTTGTGCAAAGCCATCCACAATGTCCTGCACGTTACCCGGAGTCACGGTTCTTCTGAGCAGGATTTTATTAATGGCCCTGCAAACTTGCATCAGCACGATTCCAACGGTCGACTTTCCCACTCCAAACTGGTTCGCGACCGATCGGTAGCTGTCTGGAGTTGCCAGCTTCCAGATTGCAATAGCCACCCGCTTCTCCACCGGCATGGCGGCTCTCAATCTCGTGTCCTTGCGCCGCAGGGTGGGGGCGAGCTCCTCACACAGTCCCATGAAAGTGGCTTTTCTCATCCGAAAGTTCTGCAGCCACTGCTCGTCATCCCAGACTTGCAGGACGATGTGATCCCACCACTCAGTGCTTGTTTCCCGAGCCCAGAAGCGGCGTTCCACGGTGCTGAGCATGTCCGTGAATGAGACAAGCAATTTCGTGTCGTACGCGTTACGTGACTCGCTATCCTCGTCGGAATCCTCGTCGGACTCCTCACTGTCACTTTGGATCTTAAGGAACAGCTCGACTGCTAAACGTGACGTGAAGGCGAGACTCGTCAGCATACTCCTCAGCAGTTCGGGCTCCATTTCCCGCAGACCGAAACGGAGCACACAGATCGCGCTGCACAAAAGCCGTTAAAAGATGGCGCCAAATGTGGACGGAAACACAGGGATTGCTGGGATGTGAAGCGATGCATCACGGGGCGTTGGGACAGGACCCAGAATGCCCCGCGCCCACCGCCCCCTTCCCACAAGCCACCGCGCCAAAGTGGCGCGAAAATGGGAAGAGGTGCTCTGTGGGATAGCTGTCCATAGTGCGCTGCTCCCAATGCCGCTGCAAGTGCCGCCAATGTGGCCACGACAGTGCGCTGGCAGCTGGCAGTGTGGACAGACTGCAGCGCTCTCCCTGTTCAGCTGTACGAAGGCAGGTTTAACTCACAGCGCTGTACATCTGCCAGTGTAGCCAAGCCCTTTATCTGGAGGCAGAATACGCATTAGATCTCAGTGGTCAAATAATGAATGTCTATTGCCCAGTGCAATAAGAGTGGGAACGAACTTGCTCTTTACAAGCCTAACGACGGCAGGACGGATTAGGACAGCCACGTTCGCTCTCTAGCAGTGATTCACTAGTTCAGGTGGAGAATTCAGATTTTTGTCATTGGTATTATCAACCTCCACCAGGCCGGCGCTCGCAGGGTCCATCCCGGGGACTGGAGCCGGCCGCCGCGCTCTGTAGCCGGGTTTGCGGGGGGAACGGGAAGGGCTAAAATGGCAGCGCTTCCAGCGCACGCGGCTCACGGCCCTGGGCGGCTGCGCGCCGCGTGCCCAGCAGGGGGCGCTACCTCGCCCTCCCCCGCCACTCAGAGTATTAGTGACGTCCCGGGAAAGCAAACCGTCAACGGCCCCTACCCGGGTAGCTGCGATTTCCCCCCGCCCCTCTCAATGGACTGATCCACTTGCCTAGAGAGGGGCGGTGAGACGGTCGCCGGCCATTGACGGTATAGCAGGAGGAAGGGGATCTGGACGCGCTCACTGACGGGGTAGGGGAGCTCAATCCGCCTGTTCGCTGCGACGGAAGGGAAAGTGCCTGTCACCTCGGGGCTGCGTGTGGCTGGGACTCCGCGGCGCCCCTCACTGTAAGTGTAGATGGGGAGGGGCTGTGTGCTGTTGGGTGTGTGTGTGTCAGGAAATGAGTTAGGTAGGTTCGTTCCCCCCTCCGGGGTGGGATGGTCTCTCCCAGCGAGTCTTTCAAGGCGAGGCGGGGCCCTCCCTTTCCTCCCTCCCCTTCTCCGCGTTGGTTCCGCTCGCAGCAGGATTTAGCCGCCGCCTGCCGTCGTCTCCGCTTGTGTCGCTTGCAGTGAGGGGCTCCTGGACGTTTTCTCTTTGCCTTAAAGTCGGTGAGGAGCGAGCGGGGCCGGGCGCTGGGCTGGGCGGAGCGGGGCCCCCCGGACACTAGGACAGGCCGGGCCGTGGCGGGGCTAGGCCGGGGCCTGCAGGGCTGTTCCCCTCTCCACCCCCCTCCCGCGGCGGCCTGGCCCTGCCGGGTAACAAAGCCCCGGCCTGTGACGGGGAGGCCGCGGCGGTGAGCGCGGCCCGGCTGGAGGAGACACCCCACCCCCAATTCTACCGGCTCCAGAGCGCCTGCTGCGGCCGCCTCCGCCCAGGGAGGCCCGGTGGGTGCTGAGCAGCCCGGCGAGAGGGAGGCGCGCGGGGGCTGGGAGCTGCCCAGTCCCGCTCGGGCGGTGCGGCGTGGAGGCCTGTTCCTCCCCCGGGAGCGGCCACGGGATGCTGGGCCGCCAACTCCGCGGGGGAGCCGGGGCGGGGAGCGAGGACGGGCCTCGGGAGTTGACTCACGCCCTGCTGCGTGTTGTCCCGCCCGTCCGCCTGGATCCGGGCCTGCGACCCTGCTGTGCGGGATCGTCTCGTGTCGGCCCGGCCTGCCCGGCGCTGAGCGCGTCTCTGCCCGCCCCGAGATCTAGGTCTAATTCAACACGCCTCAGCTCTGTACAGCGCTTTTCGTTGCCTGTCCCTGTGCTTTACAGCGGAGATCAAATTATCCTTACCTTACAAATAGGGAAACTGAGGTACAGAGAGAGCGTGATTTGCCCAAGGTCACCTCAGATGCTAAGAAAGTTCACACTCACCCTGAGGCTATCCTTGTATGTCTTAATTAGACTAACCTGTCTTTGCCATAACAGCTAATAAATATTGCATGGCTTTGGTGAAAATGCACTGGGATCTGTCTCAGTTACTTCAGCAGTGTAGCTGTTCTTCGCCAACAGGCAGGCCCAGGAACTAGCAGTGCAGGATTTGCATTTCATATCCCTGACAAGAGTGTTGTTGTAGTAAAGTAGGGGAGGAATGCACTCTAAGGCTTCAGCCACTCTCAAATAATATTTTCTTTTTAAAGTGTGGACTCCTTCCACAAGGAGATGTGTACAGTAGCTGATACACATGCTTAGAATTAAAGCATGGTGTAGGAATCATCTGCCTCTTAAGGATATCTTGAAGAACTTTTCTGTTTTCACAGGGTGTCTTTTATGAATAATCAAAAGCAGCAGAAGCCAACGCTATCAGGCCAGCGTTTTAAAACTAGAAAAAGAGGTAAATATTAATCATTTTTGTGTGTAGCTCATGGCCAGCTCTGTACAGAAGACCTATCAGCATGTGCTGGGCAAGAGAATGAATACGCACAAGCTTATTAGTATGTGTCTAGCCTAGAGGTCCCTGAACTGTGGGGTGTGCCCCCTAAGGGGGTGTGGAGGAACATCTGAGGCCAGCCCCCACGGGTGGTGGGGAGGGAGCACCACCCAGCCCCTCCTCACCCCCAGCTCTGCTCTGGTCCCACATCCCCAGCTCCCATGCCAACCCCCAGCCTCAGAGGCTGGCTGCGGTTCCACTCCCAGCAAAACGTGTCATTTGGAGGTGTGAAAACACCCCCCCACCCCAATGAGCGATGTAAATTTCGCCAGCATAAGTGGTAGTGTGCACAGCACTATGTCGGCAGGAGAGCTTTTCCTGCCAACATAGCTACTGCTGCTCATTAGGGATAGTTTAGCTATGTTGCTGGGAGAGCTTCAGAGCTTCAATACAGCTGTGCCACTGCAAGGTCTCTAGTGTAGACATAGCCTTAGTAATCTGAGACTTATTAAATTTAGTGTGACTGCTCCATGACTCTTGGATTTTTTATTTTTATTTTTTTTTTTTTTAAGATAAATTTTCGACCCTAGCATAATCTGGCTCTCACTATCTTGATGAAGAGACAGTAAAATGGGCAAAACTGGTCTTGTTGCAGAATTTAGCAGGAAGAAATTACTGTGGGAAAACAGGCAGGGATTAGAATGCAATGCGTGTAGCTTTAAGTATTGGTGCTTCTTGGCTTACGTGGAGACAACTTTAGGAGTCAAAATCTTGTAACTTTTAAATCAGGGGTCTCAAACTCAAATGACCACGAGGGCCACATGAGGACTAGTACATTGCCCCGAGGGCCGCATTTACTGACACCTCCCCCCACTGCCTTCGGCCCTGCCCCCACTCGACCCCTTCCATGAGGCCCTGCCCCTGCCCCGCCTCTTCCCACCCCTTCCCTTCCCCCATTCCAACCCCTGCCCCGAAATCCCCACCCCAACTCTGCCCCCTCCCTGCCCCCAGGGGGCACAGGAGGGGTGTGGGGTGTGGTGGGGGCTCAGGGCAGGGAGTTGGGGTGAGGGGTGCAGGAGGGGGTCAGGGTGCGGCAGGGGGTTGGGGTGCAGTGAGGTTCACGGCAGGGGTGCGGGGGGTCGGGGTGCAGGAAGAGGGCGGGGGGCGGGCTCTGGCCCGACCCGCACTGGGGGCAGGCTCCCTGCCTGCCCTGCCGCCGCGCTGGGAACCTGGGGAAGGAGGGGCGCAGGGATGTGTGTGGCTGTTGCTTCAGGCACCCCAGCAGCTCCCATTGGCCACAGTTCCCCATTCCCAGCCAATGGGAACTGCTGGGGGCGGTGCCTGAAGCAACAGCCCCACACATCCCTGCGCCCCTCCTTGCCCAGGTTCCAGCTGCTTCCCGGCGCGGGGGCAGGGCAGGCAGGGAGCCTGCCCTGCCCCTGGTGCGGGTCGGAGCCACTCTAGGTAAACGGGGGAGGAGCTCACGGGCCGTGTGTTTGAGACCCCTATTCTAAATGAACAGCTAACTTGTTCAAGGCTAAACATAGTTGCATATTCTCATTGAAGTGATCAAAAAGTCAATGGTGGCTATTACTGCAGCTATTGCAGTTGATTGTTGACACGTTCGGGTCAAATGGCTAATGCTAAACTCGTATGTATTTATATTAAACTAATGGCAAATTCACTGTCTGCACTGGCTATTTCTGGCTTCCCTGGTAAACTCAAACACTTTTGAAACTGTTGCCGGTTTCCTTACTGAATGAATTCCTGAAGTTGGAAGATGCTGATACAGAAATTGACAGTATTATCTTTAAGTTAAAGTGAGAATAAGCTCCTACAACTAGTAGGCTTATCAAATACCAATGCTTTCTCTTTTATTGCAGATGAAAAAGAGAGGTTTGACCCTACTCAGTTTCAGGACTGTATTATTCAAGGTCTAACTGAAACTGGCAGTGACTTGGAAGCAGTAGCAAAGTTTCTTGATGCTTCTGGAGCAAAACTTGACTATCGCCGATATGCAGAGACACTCTTTGACATTCTGGTGGCTGGTGGAATGCTGGGTAAGTGTCTAGCTAAACTTTTAAATATGGCTGCTTTGCTAGACCACATCATTTTCTCACTTGGACTCAAATGACACTTGCACACATGCTTAAATGTAGGTTATTGATCTATTTAGTCACCCAAGTTTAAAAATGGATGCTATTTGGATTGCCTCAAACTTGTGGTACATAAATTAATGCTCTGTCACAGCATAATCTCTGCTACATTGGATTGAGGGTGGCTGCTTGCACTGCAGCAGGAATGGCTCACTTTTTAAATCTTCCATCCTTGAGCACAGTGAGAATCACTACTCTTATGTCTTGTCTTACGGTGGTTATCTGCTCAGGGATGGAAGAGCTCTTGTGACAGGTTCGGTCACAGAGACCCCCTTGGGATTGTCACCTGATGTGCTGTCGTTACCTCTGAACCCGTTTTCCACTGCCAGCTTGGGACTCCAGGACCCTGCCTTGTTGAGCCAGACACGCTAGTCTGCTGCAACACAGACCCAGGTCTGGTCCACATCCGCAAAGCTGCAGACTTTACCAAAACCTGCTCAGCAAGTCACCTATCTCCAGCACCCATACACCCAGTTCCCAATGGGATCCAAACCTCAAATACATCCATTTTACTCTGTATAAAGCTTATACAGGGTAAACTCATAAATTGTCCGCTCTCTGTACACTGATAGAGATGCATAGCTGTTTGCTCCCCCAGGTATTAATCACTTACTCTGGGTTTACTAATAAGTGATTTTATTAAGTATAAAAAGTAGGATTTAAGTGGCTTCAAGTAATAGACAGAACAAAGTAAGTTACCAAGCAAAATAAAACACAACATGCAAGTCTAAGCCCAATACATTTAAGAAACTGAATACAAGTAAATCTCACCCTCAGATGTTCCAATAAACTTCTTTCACAGATTAGACTCCTTCTTAGTCTGGGCCCAATCCTTTCCCCTGGTACAGTTCTTGTTGTTTCCAGCTCAGGTGGTAACTAGGGGATTTCTCATGACTGCAGCCCCCTTTGTTCTGTTCCACCCCCTTTTTATGGCTTTGGCACAAGGCAGGAATCTTTTCTCTCTCTGGGTCCCCACCCCTCCTTCTAAATGGAAAAGCGCCAGGTTTAAGATGGATTCCAGTACCAGGTGACATGGTGTCATGTCCTGTGAGACCCCAAGCCTCCATTCTTTCCAGTCTGACTCACATGAACGCTTACAAGTAAACAGTCATTTACAACCAATTGTCCTGGTTAATGGGAGCCATCAAGTTTCTAAACCACCATTAATGGCCCACAATTTGCATAGTTACAATAGGACTTGAGAGAAATACATTGTATTTCTAGTTTCAGATACAAGAATGATACATTCATACAAATAGGATGAACACACTGTAGAATTATAAGCTTTGTAATGATACCTTACAAGAGACCTTTTGCATAAAGCATATTCCAGTTACATTATATTCACACTTATAAACATATTTCCATAAAACATATGGAGTGCAACGTGTCAGCTCTCATAACTGATGGCTCTCTTTTCAGTTATTTATTTTTCCGTTGTTGCTTCCTCTTTTTGGCCTTTTGCTTACTACCTGTCACAGCACCAAAGCTTGGGGCTCATGCTTCAGCTTTCAGTTGTCACTGTTCTGATAGGCTTCCAAACAGGACCTCAGCATCCAGTACTGGCAGACCAGCAGCAACACTTCATAATGCAATGTCAAGTTTCATCTGCTAAATCCATCTCCATTTAATTATGGATGCTGCTGCAGCTATTAGTCCCTCAACAGTAAACTGCACTTCTCGCTTCAAGTGACTTAACAAGACTTCTGGTATGCTGTGTCTAGGTCCCCTGTTCTCGCTACTGTAGAAGCGATCTATGGCAGTGGGTTTGGGAAATATGTACAGCAGGATTTGAGAAGAATGTACAAAACAGCAGATAGTTTGACAATCTTTAATTCCTTTGTGTTAGGGATGGTCCCCTCTGTGAGGGGACACTGCCTTAAATGATTGACCTTGAACTCTTCAAAGCTTAAATGTTCTTCCATTCTAAATTTTGTGCATAATTGGGCAAGCTTGTCTTCTATATTATAACTTTAAAAAAGGTGCCTCTTCAACAGTGAGTATAACTTTCATAAAACGTAGAATTTGGATCATGCAGCATGTGCTTACTCACTATGATAAAGCTTTCAAAGGATTGGTTAACTTTAAATGGCCACTAACAGTGGTATTTAAAATAATTAACTTGCATTTCTTTAGAACACTTGTGAAGCACTGTACTAATACTAAAACACAGAATACTAGTGAGAGGCTTGTAAAGTTGCATATCAGGGAATTAAAACAAATAGGGTGAGTGACTTGCCTAATGTCCCATAGTATATTGGTGACTGAGTCAATAGAACCAAAGGGTCCTGACGTATCCAACAGACTACTTCAGGGGTAGGCAACCTACGGCACGCGTGCCAAAGGCGGCACGCGAGCTGATTTTCAGTGGCACTCACACTGCCCAGGTCCTGGCCACCGGTCCGGCCGACTCTGGATTTTAATTTAATTTTAAATGAAGCTTCTTAAACATTTTAAAAACCTTACTTACTTTACATACACCAATAGTTTAGTGTTATATTATAGACTTATAGAAAGAGACCTTCTAAAAACATATTACTGGCACGCGAAACCTTAAATTAGAGTGAATAAATGAAGACTCGGCACACCACTTCTGAAAGGTTGCCGACCCCTGGACTACTTCATTGTGGAAAGCACTACTTATAGCAGTATCCACTAGGTGCTAAGCACACTCCAGATAAGAATGAACTGTCCTTGCCTCAAGAAGCCCATAACCTATGGATAGACACCTACAGATGTTTACTACTTGTCAGGTGGATTTGATGTATGTGGAAGTGAATCTTCAAGAGACTTTAATATGAGAAGTAGGGGCTTTGTAAATTAGCTCAAAGGCCATACCATGTATAGAGGGCAATGTGGAAGAAAAAGCTTGTTGTGTGATAAGCTGGCAAATGGGCATTTGTCAAGGTTCCCACTCTTAAAACTGGAAAGAGGGCAGAAGGAGATATGAGTTTGGATAAATAAGGAGGGGAAAAATTAATAGGACTTTAATTACAATGCATGATGCCTGAATTTGATGTAGTGGTAGATGGGGAACCAAGTGGAGTAACATAATCAAAATGAAGGGCATGGAAGAGGACTCTTGCTCCTGTATTTTGTGTAGGTTGGAAGAGGGTAGTGTGTGCTCTATGGATTCAAGAGAGGGAGGATGTTGCAGTATTTGAGACCAGAGAAGGCCCTAAATGAGAAATTTAGTGATTGGGTATGAGAAGATGTACGAGTCTTAAACTCTAAGCGGGAAGAAGTAGCAGGATTTGAGTGTGCTGGGCAGGGAGATGTCAGAAATCACTTCCACTCAGGCCTACACTCTGGTAGGGAGGATGGCAGTTTTATCTTCCCTTCCAAAACCTCTACACTCACTGTTAAGAGTACCCTGTCCATTCAAATAGGATGTGTTTCTGAAGTCTTGCTCCTATCCGATTACCATCTTTTGGGAAACCTCAATCCATAAAGAGTCCTCAGATATGGATGATGAAACAGGTATTCTAAAGTCTTTGATTTCTTTTAATAAAGAATTACATTACTGTTTCCTTTGGAGTATCTGCACATGGAGTGGTACCATTTTAAGTTCTTGGATGTTGTGTGTATTATAACACCTGACTTAACTCTTGAATTCAATATGCTAATACCTGATTAGCACCTTCCATATCTGAACTCAAGTGATGGCTTTTCTTTGCTTTTTCATTCTAGAAATGTCACAAAAATCACATCCCTAACACACACCGGTGTGATGACCAAGTTTCTACTGTAGATCAGGCCTTTGTCTCCTTAAAGCAGTGGGTCTCAAACTTTTTTAGTGGCGACCCCTTTCACATCACAAGCCTCTGAGTGCGACCCCCCCCCCCCCCCCAATAAATTAAACACACTTTTTAGTATATTTAATGCCATTATAAATGCTGGAGGCAAGCAGGGTTTGGGGTGGAGGTTGACAGCTCATGACCCCCCCCCATGTAATGACCCCCTGAGGGGTCCGAACCCCCAGTTCGAGAACCCCTGCCTTAAAGTAACAGGACTTTGTGTTGCCTTTAACCAGAAGTCCTGCTGTATAACACATGAATTAATAGACTAGTCTTGATGATGTTGCATCTTACAAAAGTCTGTTTTGATTTAGAACTGAGTCTGAGCCCCACTAGATTTGTCCTTGAGTACTTTTGACTGGCCTCTAACAAATTTGGTGTAAAGATTTAGGGTGGGACTTCTCAAAATTGCTCACACTTGGCCTAACTCCCTGCCCTGGAATCAGCGGTGAGACTCCCATTGAGTTATCTAGAAGCAGTTAAACCAATGCTCATGCTTTTGAAAATCCAATCTTAAATGTTACAAGTGACTCATGCATGGAAGTGGATATTTTTGGAGTCGGGGTGAGCTATGGGATGGAGCCATGGTTGCTGTTTTGCTTAGCACACTCTTAGAAACTTTCTCCTTTGACTTTATTGAGCTTGGGCTTTAAAAGAACCTTCCAAAACTAAACTGTGATGCTTTAATTTTTGAGCCATTCAAAACTTAGTGTGTACATGCAACTCTACAACAGTTAGGCTTTGCTTCCTGGGCTGGGTCACTCAATTTAAAAAAATTAAAAATAACTGTTAATTGTGTGTGAAGTGACTTTAGAAGATATGATATTTAGGATTAAACCAATTTAAGGTCTCTTGCAGTTGGAAGGAAAACTTCCATGATCTGTTGGGTCATGAGTGGTGTGGTGGTGTTGTGTGTTTGTTTTTGTTATTAAGACAAAATTGATGTATTATGGCTCTCACAATACCAAGTGTGTAAAGCTCTTCTGTTGTATAGAATATCAAATCTGAGCGTTGTCAATCTATTTGATGCATCTTGACTTAAGTTTCAATGCAACAATAGTAGATGGCCAAGTAAAATTATCTGGAGGCCTATATTTAGTGGTATAGTCACCACTGATCTTCAGTAAAGGACAGCTATAAGATTCAGCATCGTACAACACTAAACTTAAAGCAGTTCAAAAAGTCACATTTTACTGACTCTTTGCATACATAAGCAATAGTGTAATTCTTGCTGATCAAAAAAAAATTATTAGAAATTAAATATGAAATACCAGTTTTAAAGTATTAACACTAAAACTTCTTCTAGCCCCAGGTGGTACTCTGGCAGATGACCTGATGCGTACAGATGTCTGTGTATTTGCAGCACAAGAAGATCTAGAAACCATGCAAGCATTTGCTCAGGTTAGTCCTGTGTGTACAGTTGAACTTGACTGACTCTCACCTTGAGTGTACAATGGTTGATAACTAGCTGTCATGTTTAACATTGCTGTGGAATAACTGTCTACAAAAACTGGTCTTTGTGTTCAAATAAACTAACTTTTATATAATTTTGGAAGCCTCCCAGAAAATGGCCTTAGACATGCAGCATAAAAACAACAACAACCTGTTATGTTAAACTCTGTAGGGTGGCAAACTATCATTGGTACAAAAATGCCAGACTTGTTAATAGTCTAACCAAATGTTCAACAAAGCTGGTTTGAAACTCATTACTTTTTGCCTTGATTAGAGTCCAAATGTAATGTACTAATTTTCTGTCTTCTAGGTTTTTAACAAACTAATCAGGCGTTACAAATACCTGGAAAAAGGCTTTGAAGATGAAGTCAAAAAGGTATTTAACAGGCTTCATATAACAGCAAAAAACTCTGTTGCTAAGCTTAGCAACAATCACACTCTAAAAGGAAGAGTGCTGTGATTAAATCTTCACTTACTAGAATAAATGTCCTTGTATCTTAATGTGGCATTTGATTATATAAATGACAACTAATTTAGTGTGGGATTAAATTTCAGTCAGGGTAACATTCTACTCATGGAGTAATCTTGTATTTCTGCCCATCATAAGCTACTATGATCGCCAGCAGCAAGTCTCTGTAGGCACCGACTACACCAGCTGATAATACTTAAAAGCTTTGTGGTTTCATTTTGGAAGGATTACCATTCTTCTTTCTATTGCAGCTGCTGCTATTCCTAAAAGGTTTTTCAGAGTCTGAGCGGAACAAACTGGCCATGTTGACAGGTATTCTTTTGGCCAATGGGACACTTAATGCATCAATTCTCAACAGCCTCTATAATGAGAACTTGGTTAAAGAAGGTAACTACTAGTACTAAACAATTCCTTTGGATGGTGAGGGGTGCTGGGAGCAGGGACCAAGAGGCATTAGTCACAGATTTAACCAAAGCTAAAATTTGACATAGATGTGAACTGTGGCAGCCACGTACTCTGCTGCATAACAGCGAGTCTTATCCAGTGACCCAATCTGTTGGCCTAACTAGTTCTGAAGCAAAATTTAACTGGCAGTCTTCTACCTCTCTTCCACCCCACACGCATGCGCACACCTGTGAGGGTTTGTCCTAGTTCGGGTAGCTGATATATTATGGCATTGAAGACCCCACAGGATGGGAAGAACCATTAACATTGCAAGCAAGTTCCTCTTCCTTTCATATTGAACTATTAACAGTAACTTTCTAACTCCTGTTGTGCAGGTGTTTCTGCAGCTTTTGCAGTAAAGCTGTTCAAATCATGGATAAATGAGAAAGATATTAATGCAGTGGCTGCTAGCCTTCGTAAAGTCAACATGGACAACAGACTGATGGTGAGTATTGAAATGGATGACCTGAACACTGTTCTTATCTGTCCTTACTCTTGCAGATACCTGTCCACTTGGCCTCTCTGAATTACTAAAACTCGTATGCAGTGTTGTAGTTGTGTTGGTCCCAGGATATTGGAGACAAGGTGGCTGAGGTAACCTTTTATTGGACAGACATCTGTAGGTGAGAGAGAGAAGCTTACACAGAGCTCTTCAGGTCACCTGAAGTGCTCTGTCTTAAGGTTGAAAGCTTGTCTCACCAGCAGAAGTTGGTCCAATTAAAAAATATTACCTCATCCACTTTGTCTCTAAAGCAAACTTGGCAACCCTTGGACTTAAATGTGTCCCAATATAAAATTCAGGCACTAATAACCTCCTGTGCGTAGGAGTCAATGTAAATGTTGGGTGGTTTTTTTTCTTTCTTTTTTTTTTTTTTTTTTTTAGGAGCTCTTTCCAGCCAACAAACAAAGCCTTGAACACTTCACAAAGTATTTCACTGATGCAGGACTAAAAGAACTTTCAGAATATGTTCGGAACCAACAAACCATAGGAGCTCGTAAAGAGCTGCAGAAAGAACTTCAAGAGCAGATGTCACGTGGAGATCCATTTAAGGATGCAAGTATACATATATTTAAACCAGATACAAAAAAAAGTGAACTTGTTGCAAAGCTTCTTGACATTTTGTTTAGTTTGTTCCACATAGAATTAACCCACCATTACTTGGATCTTTGCTTCCTGGAATCTTAGAACTGTGATTCTTATTAATAGAGTGAAGGGAAAGGAATCAATTTACAGAACTGATTACTGGACTGTATCTAGTACAGGGGTCTCATGCGGCCCGCGAGCTCCTCCCGGCCCCCCCGCCCTCCCCTCCAAACATTTACCTGGCCGACCAGCACCGGGGGCAGGGCAGGCTCCCTGCTTGCCTGCCCTGCCGCCGCGTCGCACCAGGAAGCAGCTGGAACCTGGGGGAGGAGGAGTGCAGGGGGGTGTGGCTGTTGCTTCAGGCACCGCCCCCAGCAACTCCCATTGGCCACAGTTCCCCATTCCCGGCCAATGGGAACTGCTGGGGGCGGTGCCTGAAGCAACAGCCACACACACCCCTGCACCCCTCCTCCATCAGGTTCCAGCTGCTTCCTGGTGTGACGCAGGGCAGGCAGGCAAGCAGGGAGCCTGCCCTGCCCCCGGTGCTGGTCGGCCAGGTAAATGTTTGGAGGGGAGGGCGGGGGGGCCGGGAGGAGCTCGCGGGCCGCATGCGATAGCCCTGCGGGCCGCGACCCCTGTGCTAAACCTTGCCTCCTGAAGCCTTGGGAATGACATCAGGTGAGCAAGTGCGCATGTGCAATACCGTACAAGCTTTGCAATCAGGGCATGGGTCTTTCCTTATCCAGCATTCTTGTCTGTTAGTGCTAGCTGTCAGCTGGGAGAGAGACAGAGTCCACTGGATAAGCTAAAGAATAAGAAATCACCCACATTCTGAAGAGAAAAAGAACTAGGTCAGAGAGAAGTACAACACGAGATGAGTAACTGAACAAAGTGAGGAACGTGGGAGAAAAAATCCCAAAACAGGCATGCATATACTTTTCAGAAGAGGAAGAATATTAGTGTAAAGGGAACAACTCTGGCCAAGTCCAGAAAAGAGCTACCATTGTCATCTGCCTAGAAATGAACTTGCCAGTCAATCAAAGCTGTTGGCCTGAAAATTTCAAACAATGGGGGCCAGATTCTGCTCTTACACCAGTGTAAATCTCAGAAAATCCCCACTGAGAGCAATGTGTACACTAGATTTACACTGATGTAACTGAGGGCAGAACCTAGCCCAGGAACTTTGTTTTTCTTCCCACATCCTGAACTAGTCACTAGTCCCACATCCTGAACTAGTCACCCCGCACTCCTCCTTCACCCTGACCCCCTGCCCTGAGTCCCCTGCCGCACCCCGACCCCCTGCTCTGAGCCCCCACCACACCCCACACCCCTCCTGTGCCCCCTGGGGGCAGGGAGGGGGCAGAGTTGGGGTGGGGATTTCGGGGAAGGGGTTGGAATGGGGGCAGGGAAGGGGTGGGAAGAGGCGGGGCAGGGGCGGGGCCTCATGGAAGGGGTGGAGTGGGGGCGGGGGGAGGTGTCAGTAAATGCACTAGTCCTCATGTGGCCCTCGAGGTCATTTGAGTTTGAGACCCCTGATCTAGTACCTGAGTGAGGAACTTGGCTGCTGTTGGAGGACTAAACCTGTAATGCATCTGTATGTCTTACCCACCTATCCTCTTTAGAAGACAGAACTCCCGGGCACTCTGAATTTGGAGTGGTGGCAGCAGTAGTATTCATTAGCTGAAGGTGACTCTTCGGGTGTCACTGCTTAAATATTAAGCTGCTAAATTCAAATAGAAAGTCTTGGCCTGTGTTCTCACTCTTCCCACCAGCTCAAGAAACTGATATTCTTGGTCTCCAACACTTACTGGCCACTTGCATTTAATCTTCTAAACTAATGGTGCAGTACCTGGCATTTGTGTTGTAAAATGTAAAACTCATCCCTGCTTCTTGACCTATGACTGAACTGCTGTTAACTAAGGCAATTCAGAACTTTGAAAGGGTCTTTGGAAGTGAAATCTAAGGCCCCGTCTACACTACCCGCCGAAATCGGCGGGTAGCCATCGAAGTATCGGGGATCGAATTAACGCGTCTTGTCTGGACACGATAAATCGATCCCCGAACGCGCTCCTTCGAACTCCGGTACTCCTGCAGGGCGAGCAGAGTTACCGGACTCGACGTGGGAGCCGCGCACTTCGATCGCCGGACGCGAGGTAAGCGCGCCAAATTCGAACTAAGATACTTCGACTTCAGCTACGCGAATAGCGTAGCTGAAGTCGAAGTATCTTAGTTCGATCCCGCCCCTAGTGTGGACCAGCCCTAAGTATTCTGATTAAACAGCTTCCTTTGTGGCTTATAATCAGTAGCTTTCATACTAACATTAACTCACTGACTTTGCAGATAATCTTGTATGTCAAGGAGGAGATGAAGAAAAATAACATCTCAGAACAGACTGTGATAGGCATAGTCTGGTCTAGTGTAATGAGCACTGTGGAATGGAACAAAAAAGAGGAGCTGGTAGCAGAACAAGCCATCAAGCACCTGAAGGTATTTGCTGTAGCTCTGATACAAGAACTCTGAATAACTAAACTTACTATAAAGACACTTATGGGCTTGGCCCAGTCCTTTTTCCTCTCCCCTGACCTAATTATACTATAAAACTCCTAGAGTTAGACACAAGTGTGAGTATACTGCACCCTTTTCCGAGTAGAACTGCATCCACACTAAGGGAGTGATTGTACTATTGGTGTAGTTAAAGTAGTTCAGCTTTCTAGAGTAGACCAGGCCTAACTTTGTACATCACCTAGCAAAATGGGGACTCAATCTTGCTTGAGGACTCCAGATGCTCTAGAAATATAAATGAGATGCTACTCAATGATGGAGGAAAAGATGGTTCCTGCAGGTAACTAGTTTGTACTAAAACACTAGTGTGGATTTCAGCCCATTCTTAAATATGCGGCACTTTATTATTGGCTTGGAAAGGATTAGACTATCGTCCAGTAAATCTTGATAAGCATCCATTTCACCATTCACCTCAAACTGAAATGTTTCCATCAGTAGCAATCTACATTTAGAGAGGCAAAGTAAGAAAAGTTTGAGGTCTTAGTCTGATTTAAGATTTACTTTGTATATTTTGATGTGATATTGATAACTTGTGCCTTACTGGTTTAATTTTTTAATTTGTCATTAAGTAATTCTGACCCCCATACTTACCCACAACTGAATTTATATTGACAAAAACATCGTAAAATCAGTATTACCTGTTGAAATTCTATTTTAAAAAATTAAATTCTGCCAAGCCAGTATATGGATTGCACCTTAATCAGGTGATAAACTTTTATGAAGTATAACTAACTAGTTTCTTGTGCAAATGGCAACTTTTTTCAGAAAATTCAAAACTGTAAATGGCAAAAATATCAAATGTCAGTGTTTGCAGGGAATTAATTTTACAGTTAAACCTAGACGATCTCAAGGATGGAATGAATCCTTGAAATTAAGTAATATTACTTGTAAAATTCTTTGTCCTTGAAATTGAGTAAGGTAACTTTTTAATACACCCAAAAAAAAGACATTTTTCTCTAAGGGGGGGACCTAGTTAAAATCCATTTGGAGGTATTTTCACAATTTCTGTGCCCTCTGAAATAGTGACTTACACAGGGCTGGAAGTATATATCTAATCTCTTGTACTCTTTACAGCAATACAGCCCTCTGCTTGCTGCCTTTACTACCCAAGGTCAATCTGAGCTGACTCTGTTACTGAAGATTCAGGAGTACTGTTATGACAACATTCACTTCATGAAAGCCTTCCAGAAAATAGTGGTGCTCTTTTATAAAGGTAACTAAAGCTTTAAGGCTGCAGAATGTAACTGTTTGCAATGACTTCCAGTTCTTAACTCCGAGCTCTGAAAAGCTAATATCTGACCTGTGGCAAATGAAATTTGTCAAGATTCTCTGCAGTCAGTTAATTGGTAGCTGAAATTCTGGTGCTTGCATGACCATCTGTACAAACCACCATACCTTTGTCAATTGAGGTAAATTGCTAAACTGCAGTGATGAGCAAGGGCCTCTATCTCTAATGTAGTTAGCGAGGGGAGTTTTAATGTCAACTACTAATCTTTGGCTGGTGTCTGTTGTTCAGATGCTACCGGTATGGTGCTCTGCTTTCTCCTGTTGATATCACTCGGCTGCGTGCGTATGTTCCCTCTGTGTGCTGCCCCAGCTCTGCAAATCGCTGGCACAGCAGACCCGACGAGACCCCCCAATAACCACAGAGTTCAGTAAGATGCAAAGTCACGTCAACTAGGTTTATTGCGATCTTGGACACAATTGCAGTTCCCTGTAGGTTTCTTAGCCTAACTCAGGGCATACTATGAGAAAGTGCCTCTTGGCAAGGACCCGGCTTAGTGGCGGGACTTTCCACTCCCCCTACGGCCGGACAAGGACACTGCCCCAGGGATACGTTCTTATACACAGGTACAAACAAATTACACATCACTTCTGACGTATTAAGGTGCAACCCTTCTACGCAGCAAGGTACAGCCCCTCTGTGTAGTAAGGTGCCGCCTCTCACCTTGTACGGATTGCTTCGATCAAAACAACTCTATTCATCATTTTACCCTTTTGCCCCTGTCATTGGGATGGGTCGGCCTGTTCGATGTGTGCTGTGTCGAATGTATACATATCTAGTGTTCTGTACCTTTTAGGTATGTATCTTCTTGCAGCATTAGCCCTTTCCCTGCCAGCTTCTGTGAGCAGGGCCTGCCTCTGGCTCACAGCTTAACTTTGCTTTATGCTAGCAAAGTTTTGACCATTACTTCAGTTCAGGCCTCATACTGGGCCTTTATCAGGGCCTTCACTTACTACAGTGTCTAGTAGCCATGGTGCATTCTTGCCCAATCAGATCAGTCTTGCTTCTATACAAAGATAACTTAAGGTTTTCCATCTATTAATAGCAAAAACATATATTGGTGTATGGGGAAAAGAAACTTGAGCCAGTTTTCTGGCAAAAGCTGTACAGATTAGCCAGACAGAACCTCTTCTTGTTTCTGTACTGCTTACAAGCTTCACCATCTGTCTCTTTCCATAAGCTTGCTCACTCTGCACTGAGACAAAATGGTTTTCTACTTCATCTTAGCCATATGGCAGTATGATGGCACTCCAGGGACAGGGCTGCTATAGATCTTTCTTACCCACTTCACAAACCAGTAACATATGGACAACAAACTGTCTACTTTCTGGGAGTAGATAAACAAACAAGTAGGATATGGAGTCAGTTCCTTTTGTGGGAACTTAACTGTTTCCTGACTTTAAAGCAGTCTCCTCTGAGACTAGAACTTAAAGATGCAATTTTCCCTAAAAATAAATCTTTAAACTTGGTCTCCAATATAGCCTCAAGTTGTTAGCATGACATACAAGAGCAACTGACTAGTCACATGACTGTCAAATACAGACTTCACTCACCACCTACTGCATCTCTTTCAGAAAAAAGGAACTTTATTTCCTCTGTCACCTTTAATGTTAACGGTGACTTTGGTAAACTCCACAAATGGGTACTCTGTTTAAACAATCTTGTTCCTAGTAATGTGTGGAATGGGGAGCCTTAAGGGAATGAATATATTGGGATGGTGTGGGGGAGAGGAGTGAAGGGTGACCATGTGACATGGCTGCCAATCAGCAGTGGCTGGGAGAACCTAATAAGCTAGCCCTCAAAGCAGTATGTTGGCACAGACTACTTACACAGTAACCCTGCCTTGGCATGTCTTAAACAGCTGAAGTTCTGAGTGAAGAACCCATCTTGAAATGGTATAAAGATGCCCACCTTGCAAAAGGAAAGAGTGTTTTTCTGGAACAAATGAAAAAGTTTGTGGAATGGCTCAAGAATGCTGAAGAAGGTAACTAAACAATTACTGTGAAACTTTAGCTTGAAATTAAACAACGAGAATGTGTGTTGTAGTGTTAGAACACTAAAATCCCTGGTATAGATAGTCCATCTCCTCTTGTCTGCACCACTGTGCTGTCTCCCTGTGTAGCCTCTCTGCCTCCTGCCAGCATAATTAAATCATCCCCAATGAGTGGCAGTGGCTCTATTGTGGGGAGAGCATCTCCTGCTCACATAGTGCTGTGCTGACCAGTGCTTTTGTCTGAAACTTAAGCTGGTCAGGGAGGGGTTCCCCCCACTCCTCCGACAAAAGTGCTAGTGTAGACACAGCCTGATACTCAATTTTGAAATTGTGGGGTAGAAGTTCCTTAATGATAGGCTTTTAACAAAGCAGGGTGGATATAAGGGAGTCTTTCATTAAGCTTTGTTCTTCCTGATTACATCCAATCTTCCAAGTTGGAAAGCAGGCAACAGAATCTGACCCTAACCCTGTGTAAAACTTCCACAACATGGTGGCTGTTTTGAAACTTGGCTAGCTGCCATTTAAAAGCTCAGATGGCATAAATTAAACAGCCTAGCTTTTAGTAAACAGTGGCTGCCTTGTTAGGCCAATGAGACTAGGCTCAAGACTTATCTATTGTGGGCTCCTCTAGATGAGTCAAGTTGGTTTAATGCTAACTCCTTGTACTGGATTTAAATTCACCAGAATCTTGCTGATTTGTGTATAATCTTTACAGTCATTTATGTATGAGTTATAGTAGTCCTCCCAAAAGTACTGTTGACATGCTAAAGTTTACTGTAGTAAACTTTGAATCTATGGAGTTCAAGTGCTGAGCTGGCAGTGTCCAGCTGTGTTCTATTATAGGTTTGTTTTAGGAGTTAAGTGTTCACATTTATGTTGCACAGTCCCATCTCCTAATGATTACATTTTCTTTTCAGAGTCTGAATCAGAAACTGAAGAAGGTGACTGACTTGTGAAACTGTCCTCAGTAAAGCAAACAGGAGCTGTAGATAAATGTCATGTCTTGTGTCCTTTTGGTTCTTACATCCTACCTCCCTGTATCAAGCATGATACAAGGGCTCTCATGGCAAATTTATTTTAACTGTGTTCTAGTTATTGAAGATACTGGTTTTAGTTTTTAAAACCATGTTTTAAGTAGCTTACAGGAGCTATAGGTTTGACTATAACATTGCATTAGTCCTTTCAGTTATATTCTACCTCCTGTATTTTCTACTGTAATAATGTAACTTAAGGCCTTCCACAAAAATCATTTTATCTTGGGGTTTCTATATAAACATTTACAAGCAGTCATGATTTGGTAAATGAGATTTGTTATGGAAATTCTGTTTGTAGATTAAACCGTACAAGCATCTCAACTCAAAAGGCCATGGGGGGGAGGGTGTGATTTTGGCATGAAACATGAGAAATTGTACTAATTGGTATGGAAAGTCCCCATTAATGGAAATCGCTTCTCCATGCAAGTCTCTTGATTTCACAAGCACTGACTTATACAGGAATGTATTCTCAAAGTAATACTCTAAAAAAAAAAGGGGGGGGGGGGGCTGCCAAAAAAGCCTAAGAATTTAAATTTGATTCTGCACAACTTATAAATCCCTGGTTTTGCTGTTTGAGTGACCCTGGTGGGTAAGATTCTGTAGTCAACTTTTTTTTTCCTCACCAAGCAAAGGAAGCAGGCATTCTGAGCCTACTGGCTGTCACATGCCTATTATGTATGTTTCTTAAGATTATTAAACTTGCCCATGAAAGTTTTAATGCCATGTATTCTTATTGGTTATGGATCAATGGACTAGGGTGCTGATAACATGCTATAAAACTGAATGATTAACATCTGAGTAAAGGGGTAGACCAAAAAGTCAAAGTGTGGCTGACAATTGTAATTGTCTACTAATGGCAAACTGCTATTCAGTAGAGTGCAACAATGTAGTGGTACTGGGTCATAGTTTTAAGTTGCATACTGCTCAGGGTTCCACTGCTTGAGTTTTGCCTCACCTCAACCCAAACCCTTTCCCCTGGCCCTTCTATAATGTTAAATGCATGGCCATTAGAAGGTAGGATTAAGAGATACTGTGCACAGGCATTTTGTGGCAATAGGCTTACTAATGCTAAATGCTGCCAGAGTATAAAAAAACCCAACTCTGCTAAACACTGAAATGTCTCTGCATTCTTAATGGAAATGGCATCACTTTCTCAGGACATTCTTGTTGAATCAAGAATAGGGAGAGACCTTTGTTAATGTTGAAAATCAAATTTGGAGTAATGTTGTCATAACCTAATGAAAAGAATACTAACTGATCCCTTTGTGAATGAAGTATTTGTTAAATGAGTGATCTTGGTAGAACTTTGGTGCACAAAATGTATTCAATAGGTTTCTACTGCAGTGATCTGCTTCCTCTGTAACTGTCTTCTAAAGACCTTTTTTTTAAAAATAAAGTCCATCCTTACACTTCTTAGGTTAGTCTTTTTTTGCCAAAACCCAGCTGGCTTGTGCTGTGGACTTTGAGTTTTACAAAAACTCATTCTTTCCAACCTGAATCTTCAAATATTGCACTCTAAAAACTAAGTAACAGCTGTCTAGCTTCTCCCTCTAAAATGAAATAGGCTGTAGCTAGCATAATGGTGAAGCTACTTTACATAAAGTGCTAGATAGGGCACTTGATGTATTTTAAACTAGTCCACCTGCTCATATTAATGTTATTGTCCCAGCTTCTGTTGGTGACTTTGTCCATTCTCTGTCTTAGAGCAAGGCAGACTTAGAAGTTACAAAAAATCAGAGTAAACCTAAGGGCTCATCACATACACCTGGTAAAACTACTGGCTTTGTACTAAATAGACTTCATCTACACAGGAAAGGTGCTAGTTTAACAAGGTTTTTATTACTGTGTTCAAACTCGAAGTACTTTTAGATAAAGCATAGGCAGTCAAGAACCACTTCTGCTGCATAGAAGCCATTTCAAGAAGCTTTATTGAAATAAAGTTGTGTTCAAATAAACATGGTCATGATACAAAATAACATTTACAAAGCTAACTGTACAAAATAAATATGCTTGTTTTGTTGACTGACACAGTCTATAATCTGCTCTGGAGAACTATATAAGTATAGATTTTACTTATTTTCCTGCTTTAGGGCAGAAAAGAAAGGGTGGGTCAAGGCCTCCTGAAGAGTAATTCTTTTGGCTGGGTCATACTCCAACATTTTTTGAATGAGGTCAAACAGATTCTCATGGTCTAAATCTTGACAAAGCATGAACTCCTGAAAAGGAAGGGGAGGAAAAGTCAGTTGAGAAACTTGACTTCTTTCTGCAAAGAGAAAACTCTTATCCATCAACTCTTACCTTGAGTGGTTTACAACGTCTTGAAACATATCTACCTGCAGAACTATGTTCATCCCAGTCCAATTGGTTATGGTGGAAATACTTGCGCTTCCTGTAGATGAAGAATTGTTTGAGGCAATCACAAACCAATGTTCTGGAACAGTAATATGACCATAAACTCAGGCATTTATAAATTCAACTAATCCTTTTGTAAGAGAGGTTAGACATGTAAGTAATTACTAGTTGCAAACCACATGTAAGTTCCCATCTAATACTCTGCATACCGAACAAACATTAAGACTAACGAAGTTTCATAGTACTTACCTTCTAAAAACTGCATTAACAAAGATTTAAAGAGCAGAAGTTCTATTATATAGGAATGGATGCACCAGAGCACCCCAGAAAGATATGGACAAGTGAAGCCAGGGTATTTGTTTTGAACAGGTTTGACTCAGCTCACCAAGATCAATTATCCTTTGCAATATAGCAGTGCATAACTGACATTTGACCTATTTCAGTCCAGTTTTGCCTCATCTCAGAGACTATGGTCCAGAAGAGGAAGTTTATAATTATGGAAACATGTAATTTAAAAAAAATACTGTACTCAACTAAATCTGATTGTCCCCGTCAGTAAATAAAAAAGGGCCAGTACCTAGCTCAAGCACCCCCCATGCACCTTCCTCATTAACTGACCATGTCAGGATGACGAGACCTGCCCTTAGGTTCCAGTCCTGTATTCCCTTAGTACAGGAAGTCAGTGATCATTTGCCAACTTTCACCCAGGCCCAGCCTCAACCATGCAGCAGAAGCAGCCTTTCTGCAGGCCTACCCATCCTATGCAGACCATCACTTCTGCACTCTGGAAGCAGAACTCACTGCAGCCAGCATGGGTAGCTAGAGATAAGAGGTTTTGTGTGGGTTTTTTTTTGGGGGGGGGGGGGGGGGGGGGGGGTAGTAGCTCAAGTCAATATTACAATGTCCTGAGGTATCTAGGCCCCTCAGACACTTGTATGCATTTTCCCCAATCTCCGTAAAGCTGAACATTGCTGTTCTCTGCTTTACTAAGCCATAACTCTGGATATCTAGATTAACCAATACATGAACTGGAACTTCAGATGAAATAAAAAGTCATCTTGATTTTAAACCAAGTCTGAAACAATTATAAAGCAAACATTTTACAGAGAGAAGAAAGGTTTGAGTATAATTAATTACCTGGTTTTCTCTATCATGTGAATTGGTAAAGGCCCCAGTATTCTCTCCATCATTGCCAAATGCTCTTTACTATCATGTGTCTAAAGAAAGAGTAAAAGTGTTTAGCTTATTACCATCCCCTAATCTGTTTAAAAGTCTATTCACCAAGAGATGCTAGGGTGTTTTTCCCCCCAAGTTAACAGCAGAAAAACCATTAAGTAGTATATTCCACACATACAATTGTAAAGTTTTGATTCCTATTTTGACAACTGTACATCCTGGGTTTTCACTGATCAGAAGCTTATTTGTAGATGTCAACTTCCACAAATCATTTACAGCTAAATGTTAGCACAAAACTAAGCAACACTTCCCTCACATTGGCAGATTACATTCAAAAATACCAATATCAGTCTTCAGTACTAGAATTTGAGATGGTGGTGGGCTGTTTTAATAGAGTTGGTCACATAAGAAAGTTTAATGGAAGCTGTATGTTTTCATCTAAACTTTCAGAGTCACACCCATCTCTGATATTAAAACACTTTAAGCAAGGCTCAAGTATTAAAGCTTTATTTTTAAAAGCTACCTTCTCTCCCATAACATCTTGTTCCTACTACAAGCAAATCCAGGAGACTGGCCTTTTTTGGGCCATGTATTTCTAAACACATTTCATTTTAAACAACTTCAGCATAGCATACAAGTCATTAAAATAAAGCTTACAGTTAAAATAGATGCATTGCTCCTCAGCAGTGCCTCAGTAAAGCTTTATACCTGCTAAAATGTGGACATCTCCAAGCAGTGTACCTAAACTATTGCAAGGGAAATAGAACCAGGGTTGTGAGTTCAATCCTTGAGGGGCCCATTTAGGGATCTGGGGCAAAAATCTGTCTGGGGATTGGTCCTGCTTTGAGCAGGGGCTTGGAGTAGATGACCTCCTGAGGTCCCTTCCAACCCTGATATTCTATGATTCTATGAACTCTGTGACTGGAAATTAAAGGGGCCACTAACTGTTTTACTCATTTTCAGTTTTAAAGCTACATATTTTAGTTACTGATTTAGGATCTTGAATCTATTTGCTGAAGACAACTTTTCTGATCCGTAAGTGACACAGAGAACAAGCTAGTTTTGGGGATTTTTTTTAAAGTAGCAAAATATTTACTGCTTATGTATCATCAATAACCATGTTGGTGGTATACTGTATGTGCCTACATAGGCAGGGAGAAGCTTCACAGTGAACAGGGGTCATTTCTGTGCAGCTGTAATTTCTCTTCATGTTCCCATTACAAAACAAAAGGACAAATGGTTTCCGACCATCGGAATGTCTATAGAAAAGTATTTCCTCCATTCTCTCCCCCTCACTCTCCATATAAAGAATTTTCATAGTTACCTACCGGAAACACTGTGAATCCAAGGTAATACTCTATGAGAATACAGCCTATGCTCCAAACATCACAAGGTTGTGACCATCCCAGGGCTGTCAAAAATAAGAAATGTGCAAGGTTCATACCCAAGAGCAATACCCATTTTAAGTGATATTAAGCAGTTAATCTACTCCCAAGTGATGTAGACAGATTAATAAATTAAATTAAACTAAACAACTTAATATCTATTATACTATGATGGCAACTGAAAGCAGAGTTCTCTTTCGAGCAAGTAAATGGCCTGCGGAATAGAAATCCAGTATAAGTTTGCCAAAATGTTAATTATCTTGTAAACAACACCAGCTCTAGAAAAAGCAAAGTAACTTGGTTTGAAAATGCAAACTGACCTCAAAAAATGCACATCAGAATCACTACTTAGGGCAATAATGTGACAAAAAGGTGCTTCAGAATTAATAAGCACTGCAGATGAGTAGAAATTACAGTATAATACAGTATTTCTAAAACTGGTTTGAAGTTAAAAAAGTGTTTTCTGACCTAAAATAACTTCTGGAGCTCTGTAATGTCTTGTAGACACCAGAGTACTGTGATGTTCGTCATCATATGTTGCACTTCCAAAGTCCACAAGTTTGATGTCTGGATTTTTTAGTGTGCGTTCATCACGTTTCTAAAATGAAATATACAGCATTAAATGTATGAACAGAATAAGCCCGAAAAATATGTTGTAGCTAGAACAATTTGAAACTATAGATTTACCAGTTTGGGGTTATACTCTTCTACATAGTCAGACTTCACAAATAAAATATTTTCAGGCTTCAGATCTGTATGAGTCAATTTGTTCAAGTGTAAAACTGCAAGAGAAAATGAAAGTTATCAAACTATTTAAAGAATAATAATTTCAACAACTGAAAAATATTAAACATACTTACAGTTTACAGATTTGCAAATCTGATATGCCATCTTCCTAATGTGGTCAAGCCGAAAAGGCAAAAAACTGTTCTCTTTGATAAAGTCGTAGGTACTAAGTCCCAGTAGTTCAAAAACAATGCAAACATGACCGTGATGTTCAAACCATTCCAACATCTGTACACAGCGACTGTAAACAAAAAAACCAACCTAGTAAAACGTACTGTAATAGACATACAGCAGATAAGTGTTATGAATGCTGATACTGTGTTCATAAATGGCTGTATTTGACCTGAACAGTGAGTATGCAGTTATAATCCCAGTATATAGTAAGATTTTCCTGTATGAATGTATTGTTCTAGCTTAACTGGGAGCTAGAAGAACTAAAGAGAAGGCAACACAACAATTCCAGATAAGCAACCTCCCAGCTAACATCAGGGACAACCACAAGCCAACTGCACACTTCCAAGCTCCAGTTCAAAGTAACATAACCCAGTGGTTCTCAATCGGGGGTCTGGGTCCTCCTGGGGGGCTGCAAGTAAGTGAGAACAGAACTGCAGGATCTAAGCCGGGGTGGGCAAACTTTGTGGCCCAAGAGCCACATCTGGGAATAGAAATTGTATGGCAGGCCATGAATAGTCACAAAATTGGGGTTGGGGTGCAGGAGTGGGATCAGGGCTGGGGCAGAGGGTTGGGACACGGGGGGAGGCTCAAGGGTGCAGGCTCTGGGCAGTGCTTACCTCAAGCGGCTCCCAGAAGAAGTGGCATGTCCCTTCTCTGTCTCCTACGTGGAGGCGCGGCCAGGCGACTCTGCACACTGCCCCGTCCGCAGGTACTGCCTCTGCAGCTCCCACTGGCCCTGGTTCCAGGCCAATGGGAGCTGAGGGGGGCAGCACTTGGGGCGGGGGCAACATGCAGAGCGGAGCCCCCTGGCTGCCCCTACTCATAGGAGCTGGAGGGGGGCCATGCCGCTGCTTCCAGGAGCCGCGTGGAGTGGTCCCCGCCTGGAGCGGGGAAAGCCCCAGCCTCCACTCCCCAGTGGGAGTCAGAGGGCTGGATTAAAATGGCTGGCATGCCGCAGTTTGCCCACCCTGGTCTAAGCATAAAAAACAGACCTGCTGAGGCAATCATGGTTAGTACCAGGGGGCTGCTACAAAAGACCTGGTCTGAGTCTGTGAGAATCATGTGATTCCACTCTGAGCCAGATGGTGCTTGCTACAGGCCAGGGAGGGGACCAGAAGGGGTCTCAGAGGTGCATTTCACCCAGCAACTGTAAACTAGTCAGTAGAGTTTACACAAATAGAAATAATTTTGTAGAGGACCAGAAGTATACATAATTAAATAGCAAGTAAAAACACGGTCCCCTACACTGAAGAGTTTAAAATCTAGATTAATAATGAGATAGGACACTGGGGAAGATAAGCATGGGAGACAAAGGAAGGGATTACCAGAATAAGGTTATTGGATTATTTAGGCAGTACAGTGTCAACGTTAGTATGTAATATTAAAATTACAATTATGGTTTAAAGAAAGTCAGAGGAATTTTAGAAAGGAGTCAAAGGAATGAAGAAATCCTAAAACCAAAATATCTTCCATTCTAATTCTATACTTACAATGTGTTCTTGGGATCTGATGAATTTAAATGCTCCAATACCTGTATTTCTGAACGAGCTGCTTCACAATATCTATCAACATTTTTTACTATTTTCACTGCTACGTGTCTACCTTCCCTGTAAAATAATGTTTTTGAATCATTATAGACAACTGCAGAACTATAACTATAGCATAACAACCATAACACCCCCCATAAGTTTCCTTTACAGCAGAATTCAACTGCAAAACTCCCAGTTAACTATCAAATGATCATCACAAACAACATGAATTTAGTTTTAAGGATGAAAAGCACTATTTTTAAAAGAATGTTAAGTTTCATACATTCAGACACAAAAAACTTATCAATTTTCCCCCACTGCTTATTTTCATTCTAATGTGTTAAATATGCCCAATCATAAATTATGTTGCATCTGTTAGTTTGAGAAGTTTGATTTTATCCTACCAGTTTATTTTTATAGTCTTTGTTATGTACTAAAATAAAGTCATGTGGGTTCAACATGATAGCAAGTTACAGACTATATACACGTCTCTCTCTGTCCCATGTTCGTGTTGGATAAAAGTTTGATATACTAAGATGTGGTGTCTGTCAGCCATCTTAAAAATTGGGATAAGTCAGACATTGTATTTACAGTTCTCTTCAATGTCATAAGGGAGTAAAAAAATTACATTCTGGAGTGAGATATTTGCAAATGAATTATGTAACTGATAAGACTGTAGACTGGATTCCACAATAATTATAGATACAAACAGGTACTATTGCCTGTCAATTATGCAGTCCATTAATTGGATGCAAATTTATGTATTCTTGATTTATCAAGTGCTTATTATATACAGGTAATCCAAATATTAAATCGGACTGCACCTTCATAAACAGTAACCTTGCAACTGTGTGATAGAGTAAACTGTTTAAATCATGCTATTTATTGTTCTGTAGATAGGAGAGATACTCAGAGATGCAGATGAGCAACTCTCAATGACTCAAAATGGAAGTCACGTACAGACAGCTATAGCATAATTTGATCCTCTAACTGGTGACGGTTGAACTGTAGTTTCTCTATATCAGTGCCATTATATATAAATAGAAAAGCAATTAGTATAAAGACAGTGAAGAAATAACTAACCCAAAAACAAAAAATTTAAAGGGCCAAATAAAATTTGAATACATATTTACCACAAATGTGAAACCATTTTGTAAACTAGGCCAGGCTGGCACTGACAAGGAAGTTTCGTTTATAAGAAAAAATGACTTACGTCTTGTGATCTATGCACTCCACAACTTTTCCAAAAGCACCTTCGCCCAGAGTAGCAATAATTTCATCTAAAAGAGAAAACAAATCTCAATCAAAGAAGTACTGATAGTCTAATTAGTTATTCACAAAACTAAATTCTATCAATGCAGATTAATCTAGGCTGTGCCTCTATAAAAGTGTAACTAAACATCTCTAAGCTAGAATATTTATTTTATTGAACAACTCATCAAAACAGTTATAGCTATGTCATTCCAAATTTCATTAACTTCATTTACTATTTTGGAAAATGAGTATCAATGTTTAATTTCTAGAGAAAAAGAAAAACAATCCCCCCACAAAATAAAAAATAAAATAAAATAAAATAAAAAAAAAATCAAGAAAGAAAGAAAAGACTTCCAAAGCCCCTGAAATCTTATTCTAAAAGAAATTATTCTATCTGAAAAGTTAATAAATTTTGAAAAATATTCTATACATCTTGCACTTAGTACGTCTCCACTCTGACAGATCAGGTGACCCTCCTCATCATCCTCTACACTCCTGGATCTTTTCCTTCGGTGACTCTTCTGGAAACGGCATGTGGGCGGCACCAAGATCGTCCAGCCAATCAATATACCCGAGTGAATTCAGGGCAGAATACGAAATTCATTCAGCGGGGAGATATTCAGGCATTCAGATACGCGCCAGGCCACAAACGGTTGGCAGGAGCAATTTCAAATTCAGTCCCCAGAAATTCACAGGGCACATAGTTTATGTTACAGGAGAAAAACATGGCAAGGAACAGATTTTCAGATAAGATACTCAAAGTGGCAACAAAAAATTACAACACAATTGTTTTTTCTTTTAAAAAAATGGTTCACTTGAAGCACTGACATTTATTTTAGGATTGCAGTGTCCTTATTTGCAAGTCTAATGCTGTAAAACAGCAGGATTTATTTACTTGTCTATATAAAATAGCCTTGTGGCCAAATTAGAATACCCAAGTTAAACAAATCTCAGTTTAAAGTATTCATCTGAATTAAACATTCTTCTTGAGTAATATTTCAGAAGAAATAAAAAAGTCACAAAAAGATAAATCTACTCCAGGCTTCTTCAGTTAAAGAGTTATCATAAAAGTATAAAACATATTGTCTTCAACTGTTCTGTCAATTAAAGTTATGCACAACTACATTAAGAGATCAGACAGCATGCCCTGCCAGTGGATAGACAGCATGCGTGTCGGATACTCAAAACCATACTGCACTTGTTTATCAGACATTTTGTTAATTAACAGTTGCAAAAACAAAAACAAAAAGACTGCACATATGTGTCTCCTTGTTATTTCAAACACATTAAAGTTACTAAGTTTAACAAAAGCACATTTAAGTAATAGCTTGCACATAAATGGTTTGAATTTTGAGCAAGATGGAAATATGTACCTTACATGATATATAGAGACTTGCATTTTAAGATATATGAGGGGCAATACCTATGTTTCAGGTAATTATTAAATAAAGGTAATTAATCAGTGGTTATTACTCATTCATCAGTGGAATTCTATCTGATAAACAATTATACACTCTAGGGTTTAGTGAGTATATCTGTGTGATATAGAAACTTCTCATCCAAGGGGAAAAAAAAAATCTATTGTGAATATTAGCAATAAGACCTTCCCGAACTCACACACTTGACTGCTACTGCTCAGATGAGAAGTTATTTTCCTAAAATAAAATAATCCAAAGTTTAAAAATTACTCATACCATTTGTGAATGATGATGTGAGGCACTGTGATACGTCTTGTGTTTTCTTTTATAACTACTCCTCCCACTATGGCCTGAAGACTTGCTACTGTGGTTGTGATAACCATTTTCATGATCTCTGTGATGGCCATTTTCATGATCTCTGTGATGGCCATTTTCATGATCTCTGTGATGGTGCCCATTTTCATACACTTGACTATAATCACTTCTATATTCTTCAACATAACGCCGGTCATGTTGATCTCTTTCATTTATGGAAGTGGCTTCCGAATGATGACTAGAAATAAAAAACAATTGAATTTAAATTGACATCAATTTATGTCAAGTGGAACCATCAAGACAATTCTAACTGGAAGGCTTCACTCTTGAAATATCTGCAAAAACTGCATCAAGAAAATACTAACAAAACAAGTTAACAGATCATCTGCTTATACACTTACTGAAATTTAAACTTAACAGTTCTTAAAACAAAGGCTTAGCAGTTTACCACGATTAAAAATCCAAAATGCATTTACCTATCAGAAATTTTTGAGGGATTATGTTTGCAGCGCTTGTTCTCCCGTGCACTGCTGTGTGATCTCTTCTTTCTCTTATGGCTGCTGCTGCACTTTCTGGGATCCCAACTTTCCTTTTCATCGCAATCAGGATACTCTGTTCGTTTGGAATGCCGCATCTGTCAGGGACAAGCCAATTCCCCCTTTAAATTACATCCCAAATATAGTTTCAATTTACCAATACAACGTAATATAAATAGCACACTGATCTAAACTGCTAACAGAGATTATTTTCCCAGTGAACTTCATGGTTTTGTAGAATTATTTTTGCTCCACCCCCTAAATGTGTTTTTTGTCTCAAAAAATCAAGACCTCTATATAGAGACATGGACGGACAATCTAACCTCTTATAGGAAATTCTATCAACTCAAATATTCTTACTCTAGCAGGGACCACTCATTCTTCAAATTCCACCCTCCATTAAATCCATTTTTGAGCAAAAAGTGTTTACCTCAACATCCAGCCAACATGCTTTTAAAAGCTAGCAACGTACTTTGTGTATTTTTTAACAGATTTAAAATTTTTATTAAAGCTAATATTAAACAAATTATATAATACGCAGGTTAAGAAATGAGTGTTTGTACATCTGGGTATAGTGCCTAGATTATCCACAAATACAAAGTTTGTTTTAAAAGTCATAATACACATTAGTACATAATTAGCAATAACCCAAATTTAGGTGAATAAATTTAACAATACGGTTAGTTTAGATATCAGAATCTGAATATGCTGGTACATCACTCATGAAAAGTTATAGAGAGAGCTAGTTGATTGTGGAAAGTAAATATAGCAATGAGTGAAGATTGTCCCTCAGTAATTAAGAATTTAGGGTAGGTTGTACATTTAGAAAATACAATCCATGAGGAAAGTATTACAAACCTTCCTCCTCCTATTACACCTACCAGAAGTTCTCAAGCCTCTGCCAAAATACACCGTGAACTGCTTAAATGTACTCAGTCTGATTAATTTATTGCAAAGAGGGGAAGAGTAGGAAATGGAAAAATATCACTCAAAGCTTCTCTCCTAGCCCACCCTTCAGCCATAAACCAATACAAGTTCCTAACGCACACTCCTGCCACACAAATAAAATAAATATGAACCTGACACCTTGTATCCCCATTTAGACATTTTGCAGGGCCTGCAACGCTAGCAATCCTGCTGCCCTTGTACTGTCAGGTGCGCTCTAATGTATGAGTCTGATGAGTCAGGGGAAGGAAAACAACATTCCCGTTCACTCTCGACCGGGGCCCTTCAGCTAATCCTTCCCATGGGCGCTCAGCGTCGGGCTCTCTTACTGAGAGACCCCGTAACTCCCCACGAACGAGGCCGCGCTGGCCACTGCGGTCACCTCGCTACACGTGTTCAGCCTCTTCCAGTCACTACTGTCCCAACGGGTTTGCAGCCCATCGTCCCTGCCCTGCAGCTCCCCCCCCACCGAGCCCCGAATACCAGGGGCAGCTGCTGCCCCCCCCAGCGCCCGCCACGTCCCTCCCTGGCTGGGGCGGCAGCCGAGGCAGCACAGCCGCGTCATGGGGTGGGAGGACGAGCTTAAGCCGGGTCTCGCACTTGCGATCCAAAGCCCTTGGGGCGAGGCAGGGACATGCCCTGGCCCCGCCAGGCCGCGGCTGGCGCCTCTCCCCACGGGACCAGCCGCAGCCATTTTCTCGCCGTCCGGCGCAGACAGACAGAACATGGCGGCGGCGGGGAGGGGGGGCGGCTCATACCCGGATTAACGCATTTAACGGCCGCCACAAGCCCAGCGGAGCCTTCACGGGGTAGGGCGGCTGCATGAGCCGGAAACAGGGTCATACCCGCACCCCCCACAGGGAACAAGCCCCCGCCCGCTGCCCCCCCAGCCGTGCAGGGGCCGGTGACGGCGACACTCCCACCCGTGCCGAGGCGGGGGCAATACCCCGGGCTTCAAGCAGGGGCAGCGATATCTGTCCGTCCCCCGCTAGATTGGGGCAGGAAACGACACCTCCACCTCAGACACACGGACGGGACAGCGCCCCCCAACTCCCCTTTACCCCACCGCCAACCAGCGACTCACCGCTCCGGCGGCTGCCGCTGCTACCTCAGGGGTCTGCTGGTGCTGCTGAGCCTCCGAGTCCGCCCTACACACACAAAATGGTGCCGCCGACTGCTAGAACCTTCTGGAGTAGGGAAGCGCGTCACACAGGGGTGCGCATGCGCGGGCCCGTTCGGCTGCTCTGCGGGGAGGGAGGGAGAGGGGGGCATGCGCGCGCCCCCCTCTCCAGTCGCGGAGAAAAGCGCGTCCTCGTGCGAGTTTGTACTTGCTCGCTGCGCTTAGTGACGTCAGGGGGTGGGCGTGGGGCTCGCCTACGCCTAGTGTTGGTGCTGCAGGGGGAGGCTCTCGGATTCTATGGCTGCCCCGCCACATGGCCCATGTCAGGCTCTGCCAGTGCCTCCAGGGAACACCTCCAGAGAGGGGGCAGGGGCTAGTGGGCCGGAGGGGATAATGGGGTTCAATCCCTCCTCCCGAGGAGTTAACAGGCCCCTTCACCGAATGGGGATGAACTACTTACATGTGAAGTACTTATGCTAAACAATCTGTCCCACCTTGTATTTAGTGGTCACCCTGGGCATGGCTACACGGCAGTAAAAGACCTGTGGCTGGCCAGGTCAGCTGATTTTGGGTTGTGGGGCTATAAAATTGCAGTGTATGTGTTCAGGCAGAGGCTGGACTGCTCTGGACTCCTGCAGGAAGGGAGTAATGGTGTCAGAGCCTAGGCGCCAGTCCAATCCCGAATACCTACACTGCCGTTTTTAGCCCCGTGGCCCGATCCTTGTAAGCCTCAGCTCTGTCCCTAGGTGCTAGGGGCCTTTTATTGCAGTGTAGACATACTCTGAGAACCTTTCCCAGAAGACCTGAAGAAGAGCTCTGTGTAGCTCAAAAGCTTGTCTCTCTCACCAAGAGAAGTTGGTCCAATAAAAGAGATTACCTCACCCACCTTGTCTTTCTAATATCCTGGGACCAATGTGGCTACATCACCACTGCAAACAACTTTTGAAAAGATACAGAGGCAATGCAGTGTTGTTGCAACAACACTGCAAACAATGTGCTTTTAAGGATAGATTTTTTTATATGGAGATATACCTATCTCATAGAGCTGGAAGGGACCCTGAAGGGTCATTGAGTCCAGCCCCCTGCCTTCACTAGCAGGACTAATTTTGCCCCAGATCCCTAAGTGGCCCCCTCAAGGATTGAACTCACAACCCTGGGTTTAGGAGGCCAATGCTCAAACCACTGAGCTATCCCTCCTCCCCAATATGTAACTATGTCTTGGTTTGAAATGAAGCTTGTGATACTGGATTTGAACATTATGGTTTTTAGTTTTACTGTAGCTCTGGGTAGCCATGATGCACTGCACTACTCATTTTAATAGTGTCTGGCACCGTAGGAAAATTTTCATCCTTCTGTCCTGCTGGCAGTGTGGCAGGCAAACATGCAATCAGTTGCTTTCATCTGCTCCTGCTGTTGCCATTGGTTACTAGGGACAGAGGTCAAAGATACAAGTAGGGTTGCCATTTGCCAACTTTCTAATCACACAAAACTGAACACCCCTGCCCTACCCGAACTCTGAGGCCCCACACAAGCCCCGCCCCTTCTCAGAAGGCCATACACACCACTCACTCCATCCCCCTCCTTCCGTCACTCACTCTTCCCCACCTTCACTCACTTTCAGTGGGCTGGTGCAGGGGGTTGAGGTGTGGGAGGGGGTATGGGCTCTAAACTGAGGGTGTGGGCTCTGGGGTAGGGCTAGGGATGAGGGGTGTGGGAGGGGACTCTGGGCTGCGGCAGGAGTGCCGGGGGGGGGGGTGAGGGCTCCAGCTGGGGGTGGGACTGGGGATGAGGGATTTGGGGTACAGGAGGGGACTCCGGGCTGGGCTGGGGAGATGAGGGATTTGCAGTGCGGGAGGGGACTCTGGGCTGGGATAGAGGTCGGGGTCCCAGCGATGCTTACCGCGGCTCCGAGGAAGCGGCCGCCAGGTCCCTGCAGCCTCTAGGCACATGGGCAGCCAGGCAGCTCTGCATGGTGTGCGCTGCCTTCGCACCCGCAGACACCACCCCCCACAGCTCCCATTGGTCATGGTTCCCAATCAATGGGAGCTGCAGAGCTGGTATTCGGGGTGGGGGCAGCGCGTGGAGCCGCCTAGTCCCTGGCCCACCCAGCGCCTAGAGGCCACAAGGACCTGGGAGCCGCTTCCAGGAGCAGCGCGGAGCCAGGGCAGGTAGGGAGCCTGTCTTAGCCCTGGGCCCCTGCCGCGCCATCGACTGGACTTTTAACAGCCCAGTCAGCGGAGCAGACGGGAGCTGCCAGGGTCCCTTTTCGACCGGGCATTCCAGTCAAAAACCGGACGCCTGGCAACCCTAGATACAAGCAATGCAGAGCAAATATAACCCAGGTTTTGAGCTGTGAAAAGGAATGAGGAATATATGGCAACATCAATAAGCTAATAAGCAGAATCAGAAGCTCCAGGAAGTGAGAAAGCAGACACCATAGGACAGGCACAACACAAGTTCACTGTACAGCCTCCCCATCTCACAAGTTTGACCCAAGAAACTGTTTTTCTTCTATAGCTTTACTATCTGGTGCAACTAGGGATTTGTTATTTCCATTAGCATTAAAGCATTAATTTGCAGATGGACTTGGTTAATTGACAGTGGGCCCAATTCAACCCTGGTGTAAACTGTATTGAATTTAAGTGGGTACAGCTCTATTGAATCAGGGCTGAATTTGGTCCATTATGTTTTATTGCAGGAATTTAAACCAACTCCACTTCCGCACCCTGTGTTGGAATATTTAAATGGCATGCCTCAAAGATAATGATATGTAAGCAGCTTTGCTGTACTATCAAACGAGAGGACTGAAATGCTGAATCTTTCACCATTTCCATTTGGGATAATGATTTTAATCAGTTAGTCTATATAAACAAATAATTTAATGTCAGTTACACCCCTACTTTGTTTTCTGGTGTTTTGAAACAGTCTACATTCTGTTATTGCTAACCCCTTCCATGAGAGACTGACCACATCAAAGTAAATCTCCAATAGAAACTCCTGTCAGCCTGCATCCCTATTAAGATTCAGCACTGAAAAGCAGCTCTAAAGCAGCATGAGTATCTAAACACATTTAACTACACTACCTCCTTTCCAACCTGCAAATGGGCTGGTTTTAAGCCTCTTATACTTTCTCACACATCAAATGTATTGTCTGTTCTTAGGAACAAAATAATAATACTTTGATACATAGGGATTGCGTTTGATTTATGGGTCTCAATGCTTTACAACGCAATCTGTATTATCTCCATTTTACTGAGAGGGATACAGATGCATGGGAATTGAGTGATCTACCTAAGGTTACAGAGCAAGTCCATCACAGGGTTGGGAATAGAACTCAGAGATCTCTTGAATCCCAATTTCCCAAATTAACCATTAGTGAATACTCTCTGCATATTTAAAGCACTCCACAAACATTAATTAATCCTAAAACTAATTTTCACAATGGAAAGAGGCATCAGAGCAGATTTTACATAACTCAAAGAATCACATAAAATCATCATCTTTCCCTTCGAAAGCAGAACAGTGCATGATCCAAACAGGTCATCTGTATTTGATGGGGATTTGCATGGGAAGTGTATTCAGTGCCAGTGCCAAGAGACTGAGGTGGAAAGCAGTAAGTCAGAAGGGAGATGAAAAACAGCTATTTGGACCTTTACAATTACGAGCTCCTTAGTGTTTTGTTTGTATATGGCTTCTTCGGAAAAGCAATCTATTGTTTTTCTTATACTGTACATCATTTCTTTCCCTCTTTTTGATGACTTTAGGATAATAAGGTTGCATTAAGAAAAAAGTACCTTAGTCCCACAGTCAGGGGCCATTGGAGATGCAGCGCACTGCTACTTCACAGAATGCTCAGTGATACCTACCCTAGACCAGCAAGACTGACTCTTATGGAGCATCAGGACAGTTAGTTGCTATGCTTGTTATTACAGGTATTACAGGACACTCATCAATATATCTGGCTCAGGGCTGGGTCCCAACTGAGCAAAGACTGAAGTGTACCAAATTAAGTGTGATTCTTTTTGGGATTCTGGCAAGTGGGAACTGAGGATAGTATCAGCAACTTTATTTCACTTTCAAGCAGGGGCTTAAGAGGGGAAAGAGAAGGGGCACAAAAGCAATTTAAGGCTGCACTCTTTACAAATGGAGGCTTCTGGGCTTCACTTGTCAGAGGGTTCCTTTCTCTCATCATCATATTGCATTGCCCTAGGTCACCGTAGCTCTTATCCCACAACACACTGATCTCTACTAGGCCCATCTTCCCTCTGTCCCTATTACTTGTGGAATAACAGGAGGAAAAGGAAGTTAGTGAACGCATGGTCATCTAGTATTCTTGAACAGTAGCTGTGCACAGACATGAACATTTATACTACCTGTGACAGAATGTACCTGTGTTCACACCCCACATCCTATTGTAATAATCTTTGCACAAAGCATACCTTGTATAGAATCATTTAAAAACTCATAATTTCCTGGTCATTATCATCCTGATAAAATGTGTGGCAACATTGCATGTGAAGTCATGAGATTCCACTGTAATGTGTTATTAATTCATGTTCCAAACTGAGGTTGGCAAACAGGTCTGTCTCAAACAAAGGAATGTGTGGTCTGCTTAATTTGCATTTAAGCAGTAAACCGAGTCATCAAACAGGAAGGGAAACAAAGGGCACTCAAACAGGTGAGGAAAAAGTAGCACCGAACATCCTGCCCTATAGATTCTTTGTCTCCTGAATCTCAGCTGGAAATGTTTTTCAAGAGGGGGACTGACACTCTAAAAAGGAAGGACAAACACCCTAAGATATCCCCTCTCTCTCTCTGCCCATCAATTCACAGCACCCGAAGGAATAAAGGAAGTAGACATTGGACTGGAGAAGGAGTCCTGATCTAAGAAGTTTGGTCAGTAAGACTGCTGAAAACGTGGTGAGAAATAGAAGGAAGGAAATAGACTTCTAGGAGGGAGGCTGGCTCATCTGATCAAAAGAGCTTTAAACTAGGAATTTGGGGGAGACGGTTGGGAGATGTCCAGGTAATCTCCACGCCTGATTTTAACATTGAGAGTGAGGATGGCGAGATAAGAATGGATATAGCCGGAGGGAGGAGATTGGACATAAGGAGGAGTGGGGGGATGGATACTAGACTAATAGGTCATACTGGCGGTACAGTGCCCGTACCAAATTGGGCAACAAATGTGAGAGAGGCCAAATGGCAAAAATTGAGATGTTTGTACACCAATGCGAGAAGCCTAGGTAACAAAAGGGAGGAAGTGGAGCTCCTGGTCCAAGAATTGAAACCGGATATCGTAGGAATAACCGAAACGTGGTGGAACGGTAGTCATGACTGGAGTACAGGTATGGAAGGGTATGTGCTGTTTAGGAAAGACCGAAACAAAGGTAAAGGGGGGGGAGTAGCGTTGTATGTCAATAATGAGGTAAACTGTAAAGAAATAATACGTGATGGAATGGATAAGACAGAGTCTGTCTGGGCAATGGTCACAGTGGGGAAGAAAACTACTAGAGCCTCCCCTGGGATAGTGCTTGGGGTGTGCTATAGACCGCCGGGATCTAGCCTGGATATGGATAGAGAACTCTTTACTGTTTTTAAGGAAGTAAATACTAATAGGAACTGTGTGATCATGGGAGACTAACTTCCCAGATATAGATTGGGGAACGAATGCTAGTAACAATAATAGGGCTCAGATTTTCCTAGACGTGATAGCTGATGAATTCCTTCATCAAGTAGTAGCTGAGCCGATGAGGGGGGATGCCATTTTAGATTTGGTTTTGGTGAGTAGTGAGGACCTCGTTGAGGAAATGGTTGTAGGGGACAATCTTGGCTCGAGTGATCATGAGCTAATTCGGTTCAAACTAAATGGAAGGATAAACAAAGTTAAAACTGAAACTAAGGTTTACGATTTCAAAAGGGCTAACTTTAATAAATTAAGGCGACTAGTTAGGAAAGTGGATTGGACTAATGTATTTAGGGATCTAAAGGCGGAAGACGCCTGGGATTATTTTAAGTTAAAGTTGCAGGAGCTGTCGGAGGCCTGCATCCCTAGGAAGGGGAAAACGATTAGTAGGTAGCAGTTTTAGACCGAGCTGGATGAGCAAGCGTCTCAGAGGGGTGATTAAGAAAAAACAGAAAGCGTACAAGGAGTGGAAGATGGGAGGGATCAGCAAAGAAACCTACCTTATTGAGGTCAGAGCGTGTAGGAATGGAGTGAGAAAGGCCAAAAGACGGGCAGAGTTGGACCTTGCGAAGGGAATTAAAACCAATAGTAAAAGGTTTTTTAGCCATATAAATAGGAAGAAAACCAAGAAAGAAGAAGTGGGACCCCTTAAAACCATAGATGGTGTGGAGATTAAGGATAATCTAGGCATGGCACAATATCTAAACGAATATTTTGCCTCGGTCTTTAATGAGGCTAATGAAGGGCTTAGGAATAGTGGCGGCGTGACTGATGGGAAAAAAGGGGGGGGGGGGGAAGACATTACAGTATCCGAGGTAAAAGCCAAACTCGACCAGATTAATGGGAATAAATCGGGCGGCCCGGATAATCTTCATCCGAGAATATTAAAGGAACTGGCGAGTGNAATGGAGTGAGAAAGGCCAAAAGACGGGCAGAGTTGGACCTTGCGAAGGGAATTAAAACCAATAGTAAAAGGTTTTTTAGCCATATAAATAGGAAGAAAACCAAGAAAGAAGAAGTGGGACCCCTTAAAACCATAGATGGTGTGGAGATTAAGGATAATCTAGGCATGGCACAATATCTAAACGAATATTTTGCCTCGGTCTTTAATGAGGCTAATGAAGGGCTTAGGAATAGTGGCGGCGTGACTGATGGGAATAAAGGGGGGGG